>RWGZ01000111.1:286139-598476 GCA_009725065.1 Utricularia reniformis
AATTTATTCGGAGCTGTGGTGTCTCAACCACACTTGATGATGAAGTTCCCAACGCAACTGGGAGTTGGAAAGATGAAGGGAGATCAGGAGATATCGCGATCATGCTATAATGTGATGTGCAGGAGTGGTATGGATGGGTCGAAAGCAAAATCAAGTGTTTATATGGTGGAATTCTCGTCTGATGAAATTATTGAAACAAATGAGGGACCCTCTCTTAGGAAGTTTAAAGAGAACGATATGAAGATGGAGCCTTTGGGGATCAAGACAGTGCCTTTATTTCCCGGCAACCTCGAAAAAACAGTGACAATCGGTTCCGAGTTGTCACCTGAGTTTGAGAAGGAGGTAATTTCTTTTTTGCGAAATAATGTAGATGTTTTTGCTTGGTCTTATCAGGATTATGTGGGAGTTGATCCCCAAGTCTGTTCTCATAGACTCAATGTTAACCCATATGTGCGACCAGTTCATCAGAAAAAGAGGAAGTTTTCCCCAGAGAAAGAGAGGGCAATTGATGAGGAAGTGGAAAGTTTACTGCAGGCAGGATTCATAGAGCGTGTTAGATACACGGATTGGGTCGCGAATCCAGTGGTTGTCCCAAAGACGAGTGGTGGCTGGAGAGTTTGCATCGATTTTACGGATTTAAATAAAGCATGCCCGAAGGATCCGTATCCACTGCCGGCCATTGACATGATGGTGGATGCGGACTGTGGCTTTGAACTGCTTAGTATGTTAGATGCCTTTAAGGGTTATAACCAAATTTTCATGCATTGTGAAGACAAGTCTTTTACTTCATTTATGACAAACAAAGGCGTTTTTTGCTATAGAGTTATGCCATTCGGTTGAAAAATGCTGGGGCCACCTACCAACGTTTAATGAATTCGATGTTCAAAGATATGATCGGAAAATCTTTGGAGGTTTACATCGACGATATATTAATAAAGAGTAAACATGGAGATAACCACATCCAGTATTTGAATGACTATTTTGGGGTGCTGAGAAAGTATAGAATGAAATTGAATCCGCTCAAGTGTGCTTTTTGTGTGAAAGGAGGTAAATTTCTCGGCTTTATGGTATCTGAAAGAGGAATTGAGATGAATCCAGATAAGATAACGGCTATCCAAGAAATGACTCCTCCGACGACTGTTAAGGAAGTTCAAAGGCTAACTGGGAGGTTAGCCTCATTAAATCGCTTCATCTCGCGATCTGCAGAAAGGAGCTTGCCGTTTTTTAAGGTCTTGCGCAAAATGAATCTTTTGTATTGGGACGATGAATGTAGCAGGGCTTTCGAGAGTTTGAAAGACTATCTGAGTAAGCCACCGTTTATGTCTCCTCCATCTCCGGAAGAACCGTTGGGTTTATATTTGTCAGTGACAAAAGAGGCAGTGAATGCTGCGTTGGTCAGACTCAGCGACAAAGAGCACAGGCCGATATATTATGTGAGCAAGAAATTGCACGGAGCGGAATCCCGATACACTGATCTAGAGAAGTTTGTACTAGCCCTGATTGTCGCCTCAAGGAAATTGAGGCACTATTTCCAAGGACATCATATTGCAGTCTTGACAGATCAGCCTATCCGAAGCGTGTTATCAAAGATCGATGCCTCTGGTAGGCTAGCAAAGTGGAATATCGAATTGGGCCAGTATCAGATAGAATATATCTCCAGGCGAGCATTAAAGGCCCAGGTATTAGTTGATTTCATAGTGGAGATGACCCGGTCGGAGGAATTGGGTATCCAAGAATATTGGGATGCCTTTGTAGACGGATCAGTATCTGCCGGCCGAGCCGGCATTGGTGTTTATTTTAAAGAAAGGAAATCTGGTGAAGAACATGAGTATGCTGTAAAGTTGCGCTTCCCTGCAACTAACAACGTCGCTGAGTATGAAGCATTGATATTCGGTATTAACCTGGCGGTGGAGATTGGAATTGTTCGTTTGCATGCCCACTCTGATTCGCAGTTAATGGTGAACCAATTTGCAGATACTTACTCCACCAAGGGGAACCATCTGTGCAGGTATTTGGAAAAACTCAAAGAGGCAGCTAAGAATCTTAAGATGTTTACGCTTACATATATCCCGAGGGAGGAAAACACGCGTGCAGATGGTCTTGCAAAGGCGGCGACGATTTTAGAACTCTCGGATGAGTCGAAGATAACGACAATGATCCATTACCAGCCCTCTGTCAGTCCATTGGAGAAACAGACGGCCGAGGTGGCTAATTTGGAACTTTCGAATGAGACATGGTTTTTAGTGGATGCCGTAACCGACGAGCCATCATGGAAGGATGCTATTGTAAATTATCTAATCAAGAGAGAGTTGCCTACCGACGAAGGCGAGGCCCGAAGAACTATGCAAAGAGTTACAAATTTCGTCTATGTGGATGATAAGCTGTATAAGAAGAATTTCGGAGGCCCATACCTTCGATGTTTGTCCCCAGTACAGGCAAAGGCCGTTATAGAGGAAGTTCACGCTGGGGACTGTGGTGATCATTCAGCAGGTCGATCCTTGGCGAACAAGGTTAAGAGGGCCGGTTATTTTTGGCCAACATTGGTGAAAGATTGTGTGAACTTTTTTCGGGCTTGTTCCGCTTGTCAGATCCACTCAAACGTACATCATGTACCAAGAGCTAATATGAAGCCTTTACCGACAACATGCCCTTTCGATATGTGGGGCATCGATATTTTAGGGCCGTTTCCAAAGGCACCCAGCCAAAAGAAGTTTTGCATCGTGGCTGTGGAGCATTTCTCCAAGTGGATAGAGGTTGAAGCTGTATCACGCGTTCGGGAACAGGAGATTATCAGTTTCATTTGGAGGTACATTGTGTGCCGATTCGGAATTCCCAGAATTTGGTGTCGGATAACGGAACGCAATTTGCTGGTAAGAGAGTAAATGAATGGTGTGAGAGTTATGGAATTGAACAGCGGTTTACCTCCGTGGCACACCCAGAAACAAACGGGCTTACAGAAGTTATTAATCGCATTATCCTACAACAGTTGAAAACACGGATAGATGAATCCAAAGGTTCTTGGGTGGATGAATTGCATAATGTGATGTGGGCGTATCGGACATCACCAAGGTCCACTACCGGATTCAGCCCTTTCTCTCTAGTATATGGCTCCGAGGCCGTGTCTCCGGTTGAAGTGACCATTTTATCTGAAAGAGTCATCGGTTATGACGAGGTTTTGAACGAGGATATGAGAAAATTAGACCTTCACAGTATTGATGATATCCGCGATAGAGCCGCGATACGAATGGAGGTATGTAAAAGGCGGATGGCTAAGCAACATGACAAAGGCGTTCGACCTATGTTATTAAAAGTTGGAGACTTGGTTCTTAAGAAAGTGGAAGTCTCGAAGCATCTTGGCAAGTTGGATCGAAAATGGGAAGGACCGTACAGAGTAACGGCCGTAGTGAAGGAAGGAACGTACAAAATCGCAAATATGAGCAGGGAGGAGCTGCCACGGACTTGGCATATTTCCAATTTGCGCAAATATTATGTATAGATGTGACTCATCGATCTTTTTGAAAATAAAATTTCCCCTCTTTTTGGTGGCCATTTTCTGAATTTTGAAGTATCTTTTTTGACGACATGAATCCAATCGACTAGGGGACTGGTAAGGTAGGAGTAGGCCCATTGGGTTTTAGTATGAAGGAGGTTGAAATAAATTAAATAAGATAGATTAGAAACGCAATGTGCCACCGGTTTTATAGTCGATAATTTTCAAACTCCGTGTCAAAATATTTTGAACATGATGAGTCTTCCTGTCCGCGGCAGAACCGTCTATACATAATGACTGTTGGAATATGTTAAGAGTCCTGTTGTTGTGATGTATATTTCCGTGGCAAATCGGGGTGCAAGTATATACCCGACTCCCCCATGACACGCCGACGAGGGTCGCGCCCTCGCCGGAGGCTGGTCCTCTTCCGCACGGCACCGTTTTATGAACGGGCCAAATGACACCGTTTTATGAACGGGTCAAAAGTGCGGTGGCACCGTTTTATGAACGGGCCAAACGACACCATTTTATGAACGGGTCGAAAGTGCGATGGCACCGTTTTATGAACGGGCCAAATGACACCGTTTTATGAACGGGTCAAATGTACACCGTTTTATGAACGGGTCAAATGTACGACGGCACCGTCTTATGGACGGGCCGAGTAAGTGTGATAGCCCCGGATGCAAGTATATACCGGCGGTGAGAGTATGATGGCCCCGGGTGCAAGTTTATACCGGTGGCGAAAGTGTGATGGCCCCGGGTGCAAGTATATACCGGCGGCGAGAGTGTGATGACCCCGGGTGCAAGTGTACACCGGCGGCGAGAATTTGATGGCCCCGGGTGCAAGTATATACCGGCGGCGAGAGTATGATGACCCCGGGTGTAAGTATATACCGGTGGCAAAGATGTATTGGTGAATGCAGAACAGTGGACTTATCTTGAGTATCAACTCATTTTAAGGAGGCTTTCGCCTTAGAGTTATCGCAGACTTATGCAAACCCCACTACACTGGGGACTCTCTTACATCCCTTATTATTATTATATGCGCTGTTGTTGCGCATCCATAATCGGAGATTCAAGTATATTCTTATTACCTCGGAAGGTTATTTCTTGTCAAGGATTATTCGGAATTACAGATTCTGTATCGGAGATTCACGCATATTCTTATATATTCTCGAAAGGTCATTTCTTAAAGTGGATTATTCGGAATTATACATTTCTCGAAGAATGTGACGGGAAAATAAGTTGAGAAGAGGAGAAGTTACATTATTCAGAGTATAGTTCTTTATTCAAAAGTAAAGTGCAAAAATCGAAAAGAAAACAAAAGCAAAATTTTATATATGGGGAATACAAAAACGGGGAGAGAGTACAACAATCGAAGAAACTATATGTGGAAGTTTATTTCTTCTTCTTCTTCTGGGAGCCTGAGCCTTCACCAGGTCCGCTGGGGCGCTTTTTCACCAGCTTTATTTTTTGAGAGGAGGGAGGTTTGGCAGCTGAAAACCTCGCTATTTCATCTTCGTGGCGCTCCCGAGCTCCAGTTACACTAGCGGGAGTATATATTTGAGGGTTATACGCCGCCATTACATCATCGTCTTTCAGGAGTTCCGCCACGAGAGGGCCCATCGGTTCCGGGAATAAAGTAGCCAATCTTTTAAATGCGTCCGGAGATGGACCCTCCTCCGTCTCAATGTCTTCCGAGTAAAGTTGCTGGTGAAGATCTTCATCCAAATTAAAATGTAGCGCCCCGAACGGATCCTGTGAGCAATCCAACGTGCCCTCACCGGATATAGGCTCGAATTTCCCGTTGAGTTTGGGATCGAGCTTATTTTTCTCCTCGGCAGTCAACGATATGCCCAGGATTCTCTGCGTCTGGACACTCCCCCGTAAGAAGTACAGGACATTCGACTTGGCATGAGCTACCGCCCCCAGATTCCGGAAAGTAGGAGAGTGGACTGTGTACTCCCATATTAGCTTCCGGAAGCAATCGTTAATCTGGGACGGCAGCTTCGTGATTCGTGCCCGGAGTCGATCAGTGATAGATTGGAGGTCTTCATTCTTTGACGTGAGCTCTTTGACCTCCTGCACAGCTTTTCCGAGAGCCTTTTTGTCGGCCACGTTCTCTTCTTTGGCCTTCTTCAATTTCTCTTCAGTTTGCTCTCGGATCTCCTTCAGCTTGTCCTGTGCGTACTTCTCGTTCACCTTGAGAGTTTCTATGGATTGCTCGAGGGCGTGCCTTTGTCCGATATGGAAGGCGGAGTTCTCTGTTAGCTCGCTGCGATGAGCTCGGAGTAGAGACTCGATCGCCTTACTATGCTCTTCGCGGAGTGCTGCCATCTCCTGAGCATGTTTGTCTCGCTGATTTTGCATCAGCTTCTCCGCCGCCTTCTTGGTTTGCTCCCCGATAACATCTGGCGAGTCGAGCTCCGAATGCCTAAGCATACAGTATTCCCCTACTGCAGCTGCGGTGCCCAACTCGATTATGGTACGCTCCATCTGAAATAAAAACAAGAAAAGTTAGTATGTGCAATAAAAAGAATAAATTTGCGAGGAAGTCGTCATTGTAACGAACCTCCCCAATGGCGCGACGCATTGTCGCGGTCTGACTCATTAACCTACCGATGTCGGTGAATATTGTGTGGTCGTCACGACCACGAGGCGGCAACTCTGGGTTCCGCTCCAAATACGCCAGGGCCGGCCGGCTCGACATGTTGTCGCACCTTGGAATTCGGAAGGTGAGCCCGTCCTTTATTAAAACAAAGCCGGCCCGGCGTCCCATATCGAGCCACTCCTTAACCGTTAAACTCAGGATTTCGTGGATACGGAAGGCGTCGATAAAACTGGCGGTTAACCCACTCTTTCTGTTGGGTTCCTCAATCTCGAAGACGGCGGGCTCCTCCGCCGGTCTTTTTCCCTTATCCGAGCGAGATGCTCGGCTGGTCACTCCCTCCGAGTAGACCTATCGGCGTGTTTCCTCCACCACCGGATCCGTCAGCTGCTCCCCACTTATCTCGCCCTCTTCATCGTCCCCGATGATGTCCACTAAGTTTTCGGCGAAGTCGTACATGCCGTCATCGGGGGTGGGCTCTTCAATCGTATATCCTAATCGCCGAGACAGCGGATTAGGTCTTGGGGGCTCTCAATAATTGTTGCAGCCGGATCCTATTCAATCGGCCCGAGATCGGCCGCAGCAGGTTGTGGTGGTGGAGGAACGTCGCGTCCTATCTCTCCAGTTGGAGACGCCGTCTCTCGCAAACTTGACGCCAACTCGGCCGCGGCAGTGCGGTTCCGAGTCCCCGTTAGCGCCTCAAAAAGAAGCTCATCGTCCTCCGCAAGAAGATCACGGAGGAAATTCAGCCGGTCCCCCTTCTTATTTTGATCCTGAGCGGGAGCCATTATCTTATCTGCAAAACACACAAGTTAAGTGAGAAACGTAAGTTTGAGCTTAGAATAAATTAAATTAGATTCCTAAGCGTGGATCCTATCAAAAAAGAATTATTAATACACGGGTGAATACACGGACGAGGTACCTAGCAGTTCTCTACTAAAGTGGGGGGGTATCGGAAGGAGGTTGAAGGCAACCAAGATCGGAGCGTAAAGTAGGGTCTTCACGGTCCAGTCGGCGCCGTCAGAATCTGACGTACTTAGTGTCAAAACGATCGTATCAACGAGAGAATTTCAACCGTGCTAAGCATTTCCTCGGCGGGGCTCCGGAACGATATTTGGCTTTCGGGACGAGCTGATGATATATGTTTTACGACTCAGACTCTGAATCTGAAAACCAGGGGACTATTGATATTACCCGGGTATACTCCTTTATGTTTATTCTTACCCGGGAGCTCGTCTAACGTGGTTATTGGTATTTTCGGTATTCTCGGTATTCTCGGTATTCTCACATTTTTATCGGATGGCATTATCAAGTGGTATTCTCGTAATTCTGGCTTGCTGAGCGACATATAAAGCCTCTGTAAGCATTTTGAGGTATTTCGGGCCATTTCGGCCCCGGACGAAGCCATGGGTATTTTCGTCATTTGCCACCGGGAGTGCACGGAACAGGTGCAATAGGGTTGTTTGGCTGCGAATTCGCTATCTAAAAGCGAAGGATCAATATACGAGGTTCTCGGGAATTATCTGATCGTATTTCCGACTAACATCTTGTCCGGGTTGGTTCCCGAGGCTTCGAGATCAACATGGCATTTATTATATCATAATTAGGAATATTTAATCATTTTGGGCTAAGTGAGTTGAACTAGGCTTATGGGTCCAAAAGGGTGAATTTTGGGCTGAATTCCTCTATAAATAAGAGTCACAAGGCATTGAGAAGGGTTTCGGATTTTTATCACGCTTCCCAAGGCAAAACCAGCTCTCCAGTCGCGACCAAACTCCTTACTCGCGACCAAAGCACTAGCCGCGACGAGTCGTCCCTTACTCGCGACCAGCCCTCCCAGTCGCGACGAGTCGGCCTAATTCCCCCCAGCCGCGACGAGTCCTCCACTCGTAGCGAGAAGTGCCCTTCTCGCGCCCAGTCCACCTGCCTGCACTGTTCACTCGCGTCCAGTGCGACGCAACCGCATATTCGACCGTTTTTTCGATCCGTTTTCACCCGTATTATCATTATCACTTCATTGTATTTGTACCACTTGATTATTATAGTGAAAACCAAGGTAGAGCTTCGCTCTCCCGAGGACGTAAGCCCGCACATTGTGGGCCCAACCTCGTATATCGCTAGTGTCCCCACAACAACATAAATTACGAATTAATCATAAATTGACTGATCTAAAAATAAATACCCAAAATATTTTTAGACTAGATCAGCTGTATAAGAAGAATTTCGGAGGCCCATACCGTCGATGTTTGTCCCCAGTTCAGGCAAAGGCCGTTATAGAGGAAGTTCACGCTGGGGACTGTGGTGATCATTCAGCAGGTCGATCCTTGGCGAACAAGGTTAAGAGGGCCGATTATTTTTGGCCAACATTGGTGAAAGATTGTGTGAACTTTGTTCGGGCTTGTTCCGCTTGTCAGTTCCACTCAAACGTACATCATGTACCGAGAGCTAATATGAAGCCTTTACCGACGACATGACCTTTCGATATGTGGGGCATCGATATTTTAGGGCCGTTTCCAAAGGCACCCAGCCAAAAGAAGTTTTGCATCGTGGCTGTGGAGCATTTCTCCAAGTGGATAGAGGTTGAAGCTGTATCACGCGTTCGGGAACAGGAGATTATCAGTTTCCTTTGGAGGTACATTGTGTGCCGATTCGGAATTCCCAGGATTTTGGTGTCGGATAACGGAACGCAATTTGCCAGTAAGAGAGTAAATGAATGGTGTGAGAGTTATGGAATTGAACAGCGGTTTACCTCCGTGGCACACCCAGAAACAAACGGGCTTACAGAAGTTATNATGGAGTGATCGAAGTGCGGACGTACGGGTCCCACAATATTGTTGCATGCCGTGGTTTGGACAAGGTTGTCCCGCACGCAAAATCAAAGCTGAGAGCTTTTCCGACATACAACTACGAACAAATCTTCGCTATCATTGAGCAGAAGAAGGGTGGATCTCTCCGCTATCCCCCTCCCTTACAAGAACCAACACAGGGGACTTACGAGTCTCAGGTGTTTTGTCGTTTTCATCGGAGCTTTGGACACACAACGAATGATTGTCAAGAGCTAATGTCCGAAGTGGAAAGGTTGCTGGAATTGGGTCAGCTTGATGAGCTGATCAGTACTGTGGAAGCTCTCCCCGAGTCTAAACTGGGGAAGATCGATATTCCGGAGGGGGCGGCACCCAAACCTCCAAGAGTCGAAGCACCACGTGCGAATGAAAGAGGACGTGGAAATGGCGGACAACGTGGCCAGCGTCAAGGGGGTGGCCGAGGATATTTCAACGGGGGTAGACAGAATCAGAGAGGAGGAAGGAGAGGAAACTACCGCGGCCGTGGCAGGCATCAGCCGCAGAGGAATCAGCAGGGGTATGGATATGACGCCTACCCACCAGCCCCGGCAAACCAACAGGCACTACCTCCTCCTCCTCCGGTTGGCCCCAATCAGGGTCAACCTATTTTGAACTTTGAAAATGCCCAACCAAGATGGGGAAACTTAGGCCCCAATATTATGACTATCGCTGGAGGAAAAAGCGTCGGTGATTCGAACCGCACCCGCAAACGCTCTTATCAGGCGTTACATCAAAAAGGGCGCTTCATGGAAGTAAACATGGTCCAACTGACAGATTTGGACAAGATGACGATCTCGTTCGGACCTGAGGATTTATCTGGGGTTTTCTCCCCACAAAATGATGCATTGGTTGTCTCTCCCATTATTGCTAACCATCCTGTTTCTCGAGTGTTGGTCGACACCGAAGCTGCTACCAACATATTGACTCTTGCAGCTTTTGAGCAAATGGCGTTGAAAGGAACCACCCAACTACAACTTGTGAAAACGAAATTGGTGGGTTTTAATAACAGTGTTGTTGCTGCGGAGGGATCTGTTATTCTACCGGTGACTTTGGGCGATCCCGAAATATCAAGGACTTTGATGGTGGAATTCGTGGTGGTAGATCTCCCCATACTCCCATACAATGCAATTCTTGGGAGGAATTGCAATTCTTGGGAGGAGTTGCAATTCGTGGTGGTAGATCTCCCCATACTCCCATACTGGCCGCGAGATTTGGTACGAAATCTCGCGAGAAGGGTCTGCAGTATTGAAATCTCGCGATTTCGAATGAAAGCCTTGCCTTGGGAGATGCGAAAAGGATCCGAATCCTTTCTTCATGCCTTGGGACCTCTATTTATAGGGAAATTGAGCCCAAAATACAAGCTTTGGCAACTTTATCTTTTTATTGTTCATACTAACTTTTTTTTTTTTGTTTTCTTTTCAGATGGAGCGCACTATAATCGAGTTGGGCACCGCAGCTGCAGTGGGGGAATACTGCATGCTTAGGCATTCGGAGCTCGACTCGCCAGACGTCATCGGGGAGCAGACTAGGAAGGCGGCGGAAAAGCTGATGCAGAATCAGCGAGATAAACATGCTCAGGAGATGGCAGCACTCCGTGAGGAGCATAGTAAGGCGATCGAGTCTCTACTCTGAGCTCATCGCAGCGAGCTGACAGAGAATTCCGCCTTCCATATCGGGAAAAGGCACGCCCTCGAGCAATCCATAGAGACGCTCAAAGTGAATGAGAAGTACGCACAGGACAAGCTGAAGGAGATCCGAGAGCAAACTGAAGAAAAATTGAAGAAGGCCAAGGAAGAGAACGCGGCCGACAAAAAGGCTCTCGGAAAAGCTGTGCAGGAGGTCCAAGAGCTCACAACGAAAAATGAAGGCCTCCAGTCCATTACTGATCGACTTCGGGCACGAATCGCCAAGCTGCCGTCCCAAATCAACGACTGCTTCCGGAAGTTAATATGGGAGTACACAGTCCACTCTCCCACTTTCCGGAATTTGGGGGCGGTAGCTCATGCCAAGTCGAACGTGATGTACTTCTTACGGGGGAGCGTCCAGACGCAAACAATTTTGGGTGTATCGCTGACCGCCGAGGAGAAAAAGAAACTCGATCCCATGCTCAACGGGAAATTCGAGCCTGTATCCGGCGAGAGGGCGTATTGGATTGCTCACAAGATCCATTCGGGGTGCTACATTTTAATTTGGATGAAGATCTTCACCAATACCTTTACTCGGAAGACATTGAGACGGAGGAGGGTCCATCTCCGGACGCATTTAAAAGATTGGCTACTTTATTCCCGGAACCAATGGGCCCTCTCGTGGCGGAGCTCCTGAAAGATGATGATGTAATGGCGGCGTATACCCCTCAAATATATACTCCCGCTAGTGTAACTGGAGCTCGGGAGCGCCACGAAGATGAAATAGCGAGGTTTTCAGCTGCCAAACCTCCCTCCTCTCAAAAAATAAAGTTGGTGAAAAAGCGCCCCAGCGGACCTGGTGAAGGCTCAGGCTCCCAGAAGAAGAAGAAGAAATAAACTTCCACATATAGTTTCTTCGATTGTTGTACTCTCTCCCCGTTTTTGTATTCCCTATATATAAAATTTTGCTTTTGTTTTCTTTTCGACTTTTGCACTTTACTTTCGAATAAAGAACCATACTCTGAATAATGTAAATTCTCCTCTTCTCACTTATTTTCCCGTCACATTCTTCGAGAAATGTATAATTCCGAATAATCCACTTCAATGAATAACCTTTCGAGAATATAAGAATGTGCGTGAATCTCCGATATGGAATCCGTAATTCCGAATATCCCTCAATAAGAAATAACCTTCCGAGATAATAAGAATATGCTTGAATCTCCGATTATGGATGCGCAACGACGACGCATATAATAATAATAAGGGTTGTAAGAGAGTCCCCAGTGTAGTGGGGTTTGCATAAGTCTGCGATAACTCTAAGGCGAAAGCCTCTTTAAAATGAGTAGATACTCAAGATAAGCACTGTTCTGCATTCACCAATATATCTCTGTCACCGGTATATACTTACACCCGGGGTAATCACACTCTCGCCACCGGTATATACTTGCACCCGGGGCCATCACATTCTCACCACCGGTATAAATTTGCACCCGGGGTAATCACACTCTCGCCACCGGTATATACTTGCACCCGGGGCCATCGCACTCTCGCCGCCGGTATAAACTTGCACCCGGGGCCATCATCAGATCGACCCGTTCATAAAACGGCGTCATCGTGTTCTCGACCCGTTCATAAAACGGAGTCGTCACATTCTACACCGGTATATACTTGCACCCGGGGCCATCAAATTCTCGCCGCCGGTATACACTTGCACCCGGGGTAATCACACTCTCGCCACCGGTATATACTTGCACCCGGGGCCATCACACTTTCGCCACCGGTATAAACTTGCACCCGGGGCCATCATCAGATCGACCCGTTCATAAAACGGCGNAGTAGCGTGCAAGTTATGCCTTCAATTATCGTCCTTACTCCGTTTAATCGGGGCCTCCATGGCCTTATAGAATAATCTAGGATTCCGCCCAAGATCAACTAAAAATCCCTCTGCATACGTAATGTTTCCAACTCCCTGGTGAGCATGTTAATACGCTCCTGCATGCGTTCCTGATCAATCCCAGGAACGGAAGATTGAGCTCTAACTGGAGGAGGTGGGGTAGATAGATATCTACGCCTCCTCATTGTAACGACCCAGGAAAGCGGCACAAAGAGAGAATTCGGACAGGTTAGACTCGCATTAATTCTTGTTAAAAACATGTAATGAGGGGTAGTTTTGTAAATTAACATAAGAAGAGGGAATTTTAGAAGGAGGGGTTAAAGGGTCATTTGGACAAGTTAAGAAACCTATAAATAGGAGTGGGATGGGAAAAGAAGGGTCATTTGACACAAAAAACGTGAGAAAAATCGAGATTATCGCGGAAATTGGAAACTGCCTGAAATTGTTGAGAGAATCAGGGGCAAGAGAGAATTATCGCTAAAATCGGGATGAAGGAAGGAATTATAGCGAATTCGGAGGACCCCTGCAATATTATCGTGTAAATCAGGGCCGAAGAGTAAATTATCGCGGATTTAGGACCAAGAAGCAAATTATCGCGAATTCCGGGAGCTGTGTGCAATATTGTCGCGGAAACGGACTGAGTGCAGAATTATCGCGAATTTCGGGAGCTGTGTGCAATATTGTCGCGGAAACGGACTGAGTGCAGAATTATCGCAAATTTTGGGAGCTATGTGCAATATGGTCGCGGAAACGGACTAAGTGCAGAATTATCGCGAATTTCAAGGACTTGCGTGTAAATTGTCGCGAAATTCAGGGCTGTGGTGCAATTATCGCGAAAATGAATGTTTATGCAAATTATCGAGGAGATTAAGGACCGAAACGTAACTTATCGTGAATACGAAGAGCAACACCCGATTTGGCCGTAAATTGGGGACCATAGTGTAGTTCAGCGCAAATCCGAGGGTAAGGTCGCCAATTGCCGCATGTTTCGATTAACTAACGAAAGTAAGTCATAGGGTCACACAACGGTATATCACGTTAAATACGTATATGCAGGGAGTAGAGGAAAAGGAAGCAACAGGCGATAGGACGACCAGGTAAGTGGAGCAAACATAGTAAATTAAAAGAAGGTTCACAGTTAGGAGTCTAATGAACACTAAATCGAATATAAAGGAGCGTGAACTAAAAACAGAAATCTCGGGGCGAGGTGAGAACACCAAACCCGGCATCGTGTTCATGAGCACGGTCAGCCACAGGTAGGACATGTCCGAGGAAGGGATACATGAGTTCTCCGGAACAGAAATGTGTGCATTACAGAGCCGAACGGAACCGGATAGGAACGGGGTAGTGCCCGAGCCCCTGACAGGGGAAGGAAAGCATATATTCTCGTCGAGCCAACTAACAGCTAACGGTTGGTTTGGGCGAGACATGTCGTCGGGCATGTGAAAACTGACCACAGTAGAAAACCAGAAAGACTAGGGAGAGGGAATATAAAAGAGAGGAAAAGATAAGAGAATAAGTAAGATAAAAGAAGGAAAGGGAAAGGGATAAAATCTTGCTAATTAATTTATTATACAGAAGTTTCCTTTAATAGACTATGACCGTTTTACAGATTTTGAAGGGGGAGGACCGGAGGCTTAGGCGCCATTGGAACTAAGGTCGTCGATCGTCCACTGTACGAGTCACCCTTTTGATTTCGTTTTGTTGTGATTATCTTGTTGTATTTTGAAAAACGATGATATTCCCCGGTTTCGAGTTGTGTTTTAATTAAAATGTTTATTTTCATTTCGCTTGCGCATAGACTTGGTTAAGGCCCCGTTTACGGTCGTTACAGTTATTATTGATGATATACTTGTTTATTCTCCGGATGAAGAGATTCATGCTATTCATTTGAGGAAAGTATTACAAACATTGAGAGAGCTCAAGCTCAATGCAAAATTCAGTAAGTGTGAATTTTTTAAACCAACCAACCTTTCTTGGGTCATATAGCATATGCCAATGGTATTAGAGTGAACCCTTAGTGTAACGATCCTCATTTGGGCATAGCTGATTTGATAAAAACGTGCAAAATAAAACGAAACGTTCAAATGTAAATTTTAAACATAGTTCAAGACATGAAAGTCTAGCAACATAATTTAGAGTGTTCTCAAAAGACCGGACTCTATCACTGGACAACCGACGACCTCCTTCCCATGCTCTCCTCATACCTCGTCCGCGTCACCTACAAAATATGTAAAGCGGTCACAATCTATTAAAGGAAACTTCACACACGATATACTTTATCTTTTCATTTCTTAAATAAACCATACACACACGCGTAAATCGTTTCTTTTAATCGTTTTCTTATTTCCTTCTTCTTTTACCCTTATCATTCCCCTCATGCTTCAACTTTACTGTTGCCGAGAGTAACATGCTCGGTACATGTCCCGCCCAAGCCAACCGTTAGTTGTTGGATGACTCGACGGGCCATATGCTTCCCTTCCCCGGGTGGGAACTTTGGCGCTACCCCTATTTCCATCTGGATCCGTTCTGCCCTTTTCGTACGTATCTTTCCATCCTTGGAACTTATCGTTCCCTTCATCAGGCATGCCATTCCTTCGGCAGATCGTGTTCTTGGCACGATGCCGGGTTCGGTCTAACGGTCCATCCTTCCTCACCCCGAGTCTTATTAACATTTGTCTCATTCATTCATGTCTTTTACTTTCTTTCTTAATGACCCCATCCCGTTCCCTAAGTCTGAACCTTCCCTTACTACATTGTGTTCACTCCGCTTACCGTATGCTTTCGCTTGTTATAATCTTTCCGTGCTTCCCTGCATTTCGTAACAGGTCTTAGTACTCGTTTTCCGACGTTATTATCTTATTGTTAACTATGTGATTACCGTAGACCCTACGTGTCCTTTTCCTCTCACGATCCGACGTTGAGACGCAATGAAAACACCCAAACTTATTATTTCCGCGATAATTCACTTCTTCCTTGAAATCCACGACAATTTTGTGCTCGAACAAAATTCGCGATAATTTGTTCTTCAAACGTTTTCGTGATAATTTGTTCTTCAACGTTTTAGCGACAATTTTGCTCTTTGCGTCCAAATTCGTGATAATTCCCTTTATTGAAATTCGCGACAATTTTACAAAGGTTAAGATTCGAGACAATTTGCTCTTGACATCAAATTCGTGACAATTTGCAAAGGTGAAAAATTCGCGACAATAATTGCCTTCCCAAAATTCGCGACAATTTCCTTCCATCGCGACAATTTCCGGATTTCCGTGGCTTAATGATAATTAACTCATTTTTAGGCCTTCCCACCCCTATTTATAGACATCTCAACTTCCCTAATTCACATTTTGACCCCTCCTTCTTTTTATTTTGACCATTCCTTTATCTTTTGCTTTACTTTTCTATTTTTCGTTTCCTTTTTCGTTCTTTCATTCCCGTATCCCTCGCTATTCTTTGTCTAGACTTAACCGCTACATTCCCTAATATATGTTCCATCATATCTTTTTCCTGGCTATTACATCCTTCCTCACTAATTTTGAGTTTCGTCCCGAAACTCGTGCGTACCTATCTTCCATTAACTCCGACTCTCTCTGCCTAATCTCTCGTTCCGTTTCCTATGTAGCTTCCCTTTCTCCCTAATTAGACCATTGTACTTTCACCAAGGGAATTAGTTTTGATCGTCTAAAAATATTTTAGAGCGTTTGTTTTTAGATCAGTCAATTTTTTAATTACTCGAAATTAATTTGTTATGAGGACACAAGCGATATACGAGGTTGGGCCCCCAATGTGTGAGCTTACGTCCTCGGGAGAGCAAAGCTCTACCTTGGTTTCCACAATAACAATCAAAGGATACAAGTACAATGATGTGACAATAACATTCCAGATGAAAACGGCTCGAAAAACGATCGAAAACACTTCGTTGCACCCAAAAGGTGTGCAGTCGCGAGTTGTTGACCACAACTCGCGAACAACACTGTATCAGCCCGCGACTCAAGTCTCAGTGCAATAACGCGCGGGTCGGTGGGAGATGGCAACAACTCGCGAATCCGGGAGAAGAACTGTGCAACATGTCGCGACTACAGGCGATAAGTCGCGGCTACAGGCAATAAGTCGCGACTACGAGCGAAAAGTCGCGGCTATGGGCAATAAGACGCGACTACAATGTGCAGAAGATAATTCTTTGCCTTGGGAGGCGTGATAACAGTCTGAACCCTTTTTGGGGCCTAGGGTCTTGTATTTATAGAAAAACTCGGCCCAATAAGTGAACTTAAGGTCCAAAAGCCCAATCTTAGTCAAATTAACCCAACTTACTTAGAAAATATCTAATTAATCCGGAATAAGTGTCACAGCGCCACGAAACTTCTGGACTCCATCCCGGTCGAGAGTTTAGTCTCAAATGCGATGAGAAAATACCGGAAAACCTCGTATATAAGTTCTTTGCCTCCAAACAGTGAATACACAGCCACATATCATCATTGCACCCAGCCGATGTGCTCCCGGGTGGCAAATTATGAAAATACCCCTGGCCCCGTTCGGGGCCGAAATAGCCCAAAACATCTCAAAACACTTACAGAAGCCTTAAATGGGGTCCAACATGCCTGAATTATGAGAATACCCTTGAGAACGCCTCGCGATAGACATATAAAAATACCGAAAATACCACATAGCCACGTCGGACGAGCCCCGAGGTTAATATAATTACATAAATAACATCGGGCAATATCAATAGTCCTGTGGTTTTCAGATTCAGATTCAGAGTCGTAAACCACATTATATCAGCTCTTCTAGAAATCTTGAACTCTTTCATAAACTTTTTAACAATACCATGAATAAGGTCAAAGTCATCTCGTTATTACTAATGGAATCAGATTTTGAGATGAATTGAGAATTTCAAGCTTCTTCAACTCGGAGTGTATGCTCTTATACGTATCACTTTTTACTTTGCATACTAGTGCGCTTTGTTATTGAGTGAAATTCTGATGCATCGTTTCGATTTGTTAGTATTACTCGATCGAGCTTAGAAAACATTTCTCAATTGTCATCAAGAGGTTTTAGTTTCGCCTTGGGGCTCTCGCTTTCTTCTTAGTCAAAGTCCCGCTTTTCATAACTTTGAGGGTTCGCTCGACTCCTTAACTCCATAATTCAATCCTATTCCCGTCGTATATTTTATCCAGCATCATATATTTTTTTTCCACAAAACATTGAGCTCATATATTTTTTTTTAGCACGAGATATCCACATTTTCGAGCAAGAAAATCAATCTGCCGCCTTTGTCAGGAGGTTGATACTTATTCCTTTGTCATTCCCACTAATTTACAATCATCGACTACCGTAAAGGCCTTCGCCTCATAAGAAAGCCAAGAAACGTCATACTTTCATCTTACACCCATATGTTTCCTTTGATAAAAGAAGTCCCAATTCCGTCTTAGATTGATAATCTCTATCTTCGAATTAAGATTTGCCTCTGCTTGGTTCCGTCTATAATAACACCTTACAACTCGATCAAGCCTGATAGATATTGCTAAATTCGTGGTGTTATCTCAGGTAAGAAAATCTATTCCGTCTATAAAACGACTTTATGACATCTCCGATAGTAAATAAGATAATCCATATCATGCTCGCAATAATTCTCTGGACCGAATGGCCATAGATGAAGACGTACGCGCTATACACCAACATGCTAATCCTTCCCTCTTATAAGTAACGAGCCCGAGGCGTCCATAAAATACTTAAAAGTCATTCGCCATATATCGAAAGAGTATAAACCTTTCGAGGATATTTACTTGATCGCTTCCATACGCTCGGTTAGGCATCTCTTATCGTAGGAGATCGTAACATAAGTTTCCTTGCCATACATAAGGGAATGACCCTTGATTGTCGTAACTTCGTTTAAGGGAGCGATCTTAATACATCCAGGCTAGCTTCTTGGTTCTTTCAACCATAACAAAAAATACGAGACAGTCATGAGACAATTACTGGATACACCATTTATACGAAATAGAAATACATGCTCATCCACTTAACATAGATTCATCATGTTCATCGCTGACATGACCAAGCGCCCAACCATAACTTGATTCTATCTCTTTGACTTATCCACTTGATATCCGGAGAACAGGCGAAGGACACAACGTTGTTCGAGATGAAGATACATCTTCATGTGAGGCAGTTTTCACAACTTATCAAATGCTAATTTGTGCAATGGACGAGACAAACGTCTTTCTTTCATCTGTCCGAAAAAAACCCTCTTCGTATACTGCTTTACAATCTTTCTTTAGAATTTTTCTGAATAGATTTGCTCATTCGCCAATAAACAAACTATCGTGTTGTAAGCTATCAAAGCTACCAAAAATGAGACCTCTTAATCATCAAATGGGCAAATATCGATGCACATAAATGTCCTTATACAACAAACATTTTATCCAGAATATTCTTTGTTGTGGGAAACTTTTTCGATCACTTCGATCATAACTGTGAGTCCCCAGTCGTAGAAGAATTAAGTTGAATTCATACCATAGGGTGAATATTTGGCTACTCTAGTCATTTCTCTGAATGAAAACCAAGAACATGATCCATCGGCAAGTAAATCTATGTGCAGATGATTAAGCCTAAATGATGGATTTTCGAGCCAATAGTCCCTTTGGTAGGGGTATCACTTTACAATTCCTGTAATATCTGAGAGTGCCCGATCATAACTAACGAGAATTGATACCATAAGGCCATCACTAGGTCAATTTGACGGTCAATGAAAATACGCCTTCACAATAATGAAGTTCGTGCTATAGGACCGTACTAGGTTGGTTAGCGAATGAAGTCATGTCATAACGTGGCTTCATAACTACTCCGATAATACACTCTCCTCTTGATGTTAAATAACTTAATATTCCTCGTCATATAATGAAACTTCGTTTCATTTCTCTTTAATTTCTCTGATCGCCTTAAGAAAAATCTAAACTCAAATAATCTGAATCAAGAAGTTAACCTCCAAAATGATAATAACGTCTCATATGATTAGTTTGCGATTCAGAATAAATACTTCTTCGGCGTGACTTGGCGATGAGGTATTTCACGAATGTGACAGGGGTTCCAGATAATCACATAAAGTTTATACGATAATTCCGATCCTGGGTACGAGTCTCCAGTAATCATAACGTTTGTTGAATGCAAACAATAAAGTGAGTATTTTCCCATTTTCAATCGTTTATTCAAATGAAAATCATAAGTACGATCACAGTCGCAGGGTAATCGCTAGGCCATCTCAATCGCGATAAAAAATGTATGACCTTTTAATGGTTTCGTTCCTAATGGACGATAGATAGTTAACCACGCAAACATGTGGTTTAATATTTTCTTGCACAATAAATAACAAGATTTCATCCATGTAATCATCCATGAATTCCTTGAAAAATGATATCTCTATCGCATAAACGATATTTAGTTCTTCTCATCGAACTTGCATTCTCGCTGAGTATAAACTTGCACATCAGCATTGCTCTGTTCCACACGTATAAAGTTGCAATCGAGGTAAACATATTATCATAGGGTCTCACGAAGCACCCAGAATTCACTGCACATTATCTATGGGTATAAACTTGCACCCCAGATCACCTCCTTCTCATAGGGCCTCACGAAGCGCCCACAGTTTACTTGCACGTTGTCTCCGGTATATACTTGCACCCGGCGCTATCATACTCTCGCCGCCGGTATATACTTACACCCGGGGGCCATCACACTTTCGCCTCCGGTATATACTTGCACCCGGGGATATCACACTCTCGCCGCCGGTATATACTTGCACCCGTGGCCATAAAACTTTCGCCGCCGGTATATACTTGCACTCGGGGCCATAAAATTATCTCGACCCGTCCATTAGACGGCGTCAACACTTACTCGGCCCGTCCATAAGACGGCGCCATCACATTCTCGACCCGTCTATAAGACGGCGTCACCACTTACTCGGCCCGTCCATAAGACGGCGCCATCACACCTTCGACCCGTCCATAAGACGGCGTCATTCGGCATGTCCATAAGACGGTGCCATGCGGAAATGGACCAGCCTCCGACGAGGGCGCGACCCTCGCTGGCGTGTCATGGAGGAGTCATGTATATTCTTGCACCCTGATTTGCCACGGAAATATGATCGGTTCTAAGCCGGCTATGTTATAATAAATCGGGAACCTTGACATATTGCAACAGTAATTATGTATAAACGATTCTGCTGCAGACAGAAGGACTCATCATGTTCAAAATATTTTAACGCAGTATCTAATTTGACGAGTTTGAAAATGATCGACTACAAGACAGACGGTACATTGCATTTCTAATCCAACTTATTAAATTATTCCATCCTCCATCATACTAAAATGCAATGGACCTACTCCTATCTTACCAGTCCCCTAGTCGATTGAATTCATGTCGTCAAAAAAGATACTGAAAAAATTAGAATATGACCACAAAAAGAGGGGGAATTTTATTTTTTTAAAAAGATCGATGAGTCACGTCTATACATAATACTTGCGCAAATCGGAAATATGCCAAGTCCGTGGCTGCTACTCTCCGTTCGTGTCCACATGTGGAGGCCACACGTGACACCTGCATCAATCACTTGATTTCCTATGTATATCGATAGCATCACTAACAATTATGAGTGCCCACATGTGGAGACCACAAGCGACACCTGCTTTCACGTCATTCACCCATGATCTTTTCCAATAATTGTGCAAATTATCTTACGAAGAGTTTCTTTACATTATCCAGCACGAATTCCTCAGGAATCACAGACAAGCAAACAACACGATCATAGTGAATTTTCTCTTTCATGTTCTCAAACTTGAGATAGTCATTCAACTTACATACGTTCAATGGCTCATTTTAATACCATAATGCGCAATGCCTTCATGTCCACAGCCATCGCGAAGGGCAATACTAATGTCAGTCTCCATGTGTCGACTCGGAAATCATGAACAATTGTTTAATTGTCGCCACATATCCTCATAGCAAATATGACTCAACTTATAATTTCGCTTCCGATATTCACCGTAGATACTTAGGTTAAGACTGAACCAATTTCCAACTTAACTTGCAATATTTATCCCATTGTCTTCTCACACTCAACATAGTCCCCGTCATAAACTTCTTTCTTGAATGCACTAAGCTTGGCACAAGATGATTAGCGGGGATATAGATTGTTTACTTATCGATTCTACTTTCCAGTTCTAATACTTATAAACAAACTCGGTTGCCAATTACACGATTTCAAAGATTGACCTTCATCTTGAGATAATCTCACTAGTGATTTCTCCATAATGACGATAGCACGAGTATTCTCTTGCATACACTTCACTGTATAATATATAAATCTTGAAAGCCCATTATTCTGAATATCTCACGAATGCATAGAATGCATGTCACTAAACATCTTTGTTTATCGATCCGGAGAAAGGTAAACTTTTATATGCCGACTTGAGGATAAATCCGTTAGCACTATCATGTTCGAATAACTAAAAGAATCCCTCGAGCAGAAAGACATGACTTTCCGTTAATCGATAATATGTATCAAGAACTCGAACAATAATGGGTTTCACTCCCGTTAACAAACTTTCATTCTTCCGAGTGAAATAAACTATAGGTTTTTGTACTCGCTCTCTCTTGGTTGCTGGTGCAAAGATCACGATTATATCATCTCCATATAAATTCAAAACTATTATAATATCCACATATTCTTCCATATTGACCAAACGTTTTTATTCGCAAGTCCCAGTGTTGCCTGAATTAGTTTTCGGAGTAACGCAATTATCCGCAATCTCTATTTTGAGAATAAGAAATCCGCTCAAAACAACGTACTAAGCATTCTCGTTTTATTACATGGAAACTTTTGGTGTATATCCCATTACTGGGTTAAATAGCATGGGTCTTAACTTTACCTGCCATCAAAACCTGTGTAGTACCAAGAGCGGACATTGCAAATGTGACACATCACGTACTATTCCTTTCAATGATTCCTTAGGAGGAAATAATTACTCCACCCTTTCAGGTAAATAGAAGGCTCCGCATATATAATCACTTTAATGAGACTCACTTTCGTAACATATTAAATCCTCTCTCTTAACCGGTCTAAAGTCGGTTCATCGAAATTCGACCTTTCGTAGTCTTCTGCTAACATCATTACGACCCTTCATTCTCTTCGTCAAACCCAACTAAGGCAGCACTTATGACTTCTTTGAATGCGCAAAACATAAACCCAAAGGTTTATGATGAGGAGTGGAGACATGAACAAATCGATATCTATATAACACTTTCAACCTTCAAAAGCAACCCGAGTATGTACTTATCAATTTATATTTCGCTTACAAAATCATAGACCAAGAAGATTTTCCGTCTTTCACTAAAAACTCACATCTAGAAGGATTCCACCTCACTCAATACTTCATCAATATACTCAATCACTCGCTTAAATATTGGAAATGATTACTTCCATACCGATTTTTATCTATATAACATCACTATTGACTTCCATACATTATTCTTCTCACATCTTTAAATATTGATCTCATCGACCGCTAATACGTAGCATCTGGTTTCTTCAAACCAAAAGACTTAATTGAAAAACTTCAAGTATCCAAAAACTTAAACATTATGTCAATGTCGGCGATAGATATAAGTCCTCTGTAGGCATCGTTCGACTTTGGAGCCACAAATAGGTTCGCGATTGATTATGTGCATTTCATAGAGCCCTTCTTTGCAATAGCAATCCCACATCTTCAATAACTATGCTTTCATTTTCACGGGAGAATATCCACTTCTTTCGAGGAATTCATTTTCATTCTTAAAAATCCCTTAATAATAGAGGTTCCATCTTTATACCTTTTTCTCTTTTTCTTCTAGAACAAAACCATGTCATGTTAATACACTCGATCTTCCGTTTAGAATGCCATTTCTCCGCACTAGACATCGTCGTATTGCTTCGTAACATAACACTAGGAACATATATTGCCGACACATGATTTCCCTTTTACTCCGGAACATAATAATAGAGCTATCAAAGAGGAGTAGGGATATGGTAGCTCCTATTAGATTTAAAGCACTTCTTCCCATGGCAAAATTGTAAAAGAGGATAGGAAGATCCACCACTACGAATTCCGTTAATAAAGACCTTGNGCAACGATCAACTCTTCTCGTGTCCTCCATAACCTCTTATTTTACTACGAACCTTACTTCTTACATTATCGCTGTCGAAACGTAGTATAAAACTTGTCATAATCCTTAAAAAATTCACAAATTGGATGCAATGGATGAACTTGGATCGGACGTAAGGTCATAGTATCACTATGATCGGTGAGACAATGATGATGTAGTAAGATGACACAATCACATATTCAACTTATCATTTCTTTGGAAATCATGAATGCCCTCGCATAGCATTGAACACTCCCACACGACGATGCGCTTGTACACATGTAATCTCTTATCTTTCCTTGTAATGAGTAACTCGCGTTGACCTGGCACCTCCAACTTTTACCGGCTATCATTCTTACCTACCATTCTGTGCACACATATACAATTAAACAACACGTAACCAAATTCCCCCAATGCAACTATGCATCAACTCATTTTTCATGTGAGGTTCACATTTCTCGCGAGGGCCACTCAACCACCACTCCATGCAATACTCACAATCACCACAAAACTGGTTAGAAAAACATACGACCTCTCCGAAGGGTCGTTAGGCCATGCCGAATATAACTGATACTTGAATCCTGATATGAAATGGTAGAAAAGGTCGAAAACTAATTGAATTATAGGAGAACAGAGTCTTCCGAAGGACCGGTAAAGCATGGTCATGTCATTGAATAGTGACATGGATATGAAAATTCGATACCGTGAACATAAAATAGCTCGGGTATCTTCGCCATATACCCATCTTCTTTGCAACCGAGGTCCATATTGACCTCTTACATATCCCTGCTACAGAATATGATCCTTTCGATCATTCGAAATATGGATCATTTTCGATTAATAGATCGGAATGAAATAGTAAATGTCACCGAAATCTGACCCGAAAAATAACACACTATCATATCACCGTGTGATTCTATACATAAAATGGAGCCTCCCGTGATATTTTGGTAGTGCCAAAAAACCAGAATTTTTTTTTGGAACCCTTGCATCCCTTTGACATGTCTTCGGCACATATTCATGCAATATGATAATCTTTCAATGCATTCATAAATAGATCCCCCCGGATGAAATCCCGCTCCGGAGGTTGGTTAGATTCCCACTACTGAGGACTCCACCTGTGGCACTAATTGAGTCCTCGGTAAAATATCATTCCTATCGCCTTCTACTACATAAGGGATGCAATCCGATACACTTTCTTCATCAATATCACTCTCATGTTAGGAATCCCGTAACCTCACAATACATAACAAGCTCCAAGCTCAGCACAAGAGCTCTCAATGGGATTAAGTCTCGGGTCCCCACGGACGGCGCCAAACTGATCTCGTCTAAAAATATTTTAGAGCATTTTTTTTTAGATCAGTCAATTGTTTAATTACTTGAAATTAATTGGTTATGAGGACACGAGCGATATACGAGGTTGGGCCCACAATGTGTGAGCTTACGTCCTTGGGAGAGCAAAGCTCTACCTTGGTTTCCACTATAACAATCAAATGATACAAGTACAATGATGTGACAATATCAATCCAGATGAAAACGGCTCGAAAAATGATCGAAAACACTTTGTTGTACCCAAAAGGTGTGCAGTCGTGAGTTGTTGACCACAACTCGCGAACAACACTGTATCAGCCCGAGACTCAAGTCTCAATGCAATAACACCCGGGTCGGTGGGAGATGGCAACAACTAGCGAATCCGGGAGAAGAACTGTGCAACAAGTAGCGACTACAGGCGATAAGTCGCGGCTACAGGCAATAAGTCGCGACTACGAGCAAAAAGTCGAGGCTACGGGCAATAAGTCGCGACTACGAGCGAAAATTCGCGGCTACGGGCAATAAGTCGCGACTACAATGTGCAGAAGATAATTCTTTGCCTTGGGAGGCGTGATAACAGTCTGAACCCTTTTCTGAGGCCTAGGGTCTTGTATTTATAGAAAAACTCGACCCAATAAGTAAACTTAAGGTCCAAAAGCCCAATCTTAGTCAAATTAGCTAAACTTACTTAGAAAATATCCAATTAATCCGGAATAAGTGTCACAGCGCCACAGAACTTCTGGACTCCATCCTGGTCGAGAGTTTAGTCGGAAATGCGATGAGAAAATACCGGAAAACCTCGTATATCAGTTCTTTGCCTCCAAACAGTGAATACGCAGCCACATAACATCATTGCACCCGGTCGATGTGCTCCCGGGTGGAAAATTACAAAAATACCACTAGCCCCATCCGGGGCCGAAATTGCCCAAAACATCTCAAAATACTTACAGAAGCCTTAAATGGGGTCCAGCATGCCTGAATTACGAGAACACCCTCGAGAACGCCTCGCGATAGACATATAAAAATAAAGAAAATACCACATAGCCACGTCGGACGAGCCCCGAGATTAATATAATTACATAAATAACATCGGGCAATATCAAGTTTGTTTCTGAGTCTTGTTTCCTCTTTGCCTAGGACATTCACTAGAACTTCCTCATATGTCAATTCCTGGGTTATCTCTATGGGTTCCTCCACAGATTCTTGGATTCCTCCGGTCACACTCCTCCTCAGTTTGGATACGTGGAAAACATTGTGTATCCCCCTCTTCTCTTCCGGAAGCTTCAGCTGGTATGCTAGGTTTCCGATTCTTCGCTCTACCTCGCATGGTTCGATATACAGAGGACTTAGCTTCCCTGTCCTTGTTGTAACGACTCTAATTCATGCCTAGCCGTTTTGGTAAAATATGCTAAATAAAACGAAATGTTCGAATGTACACTTAAAACATAGTTCGAAAACAGTAAAGTTTAACAACATAATTTAGAGTGTTCTCCAAAGACAGGACTCTATCACCGGACAACCGACGACCTCCTCCCCATGCCCTTCTCATACCTCATCCGCGTCACCTACAAAATCTGTAAAGCGGTCATAATTTATTAAAGGAAACTTCACACACGCTACACATTGTCTTCTCATTTCTTAATTAAACCGTACACACACTCGTGAATCATTCATTTTAACCGTTTTCTTATTTCCTTCTTCTTTTACCCTTATCATTTCCCTCATACGTTAACTTTACTATTGCCGAGAGTAACATGCTAGTTATATGTCCCGCCCAAGCCAACCATTAGCTGTTGGATGACTCGATGGGCCATATGCTTCCCTTTTCTGGGTGGGTACTTAGGCGCTACCCATTTTTCCACCAGGATCCATTCTGCCCTTTTCGTATGTATCTTTCCATCTTTGGAACTTATCGTTCCCTTCATCAGGCATGCCCATCCTTTGGGGAATCGTGTACTAGGCACGATGCCGGGTTTGGTCGGACGGTCCATCCTTCCTCACCCCGAGTCTTATTAACATTTATCTCGTTCCTTCGTGTCTTTTCTTTCTTCTATATTAACCCAATCCCGTTCCCTAAGTTTGAACCTTCCCTTACTATATTGTTTTCACTCCGCTTACCGTTTGCTTTCGCTTGCTATAATCTTTCCATGCTTCCCTGCATTTCGTAACAGGTCTTAGTTACTCGAATTCCGACGTTATTATCTTATTGTTAACTATGTGATTACCGTAGACCCTACGTGTCCTTTTCCTCCCACGATATGACGTTGTGACGCAACGAAAACACTAAAACTTAGTATTTCCGCGATAATTCACTTCTTCCTTGAAATTCGCGACAACATTTATCCTGGAACCAAAATCCGCGACAATTCAATGCTAGAACCAAAATCCACGATAATATTACACTTAAAGAATTTTCGCGACAATTTTGTTCTTCACCCATTTCCGCGATAATTTTGCCCTTCACGTTTTTCGCGACAATTTTCAAAGACGAACTTTTCGCGACAATAATTTCCTTCTTAGAAATCCGTGACAATTTGCTCACCAAATTAAATCCGCAACAATAATTACACACCAAAAATCTGCGATATTAATTGCCTTCGTGAAATCCGCCATAATTTCCTTCTTTCGCGACAATTTACGGGTTTTCGTGGCTTAATGATAATTAACTCGTTTTTGGGCCTCCCATCCCTATTTATAGACATCTTAACTTTCCTAATTCACATTTAACCCCTCATTCTTTTGATTTTGACCTTCCTTTATCCTTTGCTTTACTTTTCTATTTTTCGTTTTCTTTTTCGTTCTTTTGTTCCCGTATCCCTCGTTATTTCTTGTCTAGACTTTACCGCTACATTTTCTACTGTTTGTTCCATCATACCTTTTTTCTGGCTATTACATCCTTCCCCACTTATTTTGAGTTTCGTCCCGAAACTCGTGCGTACCAATCTTCCATTAACTCCGGCGCTCTCTGTCTAATCTCTCGTTCTGTTTCCCATGTAGCTTCCCTCTATCCTTGATTGGACCATTGTACTTTCACCATGGGAATTTGTTTGTTTCTGAGCCTTCTTTCCTCTCTACCTAGGATCTTTACTGGGATTTCTTCGTACGTTAGTTCCGGGGTTATCTCTATGGGTTCTCCCACACATTTTTGAATTCCTTCAGTCACCCTCCTCCTCAGTTAAGATACATGGAGCACGTTGTGTATCCCCCCATCTTCTTCGGATGCTTCAGCTGTCATGCTAGGTTTCCGATCCTTCGTTCCACCTCGTATGGTCCGATGTACCGGGGACTCAGCTTCCCTGTCCTTGTGGTCCTTAGCACCCCCTTCATCGGTGATACCTTTAGGTAGGCGTGATCCCCAACTTTTAACTCTAAGGGTCTCCTTTTTGTGTCTGCCCAACTTTTGTATCGGTTTTGTGCCGCCTTAATGTTCTTTCGTACCACGGCCACCTTCAATGGTGACTTCCACCAATTCTGTTCCCGTGGTCTTTCTCTCTCCCACCTCATCCCAGCATAGCGGTGTACGACACTTCCTCCCATACAATGCCTCATATGGGGCCATGCCAATGCTGCTCTGAAAGCTATTATTGTACGCAAATTCCACTAGCGGTAGGAAATCCTCCCAACCTCCCTTATACTCNACAGTACGGACCGCACTCATCACGCCTCTTAGACTTTCGAATATGAAGAGGCGCGGGCTGGGATATTAATATTTAAAGGATATCAGGGGTAAAAGGATAATTTAAACCTACGATTAGCAAATTCTGAACGTAACTAACCCATACACTAAGGCAAAGATCGGTCCCCTGGACTCTCACTATCTAGAGGTGCGGTCCCCAGTCCTCATGAATGTGTAAACATCATGTGATCGGCCTTGTATCACCTCTGCGATTGGCAATCAAGCCCGAGGGGCTAGTGATGAGAACTCTAGGACCGGGTACCCTGTAATGGGTGAGGCCCTATAACTGTTGGGCCAGTTTAAATAATCAAAACGAATTCTCACAGCCCAATTACACCTTTAAGAAGACCGGCCCGATGTTCAACACGGAGGACCGAAGATAACCTTAGTAAAAATAAGCGTTATCTGCCAGCTGGCTCCGCGGTTCGGTCCGAACGGTTACAAAACAGTTACAGGCTCACGCGTTCCACGCTTCGGGCCCTGTCACGTTTATCATGCTTCGGGCCCGATCAAGCAGACCACGCATCCGTCCCAACCTCGTTTTACATCCGGCGATAACAACCTCTAACAAACTTGTCAGAGGCGGTTACAGGACGTGGATCACACTCGCCGACAACTCTATAAATACAGGGTAGGGCGAAGGAAAAGACAGGACCCTTTGGATGCAGAAGAACAGGCTGTTACGCTGCCCAGATTCTTACTGCTTTCTATACTTAGTCATTTTCATTAGCCTGCTTTGTGTAAACTTCTCTTATTTCCATTAGTGAGCAGACTAAGAGCATAATCGGCTCTTGGTCGAGTGGTTTTCACCCCATTTTACGGGGTTTCCACTATATATGCTGTGTTCTTACTTTGATTTTACTTTTAATCGCTCTCCATATCTTTTATAAATTAGAACCGAGTTCGTTGATTGAACGAACCGGACGACTGTTGGTACCCCCTAAAAAGGGACCATAACAACCATATACACTAATTTGGAGAAGTTCATGTTAGCGTTGAAAATGACAATATCCAAGCTGAAGCATTATTTCGAATGGAGGAAAGTGTATGTGTACACTAACCAGCCACTCAAAGTAGTGATGAATCAAGCTTACCTTAATGGAAAATTATCTAAATGGACGATCGAAATCAGTACCATATATCAGAAATTCATACACTGAAGGGCGATTAAGGCCCATGTTCTGATAGATTTCATAGTTGAAATGACCCGATATGATGTGTGCATAAACTAGGAAGATGATCGATGGATTGTGCGTGTCGATGGATCCACTCTCTGAGGGAAAGGAGCAGGCATCACTTTCAATACCTCACAGGGAGATATCATCTAGTCCTCCATCAAGTTCTTATTTCCGAGCACGAATAATATGGTGGAGTATGAAGCTTCGCTATCGGGAATGAATATAGCCCAAGAGATTGGAGTTGCTAAAGTGCAAATGTTCTCGGATTCCAGGCTAGTTGTGGAATAGTTCACGGGAACATCCGGGACGCACGAGCCTATAAAGAAATTGTATCATGCCAACGTTCTAGAGCTATATAAGAAGTTCAATGAGTTCTCGCTTGACCATGTCCCTCGAGAGCATAACAAAGTCGTGGATGCATTGGCCCGATACCGCAAGCATGCCTCACATAGGGTCTGGCACGGTAGCGGTTAATATTCAGGATCAACTTTCAGTCGATATTCCGGTGACCGAACAATCACATGAAGAAATAGGGGATCTATCCCTCGAACTTCGGGGATTGCACATAAATGAGATCGAAACTCCAGAGGAACCCACATGGATGGATCATTTCGTAAAATATTTGGCAAATGGCTTCCTTCCTCAAGATCTTACATAGGAGAGCAACATCAGGGACCCGTACCCTAAACGGGTGTGTTGTGGTCTGAAAACCGGGGGTATCAACAGTCGACTGGTTCGTTGCAAGACGAACTCTGTTTTAATTTGTTTTGTAAGGGGGGAAACGAACTAGAATCAAATGGAAAAGGACATGACAATTTTAGAGTGGAAAACCCCTGGAAAAAGGTAAAAACCACTTGACTAAAATATGGAAATGCTCTTAGCCGATCCAATAACAAAGATGTTCAATACACAACCCATATTTGTTCTTTAGATACAAAAAATGAAGGGAAACGTCAGGGAACCAAGAGAAAAACCGAAGAAGAGATCTATTTTCGCTCCCAAGTGCCTCTTTTATAGGTCCTTTCTGCTGTGTGAACAGTAGTGTGTCGCTTTGCGCTTGTCCCATGCGGTTAGGTCGGCTCGTGTCGGGCTGGACAGCCACCGGCCGTAGCTCTAGCTGGCTGCGCGGCGCCAGGCCTTTCGGCGCTACTAGTCGGCTGTCTCCAGACGAGGGGAGGCTCGTATACTCTGTCAGTCATGCCTCTGACAAGATTATCAAAGGTTATTGTCGCATGCTAAGGAGCGCGGATGGCCCCAAAGTGCAGTCTGTGCGTCCTCGACCGATCGGTCCCGATGAGGAGGAGAACGCGTGATTCTATCGATCGGTCCCGATCACTAAGATCGGGCCATCTGGCCCGACTGTTCTTACCGGATCGTCCATTCGCGTAGGCTGGATCTGGCCTCCAAGTTCGGCTTATGTCACTTGGGATGGCCTGGCTAAGCTTGGGCCTAGCCAAGTTCGTGGTACCGGGTTCCGTAGGTCTCATCAGGGTGGAAACAATTATGTAGTCGGTTTATTTTCACGACTTAATTGTACTGTAGTCGGGATGAAATGACTAATTCTGAAATTCGTGAGAAAATTGATTGTCTGTGGGTATATTTGTAATTTGCATACCCCGGGAACCTTCAGGCACGTTTTCCAAGGTATTCGGGATATTTCGTTTCAAAGTGACGTCGATAATATTTTCATAATGTGGACACCCCCGGGTCTGATCGGTACACCTACTATGGTATTTTCGATAATGTGAAGTGATTTCGAGTTGAAATGACTATAGTGGTATTTTCATAATTTGACACATCTGGTTCGATTAGTACGCCCACTTTGGTATTTTTTATATTAAAAGATAATTTCGAGTTAAAATGACTTTATGGGTATTTTATTAATTTGGACACCCCCGAGTCCGATCTGTATGCCACTAAGGTATTATCGGTATTTCGAAGTGTTTCCGTCATTTCAGGCATTCCGAGGTCGTATGGAAGGTTTCTAAAGTAGTCACAGGTATTTGTGATTAATTCCGAGTCGAAATAGATCTAGGAGTATTTTGGTAATTTGGCACCCTAAAGACGTTATGATGATTATCTAGTAATAGCGCGGACATCTGGTGAGTATTGTATAAATATGTCCTTGCGGAGTGTATTTTTGCCTATTTCTGTAGTTCACGAGTCGATCGAGAAGCATTCCGAGCAATCCGGGACTTTAAGATAGACACTCGGGTGAAATTGAGCATTTTTGGATAATTTGGGTCAAATCGGGCTGAATTGGATAAGACTGGGCTTGTTGACCCACAAGTGAGTTATTGAGCTTAATTTCTCTATAAATACAAGTCCTTAGACACTGGAAAATGTTCGGAACCAGAGACGGAGTTGAAACTCGGAGTTGGAAGTCCAAAAATCGCCTAAGTAGAAATTTCTGCGGTGAACTGTTTGATGTGGGAAAATCCGCGGTGAATTTTATGTGTGAACAGTGCCGGAATTTTATGTGTGAACAGTGCGTGAGAATCTTGTTATGTGTGGATAACAATCCCAAAAGAGGATATGTCAAAGGTGTGGCCGCTCATAACTCACCCACGCATAGGCCAGTTGGACCGAACCAGGTTCAACCCCTCCCGTCCGGACACCGCAAACACACTTGCGATGTTCCCCCCTCCTGAAGCACGCCTTAAACGAACAGAACTGCATCGGGAGAAAAGGTTGATAGAAATAGGTGTCGCAGGTAGGACCGGAGTCCCAGCCCCGAAGGGGGTGTTTTCATGTTCAGATCCGTCAGAAGGATCAGGTATGAAGTAATATTTTCATTCCGTCCTATCCTAATCCTTATGCATTTATTATGCAGACTCAACTGAGACAATGCCTAGCTCACGGTTCAAGCGTATGGCTGCTGCTTCGGTCCGTCCTTCTGAAGGACAACGCGAGGCAACGGTTAGTGCTGAGGAGAGTGAATCAGCAACGGGGGGTATGCTGGTTCCATCGGGGTCCAGGAACCCCCCGATTCAAACCACCAGCGCGGGCACACTAACCCTGCGTTGCATAGGGCAGCCCTCGACGGGAGAGGGGCCTGTATTTCGGGTATTTGGAGTGGTAGAGGAGGTGATAATGGCTCGGATTCGTTCTTTGAGCTTATCTAGCCTTTACCAAATCGGAAATAATTCTATCATTTGTGCTAATATAGTTACTTTACTGCTGCAGGGAGCCGTTCCCGTGGAGAAAGTTCTCCTCGGTCCCAATCTTAAGGTGAACGTCTCCCTGCCGCCGATCCCCTTAAGCAGAATCCCCGTGGAGAGGGGGGATTGCTTCGGTCCCTACTAAGGTTATCGTTTTGAAGGAACCTGCCTCGGGCCCTAAGACCAACTCTGACTGGAATGTCGCCTTAGGCATGCTGGACAAGTTTAGTAAAGGGGGGAAATTGACCTCCTGGAGGAGTGCCTTCATAAAGGACTTCCGCCTTTATGGAGAGCAAAACCCATACAATGTTCAATCAGACATGTTTGGGGAAGAGATCATTGAAGGCTTCCTCGAACTCGCAACTAAGGTAATCTCCTTTTACATTAAGGCCCGAAGCTTTATGTTTTTTTTTGACATTATTGTCCTATGCAAATACTGAGGAAGGCTTTCACAACTGCCATCACCGTGGAGAAGAACCAGGGTGGCAACGTTGTGTCCGAACAAGTCCAAGATAAACTTGACCTTGCAAAAAGGCAAGTTGAAATCAAACATGGTGAGTTGGTCACAGTACGAGAGGACCGTGACCGACTGGATAATGAATTGCTAAGAGCTAGGACGGAGGTTTCGCTCTTAGCAGACAAAGTCTTTGAGCTGGAGAAGATAGAGAAAATAGCTCAGGGCCGAATTTCTGACCTGGAGGCCGAGCTGCGGGCCAAGGAAGAAGAAGTTATCCAAGTTCAGGGTCGGGCTCAGGAGAAGAGGAACAAGCTCAACGAGGCTTCTCCTTCAGGCCCAAGTAGAGAAGACGAACTTGGAAGAAGAATTGACAAGAACCCGCACTTCGGCTGAAGGTTTGGTCCAGGAAGCAGTCCTAGGCTTCGCTCGGTCCCCTTTGTTATTTGATTTGGCGGATAACATACATGGGATGTACACAGCTACGTACCTGGATAACATGTGAGACCAGGTTACGAAGCAATTCGGGCTTTCCCCTTCGGATGAACGATTCAATGCGATCGAGCCACTTTAGAAAGATGGCAACTTTCAAGTGATTCCATCTTTGGAAGAACATGTTTTAGAAGATGACCCTTTCTTCTATCTCTTTGAGGAGATGGAGAAAGCGGTCAACCAGAAGGTGGCTGATCAAGAAGAGGAGTTGAAGCAGCTCGAAGATGGAGAACCGCATGAGCAGGGAGTTTAAGATAAGGAAGATGGGCANTAAGTTTATTTATGAGTTTTATTCCGATGTTGTAAGTTGTAATTACATTATGATATGAAAAAGTGTCTTGTGTTCCAAAGAAAGAGTGAAGCACCGCATGTCACTCACCGAAAATGGCTAGGCCCGGTTTCGGGGCGTGACAGCAACTTTCAAGTGATTCCATCTTTGGAAGAACATGTTTTAGAAGATTACCCTTTCTTCTATCTCTTTGAGGAGATGGAGAAAGCGGTCAACCAGAAGGTGGCTGATCAAGAAGAGGAGTTGAAGCAGCTCGAAGATGGAGAACCGCATGAGCAGGGAGTTTAAGATAAGGAAGATGGGCAGGGTAGTTAAATCTAAGATATATTTTGTCCATGCTTTGTTCCTTATTCTCAATATATGACTTTTTCCTCTCAATTCTTGTCTTTTTAATTGTCAAAATAAGTATTGCAACTGACATTTTAAATGAACTAATATGTTCACATGAACGAGAGTGTTTTAACCACCGTGTATAATATCGGGGATGCTTATAGGGTGCAACCCATTGGTCCCAGATATTATATTTGGCCCACTCAGGTCAATTTTGATTGGATCGTTCGTTTTACATTGTATGTGGGTCACTCTTATTCCGTCCTTGGGATCACAACTGAATTAGAAAGACACGGACCAGGTTCAATATGAGTCCATATAAGCTTCGGCCAGACCTGTAGGTTATATTGGCCAATCTTTTATTCATCACATGTCCCATAATAAGACCGAACTTGTGTTTTGATATGTTGACTCCCCTATTTCTCTTTTCGCGACGGATTTCGTAAGTACAATGGCCATTTCCCAAGAATGAATACCATTGAAGGGGATGTTTTAGTTCGTAATGAGTTCAGGGAGAATTACAACTCATCCATGGGACTAGGCAAGTGTAGGAGCATCTAACTCGTCAGAGCGATCACTACAACTTGGGAGCCTTGCGGATAAGAAGCTTCGGTCACCAATCTAGATTCGTCCTAAGTTACCCAACTTCAAGATCTATCCATCACTCAATTAGAAACAATTTGTTTTGTACTTACTTGTTTTATGCTTACGTTTAAAGGAATATACGTTTATTGAGTCAAACATATTAATCGAAGGTTCACAAGAAATACCGCCTTAAATTCATGACATTCCAAGTTCGGGGGACCTCTAGACCATCCAATGTTTCAAGTTTATACGCACCTGATTCCAATTTCTTTGATATTCGATATGGTCCTTCCCAATTTCTTTCCAGCTTTCCAACATTCCTCTGCACCTTTATGCTTCTGAGGACGAGGTCGCCTTCAAAGAATTCCCTTGGGATGACTTGCTTGTTATGGGCCCATTCCATAGTTCGCTGATAAGCACGCATCCGCGCGTAAATCGCATCTATCTTTTCTTCGATCATCTCAAGATCCAATAATCTCCTTTCACCATTCATATGCTCATCATACTGAGATATCCGGGGTGATCGGATGGCAACCTCCACCGGGAAAACAGCTTCGGACCCATACACCAATGAGAAAGGTGATTCCTGGGTTGTTGAACGAGGTGTAGTTCGGTATGCCCATAAGACCTCATAGATATGTTCAAGCCATTTCCCTCCAAAATCTTCTAACTTGGTCTTCAATCCTTTTAGGATAACCTTGTTAGATACCTCCGTAAGTCTATTAGTTTGGGGATGGACAACTGACGAGAAATGCTGGGTGATGCCCAACTTGATGCATAAATCCGGTATGCTTTTTCCACGGAATTGGGTCACATTATCTGATATGAGTGCTCAGGGAACCCCGAAGCGGCTCACAATATTTCTCCATAAGAAGTGTTTGACAACCTTCTCTGAGATGATGGCTACTGCTTCTGCTTCAATCCACTTCGAGTAATACTCGACCGCCACAATACAAAATTTTCTTTGCCCTATTGACCGAGAAAAAGGTTCAAGGATATCAATCCCCCATCTGTCAAACGGACAAGGCAATGGGGTGACCGATAATGGAGCCCCACTCAGCTGTGGGATCGGAGCAGGGTACTGACATATGGCGCAGCGTTTAGTGTATTTCTTGGCATCTGAAAGGAGCATCGGCCAAAAATATCCATCTCTAACGATGCGGTGATATAAAGATCGAGACCCTGAATGAATGTCGCATATCCCTTCATGAACATAAATCATGACGCCTTCAGCCTAAATAGGGGATAAGCAACGCAGAAGCGGGCCCTCGAAACTCTTTTTAAACAACCGTCCGTCAACTAGGATAAATCTCTTAGCTTGGACTTCTATTTTTCTGGCTTCAGACTTGTCTTCAGGAAGATAGCCATTTGCAAGATGTTTAATAAAGGGGTCCATCTAACTGGGTTCCCCAAGAGATTCAATAGCGTTAATATTCAAGCCCTGGAGTTCATGGCATAGAGCCCCGATTTCTTCAATTGACTGTTCGGTCACTGATATCTCGACCGAAGGTCGGTCCTGGATATGGACCGAAATAATGCTCGGCTCTATGTCAGGTATGCCCGCAGCCAATCTGGTAAGTGCGTCGGCAACCTTATTCTGTTCTCGTGGCACGTGGTCAAGAGAAAATTCACTGAACTTTTTAGATAATTCCAGGACTTTGGCACAATATAATTTCATCATCGGATCATGAGTTTCAAATCTCCCTGCGAACTGTTCCACTACTAACTTTGAGTCTGAAAACATTCGCACTCTGCTAACTCCCATCTTTAGGGCCAGGGTCATTCCCGATAATACAGCCTCATATTCTACCACATTATTTGTTCCAGCAAAGGAAAATTTTACTGCGGAATGAATAAGGTCACCTTGTACCGTTGTTAGGGTAATGCCCGCCCCTCTTCCTCCGAAGGTCGACCCATCCACGTGGATCGTCCAATGATCATCTTCTTGGTTTAGATATATGGCCGATCGGGTCATTTCAACCACAAAATCGGCTAGAACCTGAGCCTTGATCGCCCTTAGGGGCCAGAATTCCAGAAACATAGCGCTGAGTTTGATTGCCCATTTTGCTAACCTTTCATTCAAATCCTTTTGTTTAAGGACCACTTTAAGAGGTTGATCCGTATAGACATAAACCGTTTGGCCTTCAAAATAATGCTTCAGCTTGGATACAACTTTCTTCAAAGCTAACATGAATAAACGGGTCTGGAGTATCTGGTTTCGGCAAACACCAGAGAATGACTTGCATAATAAACGGGTCTATGAACGTCATATCGGATGGTTACCAGAGCTGCGCTGACGGCAACTTCTGATACAGCAAGATACAACCCCAATGGTCATCACAGGTTGGACTCACCATCACTGGGGGAGTGCTTAAATAAGTCTTTAGCTCAGAAAAGGCCCGATCGCATTCTTCGGTCCAGTCTAGATGGCTTGCTTTTCTTAGCACTCTGAAAAAAGGCAGAGCCTGGATCCAGCCGGCCAGTAAGCCTCTGAAATTCTCTTTTGTTTCTTGGAGGTTGCATATTAATGATTGTCTGCACTTTCTCAGAGTTAACCTCTATGCCTTTTTCTAAAACGTAATATCCTAGAAATTTTCCACTTCGGATCCCGAAGCAGCATTTGTTTGGATTTAGTTTGAACTTATATTTGCGGCATACTTCGAAACAACGAGACAAATAAGAAATATGATCTTCATCATTCATAGATTTAATAATCATATCATCAACATATACTTCCATCATATGGCCGATCAGTTCTCTAAAGATTTTGTTGACCAACCTTTGATATGTTGCTCCAGCGTTCTTCAGATCGAACGGCATAACCACATAACGTCATCTTTGATCATAAATGATGACTTCTTGTGATCTTCCTCAGCCAGAAAGATATGATGGTACCCGGAATTAGCATCTATGGTACTCATCATGGTGCTGCCAGACACAGCGTCTACCAATCGATCGATATGCGGCAGGGGGAAGGGATCCGACTCACAGCTTTTGTTAACATCGGTGAAATCGATGCACATCCGCCATTTCCCATCCGGTTTGGAGACCACTATTGGGTTTGCAACCCATTCAATATAGTGGATCTCTCTGATGAATCCTGACCGCAGCAACTTGTTCACCTCAGTCCGGATGATCTCGATTTTTTCGGGAGAATAACGTCTCCTCTTCTGCCTAACAGGCTTCGTTTCAGGCTCGGTGTTGATCCGATGCTCACTATCGGATCGATCAATCCCCGGAACATCGTCCGGGGTCCAGGCAAATATATCCACATGGCTTTTTAGCAGGTGGATCAGCTCATTTTCAAAAGTAGGGGCTAAGTGTGCCCCGATGCGAGTAGTTTTGGTTTAGTCATCCTCAACCAGATTAATCAGCTTGAACCCCACGGTTCCATTGCTTGCCTCGGCTACGGCGGATCTTCCAGCAAATCCACCCTGGCCCTCTTGACGGGTGCCAATGTTCGGCACGAGCTCATGTAGCATTCTCTAGCTACTTTTTGACCCCCCTTTACAGAAATAACTCCATGAATGGAGGGGAATTTGAGCATCATATGATAAGTAGAAGGGACCGCATCGAACTTACTGAGGCCGGTCCGTCCGATAATGGTGTTGTAAGCCAAGTCGACTTCAACGACAATGAATTCCAAATCCTCCGATCGGTCCTTGGATGGTTCTCCAAGGGTAACTGGGAATAAAATCTTCCCGCATGGAATGACGCTTCTCTGGTCGAACGACCAGAGATTTATATTAGCGATCCGGAGGTCATGAGCAGCAGCTCCCAACATTTTAGCAACTTCGCGCTTCATCAAATTGCACGAAGCTCCGGTGTCCACTAAGATCCTGTGGACACGACGATTCTCAATGATTCGAGTAATGGTAAGGGGATCATCGCATGGATCGATAATCCCTTCCCGATCGGCCATAGTGAAAGTGATGTCATCCCCGAAAGGAGGGGACCGCTGAGCTGGATCATTTTAAACCAGCGCCACAGATTCGGAGCTCTCAGCGGAGTCTCCACGCGCGGTCGTCTTTCGGTCCCGGACCGATTCATTTGTCCTCAAACCACCGGAGATAACATAAATATCTCCGACTACTTCTCTGAGTGCCGCCTCATTTTGAGGAGGTTGGACACCTGTTTCTACAGGTGGAGAAGCGACCTGCTCCTGTCTTCCACCCTCGTTTTGTGGGGCTCTGCCGCCACGGCCGCGCCATCTTCTTCTTCGGCCCTGACCACGGTTCTCTCGACCGTGTTGGCCTCAATCTTGCTTGGATGAGGAGACCGTCGGTCCTCCGTCCGATCATTATAATTTCGGGGTTGTCCCCGATTATCCCTTCCCCGAGGCCTGTGACGATCGTCACCCTGGTGGCCCTTTCGGGGGGATTCAGGTCGCTTGCCTTCTGACCATTCCGGTCGGGACTCTCTTTATTCATCGCTGCTACTGTCTCTTTCAACAGCGGGCACTTCAAGGTCAGGTGATCGCGGTTATGATGTAATTCGCAATACACCCAATTGTCCTCCGTCTTCGGGGGGACGTCTTTCTCGCCTACAGCCGCTACTTCTCGCGAGAGCTTCCTAGGGTAGGAAACCCTATGATCATCTGCGAGCTCAGAATTCCCGCTAGGTTTCCGATAGCCTAGCCCCAACGCTTCATCCACCTTAATATACTTGTTGATTTTCTGAAGAAGTTTTCCCAAGGTGGATGGTGAGCTCTTTACCAAACTGGCCGAAAGGCCGCACGGTCCCAAGACTTGCTGTAGAATATCAATCTTGTCTCGGAGCTCAAGCTTTATGCTCCGAGCGGTCCTATTGAATTTCTCCATGAAGGACCGAAGACTCATTTTTGCCGGGATGTATTTTAGCTGTTATAATTTCTTCCTGCTTCGAGGCGGTCCTACATTTGTAGCGAACTGCTCTGAGAAAGCCAAATTAAATCCGCCATACAACTGCATGGATTCGGACGGCAAATTTTTGAACCACGTTCGGGCGTCGACTTGTAATCCTGCCGCGAAGATGCTGCACTTCAGTTAATCTGAGTCCCGAACCGTTCCCATGCGTAATTCAAAATTGGCAACGCGATCGATCGGATCACCGTCACCGCGAAATGTTTGCAACCCCTGGGGGTTGCGATAATGCCGATCTGGGATTGCCGCCCAGATCTCTTCGGACAATGGGAGCATCAAATCTCCCAAGGCGGCGGACACGCCTTCAGATTGTTGGGATGACGCCTGGACCGCATGCAGAATATGCCACCAGTCATCATCCTTATTTTGCCTGATTGGGGCCTCCATTACCCTGTTCAATAAACCAGGATTGTGTCCCAGATTAGGTTCGCAATCCTTCAACGCACGCATACTCTCCAACTCCTTAGTGAGCTCGTCGATTTGTCGCTGCATCTGCTCCTGGTCATTCCTAGGAGCGGGAGTTGGAGCCCTGGCCGGGGGAGGAGGAGTGGATCGATATCTCGGCCTCCTCGTCGTTACGCCGCGCCTGATGATCTCCTCATCATCAGTGCTACGTTCATCAGGGTCGCTCTCGTACCCTCTGCTTCTTGGAATAGGGCTTGAAACAGCCGGTGGTTCTGTCCCACTTCTCTCCGACGTAATTTCTAGTACCACCTTCCTGACGACAGCTTCAAGATCCTGTAAAGTGAATGTTGGTGCTGGGAGACTGTCGGGAAGCACGTCACTATCATTTGTCGAAGTTCCAGTTGCCATGCCTTTGATTATCCTATCCCATGTAGAAACCTCAAATGGGATTAAAGAATCGTCCCCACGGACGGCGCCAAACTGTTATGGTCCCTTTTCAGGGGCTACCAACAGTCGTCCTGTTCGTTAAGAAACGAACTCGGTTTTGATTTGTTTTTTATGGGAAAACGATTAAGAAACTGGAAATAATAACGAGGCAAAACAATTTATAGTGGAAACCCCAGGAATTGGGAAAAAAACCACTTGGCTAAGAGCGAAATAGGCTCTTAACCTGTTCACTAATCAAACGATTTATTACAGAATACAGCAAAGGCTTTAAGAAGATAACAGGGAATAAGAAAGCAATAAGAACTCTGGTAGGGTAACAGTCTGTTCTTATGCATCCAAAGGGTCCTTCTTTTTCCGTCGTTGTGCTCTGTATTTATAGAGTTGAGGGCTTGTGTAAACCACGCTCTGTAACTGCCTCTGACAGTTTTGTTAGAGGTTGTTGTAGGGGTTCGGAGATTTCATATCGACTTTCGATATTTGTAATTCTTGTTTGGATTTTCTACGAATCTTTTATATTTATTTCAAGACATTTTATTGTATATTTTGAACATTTCTATAGTAAACTTTGTTTTTCCGATGACGTAAACTCATACAGTGTGGCCCCAACTTTTTTATTCTCTATGTGCTTAACCATATAAAGACGGACAATGAGTTAAAAAAGAAGAAAATTAATATATTGATCAAAGATATACGAAAATATTTTTTAGAGGAAATCAATCAAAACAATCCGAGGCTCGATCCCTTTATTATCGCATCATCAGAGCCGAGTAATTTTGGCCGACATTACTTGAAGATGCCAAGAACTATACCAAACGATGCTGCATGTCATTATCCTACTCCTGTCCCACAGCAACCGGGGGTTCCCTATCGGCAACACCGCTTGTGACGATCGTAAACCGGGCCCTAACAATGTTTATGCGCAAGTGAAATAAAACAAAACATTTTAACAAAACACAATTCGAAATCGAGGAAATATCATCGTTTTTCAAGGTACAACTAGATAGTTAAAAACAAAAACGAAATCAAAAGGGGTGACTCGTACAGCGGACGATCGACGACCTCAGTTCCAATGCCACCTAAGCCTCCGGTCCTCCCCCCTACAAAATCTGTAAAACGGTCATAGTCTATTAAAAGAAACTTCTATATAATATATTTAATTTGCAAGATTTTATCCCTTTCCCTCTCCTTCTTTTAGCTTACTTATTCTCTCATCTTTTCCTTTCCATTTTATATTCCCTCTCCTTATCCTTTCTGGTTTTCTACTGTGATCGGTTTTTACATGCCCGACGACGTGTCTCGCCCAAACCAACCGCTAGCTGTTGGTTGGCTCGATGAGAATATATGCTTCCCTTCTCCGGTCAGGAACTCGGGCGCTACACTGTTCCTATCTGGTTACGTTCGGCTCTGTAGTACGCACAATTCTGTTCTGGAGAACTCATGTATTCCTTCCTCGGACATGTCCTACCTGTGGCTGACCGTGCTCATGAACACGATGCCGGGTTTCGTGTTCTCACCTCGCCCCGAGATTTCTGTTTTTAGTTCACGCTCCTTTCGATTCGATTTAGTATTCGTTTAAATTCCTAACTGTGAACCTTCTTTTAATTTACTATGTCTGCTCCGCTTAACTCGTCGTCCTATCGCCTGGTGCTTCCTTGTTCCCTACTCCCTGCATATACGTATTAGCATGTTATACCATTGTGTGACCCTATGACTTACTCTCGTTAGTTAATCGAATTATGCGGCAATTGGCGACCTTACCCTAGGATTTGCGATGAATTACACTATGGTCCACAATTTACGGCCAAATCGGGTGTTGCTCTTCGTATTCACGATATGTTGCGTTTCGTTCCTTAATTTCCGCGATAATTTGCATAAAGATTAATTTTCGTGATAATTGCACCACCGCCCTCGAATTCGCGACAATTTGCACGTAAGCCCTTGCAATTCGCGATAATTCTGCAACTCAGTCCATTTCGGTGACAATTTTGCAAACGGCTCCCGGTATCGCGATAATTTGCTTCATGGTCCTGAATCCGCAATAATTTGCTCCTTGGCCCTGATTTCCGCGATAATATTGCAGCAGTCCTCTGAATTCGCGATAATTCCTCCTTCACCCCGATTTTCGCGATAATTCTCTCATTGGCCCTGATTTCCGCGATAATTCTCTCTTTGCCCCAATTTCCGCGATAATTTCAATTTCTCTCGAATTTTCTTATGTTTTTGTGCCAAATGACCCTTCTTTTCCCATCCCACTCCTATTTATAGGTTTCTTAACTTGTCTAAATGACCATTTAATCCCTCCTTCTAAAATTCCCTCTTCTTATGTTAAATTACTAAACTACCTCTCATTTCATGTTTTTAACAAGAATTTATACGAGTTTAACCTATCCGAATTCCGTTTGTGCCGCCTTCATCTTAGGGTCTTCGGATGCAAGACACATGTGCTGGTTCCCAAAGAGAAAAGACATAAACGGGATATGCATTCTCAAAGATGTATATTTCTTTGATATGGATGCAGTGATTTTGGCTATAAACTGTGGGATCAAAGTGAAAAACCAATAATCAGATCCAGAGATGTAATTTTCTTTGAGGCACAAAACATTACACATATATCCAAGGCCTGAAATAGAAGCAAGAGTGTGGTTGGAAGAACCCATGGATACTCCCAAACTACTTGATACTAATGGAGAAATATCTGAAGAAATTCAAAGAGATCAGGCTGCAACAGGATCTGTGAGGTCCCCTCGGGGGTGTGAGAGAGAGGGCACCTTAGGCGAATCCCTACATCGGCTATAGACGGGGAACAATTGTATGTTAAGTATAATGATTTGTTTCCCATTGCACGAGACCTTTTCCCTAGCAAAGTGGCAAGCGAACGGTAGAACTGGAAAGTTAAGCGTGCTCACCCTAGAGCAATTCAGGGATGGGTGACCCACTGGGAAGTGTGGGAGCTAGGGAAAAAGTAAAGCCGTGAGGACTAGGTGGGTGTCATTAGTGTCAGCCTAGTCCAAAGCGGACAATATCGTGCAAGCGGAAAGGCGGGTCATTACATTTGGTATCAGAGCAGGACCTGGGTTATAGTCGGTGTGTTGGGGCAAACCTCAGCGAGGACGCTGAGTCCATAAGGAGGGGTGAATGTGAGGTCCCCTCGGGGGTGCGAAAGAGAGGGCACCTTAGGCGAATCCCTACATCGGCTATAGACGGGGAACGATCGTATGTTAAGTATAATGATTCGTCTCTCATTGCACGAGGTTTTTTCCCTAGCAAAGTGGCAAGTGGAACGTTAGAACTGGAAAGTTAAGCGTGCTCACCCTGGAGCAATTCAGGGATGGGTGACCCACTGAGAAGTGTGGGAGCTAGGGAAAAAGTAAAGCCGTGAGGACTAGGTGGGTGTCATTAGTGTCAGTCTAGTCCAAAGCGGACAATATCGTGCAAGCGGAAAGGCGGGTCGTTACAAGATCATATCAGTCCCAAGAAAAAGCAAAAAGTTGAAAATGATGGGAGATTTAAGGAGAACTTCACGGGTGAGACATCCTTCATATAAATATAATGCAAGTGATTATGTTTTGATATACAAGCAAGGAGAACCTGAAATATATAAGGAAGCACTTGGGATGGTTGATAGTCAGAAGTGGCTAAGAGCTATGAGAGAAGAGTTGGACTCACTACAAAAGAACCACACTTACAAACAGGTTTTACCTCCAGGTAGGGAGAAGAATTCTCTCCAACAGATGGATTTTCAAACATAAACTTGAAGTTAAATTGAGATATTCGATGTAAGGCCAGATTGGTGGTGAAAAGATATGGACAAAAATATGGAATGGACTTCGAGAAAGTGCTTTCACCTGTTGTCAAGCTAACATCCATAAGGGCAGCACTTGCCATTGCTGCAAAATTGGATTTGGAAATAGAACAACTCGATATCAATACTGCTTTTTGCATGGAGACATTGATGAGAAGCTACATATGTGGCAACCAGAGGGATTCACTGAAATCGGGCAAGAACATATGGTTTGTAAATTAAGGAGGAGCCTTTATAGACTTAAACAGGCCCCGAGACAATGGTATGTGAAATTTGATTCCTTTATGAGGGAAAATAAATTCAATAGAACCAAGAAAGAACATTGTGTGTGTATGTCAAACACGTTGACTTTAGAAATTTTGTAATGCTTCTTATTTATGTTGGCGATATGTTGCTGATGTCTCCAAACATTATGTTGATCAGAGAATTAAAGGCTCAATTGGCTCAGACGTTTGAGATGAAGGACCTTGGACCATCCAAGAGGATTCTTGGAATGAGTATAGAAAGGGACCGAATGAAGATTAAGATTTTCTTGCATCAGAATAGGTATATAGATAAGTTGTTGACCAAGTTTTATATGACAGAAGCTAAGATATTAAACACATTTTTTGCTGAGCAGCATGACTTGTCCAAGTACTGACTAACAAAAAATCAGAAATGTCAATGGTACCATATTCATCGCTTGTGGGGAGTATCATGTATTTAATGGTGTGATCACGCCCTCATACAACTTATACTGTTGGAGTTTTGAGCAGATACCTAGCAAATACGGCAGAGATCATTGGGAGACTGCTAAATGGCTCTTGAGACACTTAAAATGAACAAGAACCAAATAACTTCTCTTCTGTACAAATGATGATTTAAGACTTGATACTTATTGTTATTCTAATGTTGCATGAGATGCGATACCAGGAGATCCACTTCTAGCTTTGTCTTAGTTATTAGTGGAGGAGCAATCTCTTGGGGATCAAAATTGCAAAAGACAGTTCTTTGTCAACCACCTAAGCTGAATATGTGGCCATGATCGAGGGTGGAAAGGATTTGCTCTGGTTAAGGAAACTGATGTCTGAGATTGGTTTCAAGGACATGGATCATGTGATGTATCGCGATAATCAAAGTGCACTGGAACTTGCAAAAAATTTATCTTTTAATGTTAGAACCAAACATGTTGATATCAAGTATCATTCATTGGATTAGAGAAGCTCTAAGTTCGAAAGAAATCATTTTGAAGAAGATTCACACTGATATGGATCCATCAAACATGCTTACTAAGTCGATAACAGTCAAGAAGATTGAAGTTTGCTCACAGGCAGTTGGTTTGGAGCAAAGTTTGTAATCCAAGAATGAGTTCTTTGGTATGCTTTTGAACTAAGGAAGAGATTGTTGGGCAATATTGCTCAGTCCAGGAGCAGATGCAAGGAAGATGGGTTAGGATGTTAGCAGGTCCAATCGTATGGAACAGTGTATAAAATGGAAACTTGAATTGCAGAATGTAATAGCAGAGAGACTGATTTTATTTGCTTATGTGAACTCTCCAGAAAGGTTGATATCATACTCAGAGATGTTGGAATAATTGATATGAAGAACATGGAAGCTTGGCTTTGATGTAACAGTAAGTTGGAGACTGATTGTTGTGCCTAAACTTGTTCTTGTTTTTTATTGTGTCTGTCTTGTTTGGTTATATGTTCTTGGGAGTTTTATGGGACATATATAGTGGATTGATCAAGGTGACTTGATCCATAGTTTTCTTCCAGCATTCGAGTTCCACGTAAATACCTTGTGTTATTTAAATAACAAACTGAAAGCAACATAAATGCAATTCCGATTTGCTAAAATGAGGATGCTTAATATGTGATTTTAATCTAGTTTGAAGAAGTAGTTACAACACTATTCACTAAGATGCAAATCGACCCATATACATTGTTTTAAATTTCTGGTATATCGGAAATTTCGGGCGTACCGGGTTTTTTCGGGTCGGGTTTTTTACTGGTCAGATAGAGTTTTTTGCGGGTTGGGTCGGATTTTATATTTAAAAAATAAAATATGAATATTTTATAATTAAATTTATTTTAATATTCTGGTACATATCCGATATACCGATCCAATAAGATTGTCCGGTATATCGATTGGTACCGATAATTTAAAACATTGCCCATATATCCAATTTTAATTTGAAAATTTCAATGAAATGATTTTTTTGTTTGCTTAAATTATTGGTGTGAATGAATACCAGAGAAATGAATGCGGCGGGAAGAGAAATGGGAATGGCCTGTCAAATCGCTTTCTCCGAGTTTCTCGATCGTGTTTTAACCTTACTGGGTCCCTCCTTTGAACCCAGAAACCAAGAGACCCCGAACTCCGCCGGTCCCCCTTCAAACTTGTTTTTTCTTCAACTTTTCAACTCTATCCATTTTACTCTCTATCGTTCACCTTCTTGCTCTGTTCTTTCGACTGCTTCCATTTCCGCGTGTGAGTTTTTACTCTGTCTGTCCTTACTTTCAGTGTTGTGTTCATAAAATGCCTCGTTTCATGTTGTTACTTGGTGTTTCACATTTCTGTGTTTGTCGTCTTCTCTGTTTAATGTATTGACATTTTTCTTTCATTTGCGGCAGTTCTTTTTCATTTTGAGTTGCTGCGAAGAAATGACTAAAGATGAGGACTTTAAGCTTCTCAAGATCCAGGCATATTCGAATTTTTTGTTCTTGCCTCAAAAGTGGAGCCATGTTATTGTCACATTTCTTGATTAAATCATCTGTTTGTTTTTTTGCCCAGTGCAGAGCTGTGTTCTTAGAGTCAATATACACTGTGATGGGTGCAAGCTGAAAGTGAAGAAAGTCCTTCAGAAAATTGAAGGTTTCATTCTTTTACTGTTAACTTTCAACCTTTTACTGGTTTTCTAAATTTCTTACACGAGGATTTAAACTCGATAAAATGTGGAGTTATTGGGTGTGTTTCCCTGATTTGGATTTTTAAACAACAGGAGTGTATCAAGTTAAAGTAGATTATGAACAGCAGAAGGTCACTGTTTCTGGGAGTGTAGATCCTGTTACTCTTATCAAGAAGCTTATTAGAGCTGGGAAACATGCTGAGCTCTGGTGTCAAAAAACAAGCCAAAACCAGAAGCAGAAGCCTTCTTGTATCAAGAACAATAAAGGGCAGAAATCAAATCAAGTTAAGAGTCTTGAATCTTCGAAAAGTAAGCAGAAGTTTCCTCCTCTTGTATCTGAAGAGGATGATTCTGATCTCGACGATGTTGACTTTGATGATGATAAAGAAATGCAGCAGCTTATTAAGGAGAAGTTTACTCAGATGTTCAAGCAACAAGCTGAAGCTGCTAAACAGAAAGGTGGTGGAGCTAAGAATGTTGTTAATGGAAGTGGTGCTGGTAATAACAGCAACAATGGAGGTAAAAAAAATAACCCGAATTCCAGTACGATCGACCAGAAAAGCTTGGCAGCTATGAAAATGAATCATAACCCACAATTTGGTGGTTCTAATCATGGAAACGACATAAACTCAATGATGAATTTAGCTGGTTTTCATGGAAATGCAGGAAACTCTAACAATCTCTTGAATGCTGCTTCTGGTGGATTTCCATTAGCAACTGGGCATAATCCTTCATTCATAAGTGGCTATCATCAATACAACCCGATGATCAATCTCCAGAATCGACAACAAACTCAGATGATGTATAACAGATCTCCTTTCATTCCTCCTACCACCGGCTACTATGGTACTCTCCCGTTTGATGGTCATGGACTTGTTGGTAATGGCGGTAGTGGTGATCTTTCTGCTGTCCATATGTTCAGTGATGAGAACACAAGCAGCTGCTCCATTATGTGATCTAGTTGGAAACTTGCTTATTTCTTGTATGAGTTGAGGATTTGCTGCTGATGTTTTCTTTTGGCTATTTAGGTTTGAGTATTGAAATTAATGTCTATTTACAATGCAGCATTAATGAAGAGCTTCTCTATTGTCAAACAATGCATGATACCAACCAAATCATGATCGCCTTAACGTTTTCGATGTGGAATTCATGGTATTTGTCTTTGGTTTAAAGGCAAAAGGCCTTTTAAAATGCTCTTTTAATGTGAAGGTAAGAGGCCAAAAACATAGAAAATCAAGGTAGAAAATAGAGAGCTCACAGTAGATACCCTCATTGGGAAGCATCCCCACATAGCCAACCGTTGTTTATTTTCTACACAGATGTCGAACTGGATTTTGATTAAGTTGTTAGGGGAACTATGTTACCTTATTGTCTAAATTGAAGGTAGATTGTCGTGTAGAGAGAGCTAAAATGAACAATATTAAGGTTTCTTGATGAATCCAAGCTGAAAATCCTTGATAGACAGTGAAGTCATTTTCTTCATATTTCCTCCTGTGAGTTTGAATCCAAACTGAAAATCCAAACTTTTTTAATATTTTTTATGAATAAATTAATTTTAAATACGATGATGTTTGCTCACGCCCCCAATTTACGATCAGTGTAAATGACATATCTTCCAAGTTATGAAATTATAAATATGTTACACTTTTTGAGCAATAATATATATTTGTAACCCTTCAACTTCAATTAAATACAAATAAGACAATCCAAGTTTCCAATATCGTTTATCATTAACAGTTTAATAAACTCGTAAATTTTTAATATTTTATGCACAATTCTCGAACATCAAGGGTAAATTTTGTATGATTTTTCAAACGGATCTTATTTGCGTACTTTGTTGGAGGTTTTCAAATGGTTTTCAACTTACGGAAAACCGAAGCTAGAATATCAGGGTCAAAACCAAATGGTATTGATAAATTTAGGTATTATTCTTGCAATTTCGTAAGTTAGATAGCATGCCATTTACACCGCTCGTAAATTGGGGGGCTAATTATGCAATTTTCTAACTCGGGATGATGTTTGCCGACGGCCCCCCAAGGCCCCAACTTACGTGCAGTGTAAAGGACATGACTCCAAATTAAGATAATTGCAAATATGGTACACTTTTTGAATAAAAATATGTATTTGTAGTCATCTAACTTTAATTAAATGCATATAAGATATTTCGACTTTCCACTATCGTTTATTATTTTCACTTTAATAAACTCGTAAATTTTTAATATTTTATGAATAATTCTCAAACATGAAGGGTAAATTTTGTATAATTTTTCAAACGGATCTTACTTGCGTACTTTGTAACAAATTTTCAAACGGTTTTCAAATTATGTAAAACCGGTGCTAGAATATTAGGGGTAAAAAACAAACGTTATTGATAATTTTATGTGTCATTTTTGTGATTTCGTAAGTTGGAGAACATGTCATTTACATAACTCTTGAGTTGGGAGCTAATTATGTAATTTTCTCAAAAAATAAACTAATAAATTATTTTTTGAGTAATGTTTGTCATTGGCCCATGATATTTGAAATAGTGTAAATACGATACACTTATAGTTTCAAAATTGTGTACGAAGCACGTAAAGTTTACATAATTTTTTTAATTTGTAAACATTATACCTCAAAGTTTAAAAATTGCATGGTTGGTCTCCAAAGGTAACCGTTTATATTTGACTCTCATGTCTGTTATTTTTTTGAACTTTTGCGTAATTGACCTCGTTCTTTCCACATGTTGAAATTGATAAATTTTGTTTACTGATTTGATATTTAGCAGCCGAACATATTAAAGAGTTCAGAATTGATCATTCGTCAAATATTCGTTATAGTATTTCATCGATTATTGATTGTTAAAAACTCGATGTGTGACACATGTATAATACTAGTAGAGTAGATATTTAGTTCTGAAGGTGAATTCTTACACATGGTAATTCTCATGGTGAATTTTGAAAGTCACCATTAAGTATATGAATGCTTACACATGGTGAATTCTTAAAGAATCAATAGATATTGCACTAGTGAACTGAAAAGTCGTCCGATTATTACGGATCATAGAACACAGATTTGTTTGGAAATAAAATTCTTATTTCCAGCATTATGAAAATTATTCTATAATATGGAATTTATATACGATATAAAATTATCATAAAATATAATAAAAAAATATTGTAAGATAAATTAGTATTTTAACAAGCGGATGATACATATTTCTCCGAGTCAATTCTGAACTGTTTAATATGTTCGGAGGCTAAATATCAAATCAGTAAACAAAATGGGTCAATTTCAATATGTGGAAATAATGAAGTCAATTACACAAAAACTCAAAAACATAACAGACGTAATGTTCAAATATAAATTGTTTTGGAACTTTGTGAACCAACCATACAATTTTTAAACTTTGAGGGCATGGTGCTTACAAATTTAAAAAGTTAGAGGGCAACCACACACATTATATAAACTTTACGTGCTTCGTATATAATTTTGAAACTATAAGAGCATCCATCGTAATTTTCAAAGATCGGTGGTCATCCTTGCAATTTTCTCATTATTTTTTTATCAAATGACAAACGTGTATTTTTAAAAATTTACAAAAAATAAACCTTTTATTATTTTTATCAGCATCTAACTTTATAATGCTATAAATGTAATGTACCATTTATCTCAAAGTTTGTAGATTGTTTGAAAACACACATGAAGTTATATGATGTTTGATAAACTTTTAAAAATTGTATATACTATGCTTTCTAAGTTTACAAATTGTGTGGATAATAGTCGAAATTTCAAAATTGTTTATATTTGACCTAACGTATATTAATATTTCTTTTTGCACAATAGACATCATTCTTTACACATGTTGAATTTTCCCAATTTTGTTAGATAATTTGATATGTACCCATCGGATTAGTATGCCACATACCTATCCGATAATATGTAACCTTTCAGGTCGTAGTGGACATACTACTTTTACCAGATCGTGTTTTTCTTCTAATCGGGGCATTCAGAGTATGCAAAGTCGAGACAACAACATACAATGGATTACCATAACAACAACAAACCAAAAATATAGAGTCCATACTTGTTTTGTGTCTTCAAGTGATTTCATTTGCATGGTGAATTGATCTTACCATAGCTTTTGACACCGATTCGATGGATGAACCAGAAATACCTTCTATTGGTCAAATCAAATGATCGCATCGATCAAACCGGTTTTTAAAAAATATGTATATTTACAATATTAATATATTATTTAATAGTAAAATAAATTTAAAACAATAATTTTTTTTCGTTAATTTAATTGTAAATTAGTTAAAAATATTATTTTCCTCTATTTTATCAAATGTTAGACAAAATATAAGTCTATTATGTCAAAATTGTGGCCCAATAAGCACAATTCTAGTTGATCGAACATGTTTTTAGTATTTAGACCGAAATTGAACTAGTTTTTTGCTCACGTGGTCTGGTTTTGAGATGAGACCATTATTTATAAAGGATCGAATCATTGTTAACACCGAATCACGGTCGGACCGGTTAGACCCACCGGTCCGAATCGGCTAGACCCACCGATCCGAATCGGTTTCAAAAACTATGAATCCTACCACACTTTGTGTGGTTCTGGGATGATCCGACTAATTTATTCACCTACCTCAATTAATTAGATATTTTAAAAAAATCATATCATGCTTCTATAATAATAGAAATCGATCTCCAATCCATCACTTTATTTTTGTAATTGGAAACATATGAGTGTTAAAAATATATTAATCTAATACTCAGTATCATTTAAAAAATTATTATAAAAAAATCGAAAGTTAGGCTTTAATTATTTATTTGTTGTTTATTAAGTCGAATAACAGTTTTTTGTTAACTTCTGGCCAAACTTCATAAGAAAATCCCTAACTTGTTTCATAATCATAAGCCAACCAAATAACGTAAAAATGCTGAAATATCTATATAGGAGGAAGCGATGCCTGACATCATAATCTTTGTCATACACAAAAACTGGTACAAGTGACATTTAAGTGCAAATGTCAAGCGTTCAAGTTGCGGTAAAATAAATACGGTTCAGATACATAGAATTCTAGTATCATTTGATCATCATGAAGACCGACCACAATGCAAGCTCAATAAACAGATCATAAACAAAAAGGTTGACTGGTAACTGTATATAGAGCATGAAGATTACGCTTAATAACATGGCTTGAAAGGGTATGTTCTTTTACCTCATCAGCTTGACTTCACATGAACTTCGAGTATATCGTTTTCTTCCATTCCGAGATTGTCAGGAGTACCTGTCGGACTAACTTTATCACCATCGAAGAGGAATACCAGGTTCTTTGCATCAACTTTAATCCTATCTGCATACATCTTAAAGAGCCTTTCAAATTTATCATCCTGCAAGTAGTACATTTAGATATCAAGAGAACAAAAAGCTGAACTGCGAAAAACCGGGGATTGAAGAGAAGAATAAGGTGTCAAACCGTGAAAACCCGAAATTGCTTCGCTTCATCCTTATCTTGAATTGAGATAACAAGCTTTGGTTTTTCAGGAGGAGGCTCCAACTTTTTTTTGGCAACATCCTTTGGAGCAGAAGACTGTTGTGAAGCATCAAAGTCTTTTCTGACAGATTCTTCAACTGCTCGTACAACATCGTCGGGGGAATATACAATAGATGCCAACTCCTTCTTTTTTGATCTGGGAACAGTTTAAAGAATAAGATATGAAAACAAGCTAATTTCATATTAAGAGATGCAACAAGGCATTATGTTAGATAACAAATTCATATGTGCCACCTCAAAATCACATCAGCGCTTCTATGGAATTCATATTTCTACGAATTTGCACATGAAAATGTAAGCACCGAAACATGCCCATAAACATACAACTACATAGAAACAAGCACTCTGCAAGGATTCAGTGAGCAGCACCAGCAGAATGAAAATTCTGCTACAACAAGAAAAAATAAGAATAGTGCCAGGCACATAAAAATAAATAAATACCTGCGCTACTACAGCACATACAGCAACCTCAAAAAACACTACTTGTGCTGTGAATGCAGCAAATATCACTACCACATAGCATATATGATGAGTAATGACTTTATTCTTCATAATAGTTATACCTCAAAGCTTTCAATGTTGAGTCAACCTCGAGATTTCGATTACCAGCTTTGGTAATCTTTGGTGGGGGAGGTAACCAATCTTCCTCATCATCAATAATAAGTATATCTTTCTCGGTGGCCTTTACGTTCACATCATTTTTCTCATCCTTTCCTTCCTAGTATTTAGCAAAGTGAATCAAACTCATATTAAAAAGGCCTTTAAAAGAACAGCGAATGAGGAATTGTACAGGAGAAACTAAACAAATTACCCCAACTTCTGAAAATTTCCTTTTTTTGTGGCGAAAAGTTGTTTCACCATCTGGACTATCATCTGTTAATAATCAAAATTAGAAACCACGCAATTACAAAAACAAGAAAAACAATCCATCAAACCGACCATCGATGCATACGACTTGTAATGGCTGAATTCGAGAGTAATCAAAAAGGGGTTCGAATTCATCGTCGGAAACCTCCTAAATGATAGAACATTTCAACATACACGTAAAGTAGAAGAAATCAAAGCTTTGCTAATAATGAATAAATAAGCTACATTATTTTTAGAGATTCGTTACGTAAGCATACCATCATTGAAATATCGATTCTTCCTCCTCACTACGTAGTAGCTGTGCAGTTGGACGCGAAACAACAAAACTGCGCCGCTCCAATACCGGGATCAATGCCTATAAAATGAATCAATAAATAATTTTCAAACATAATCCCATCTACAGCAACATCATTGAGTTTTGAATTCGGGACGACAATTTAGGGTTCAATCCAACGCGGCAATCCCTCTATTTCCCATTTTTTCTCAGTAGAAAAAATATAGCAGAAAATTTCTAATTTTAAATATTATCGAAAATAGTAGGAGCGAACCACTTGGCTCAAAGTTTGAATTATACAAGCAATGCCACATGTAATTAATTTTATTATTCTAACTATTATTTTAAATAAATAAAACTTTTTATTAAATATTTATTCAGAAAATTTGAATTATTAACTTATTGTTATATTTTCAATTATATTTGAATTGAAGTTAGGGATGCTTTGTGGGTTATATGTCCTGTTTCCGGTGGTTTGCCAGATTAAGATTATTTAATTAGTATTAATGCATGAATTTATAATGTTGGTTCGAAATTATGTGAGTCGGCCATGTAGGAAGGCGATCGACATGTACAATCAGATAAACAAACGGTGTGCGAGTGTTGATCGACATGTGTTAGTGGATCCCAGTCGACGAAATGCAGTGGCACATACGGTCAACATATACGGTGAGATGGAAAAGTAAATAAACACTGCACCACCAATCTATGCCGCGCCGCACAACTTTTACAGAATAAAATCAGATTTATAAGCCTGAGGAATAGTTTGTAAGATTATGATAAGATTTAGTAGTTGTTTATTACCCTTACAATAGTCGGTAAGATTTAATAGTTGTTTTTAATTCTTTAATAGTAAAAGTCAGATTTTTTAGGATCCGCAATATTTGAGAAAACTGATGGAGGAGATAGTCGGTGACCTTCGACAATCGATCCTCGCCTTAGGACAGAAGTCAGTAGCACAACCACATGTGCAGAACCTTTCTAGGGACGACGACCCGGTTGAAGTGGACATAGAAGGTGATCGACAAGGAAACCAAAGTTCTGATGTGGAAGAAATCTTACGTTGAATGCCTCAGAATGAGTTGCCCCGAAGAGTTAATTCCAACCCCGATTACGTACGGATCCAGGTATTGGTAGCCGAACATGACGCCATAAGGAGATGTGGGACGAGGCTGGATGTCGAATGCTAACTTGCATTCTTTCTTGAAGCGATGGGACAACCGATCACACGAGATTTGGGGAAAGATTTCCTTTTGAACTTGGAGGATGCTTATCAAAACCCGAATGCAAACAACGGATTTTCCACATTGTTACAACTCTATTTGGATCCATTTTCTGAACACATCATGAGCATTGTTTCAGAACGTTCATTCCGCAGTCCTAATGGAATTCCGACATTCACGGATTCTGTTGATCCGCTATATCACTTGTCTGATTTCGAGTTATGAATGGGGATCGTTCGGGCCAACGATGCTATCAAATGTAAAATTTTTGCAGCCACCCTTCATAAGGATGCAAAGTTATTGTTTATGAATTTGCCTTAAGGGTATGTTCGTTCTTTTGAAGATTTTGCCATTATGTTTACTCAACAGTTTGCTTCTAACGTTGGTCCTTCGATGAGCTAGGCAAAGTTACATGATCTTAGGTACATCCTTGGAAAAAAAACCTTGAGACAATTTATTGAAAAATTCAATCACATACCAGAGAAATTAAGATGGAGAAAAATTGGATATATTGCAGTAGGTGTAAGGACCATGCGGGCTTTCAGCTAATCTTATAAAAAATCTTCTCACATCATTGGGCAGCTGATACAAAAGATTAATAAGTACATAAAGGTGGAGGAAACTATAGTTGTTCATGGCAAAAAAGAGCCCGCAACAGTAAAGATAGAAGAAAAGAAACTCCATCCTTCAAATAGGAGATGGAGAGAAGTGAATTCATGCCAAACCCGGGGGCGAATGCTGTAAACCAAACGATATATTGCAACCTGCAAAAATCTAACGACCACTCTACAACCGAATACCATAATCTTGGGGAACTACATCAAGGAATTGGTGAAAGAAGGGATTCTGAAGTGTAAAGGGGAAAAGGATCTTGAGAAAGATACAACCAACGTACATAGGAGGGGCGATCGTGACGAAGATCGTCGTTACGCCCCTAGACAACCGAACGAGAAACTTGGTGATCGCCTCGAAAAACTTATCAGAATCAAAGAAGAAACAATAGGCGAAACGATCGTGGAGGTCGACGTGAACGACGTAATTCTAGGTCGACTAAGGCTTAATTCTTTTGAGGCAGTCCCTTCGACCGTGCATTTGAAGTTAAAGTCTCCGACAGCAGTTAGGATAGTGATTGTAAGTGTCTACCATGCTTCTGCACACTCATGTTATGTTTATGATGGTCGATCCTGTTGAAGATCTAAGGGAGCCGAGGGTAGCCATGGAGCCAATAGATTTCAAAGTGTAGAGCTCATACCTGGAAATCTGGACAAGAACCACTCGCATCGGTTTAGACCTCTTCCCAGCCTTTGAAGAAAATTTGATTAAGCTTTTAAATGATAATGCATAAATGTTCTCTTTTGGTCTCCAGGATCTTCGGGGTATAGACCGAGCATTAACACTCACATGTATGCCCGACTGGTATGACAGAAACTACTACATTTTTTCTCGACAGCTGATAGAAATTATTAGACATGAAACTAACTAGTGGTTGATGGATACGTTTAGGAAATTCAATACTCTGAGTGGGTAGCCAACCCTGTGGTGGTACTAAAATCAGGAGAGAAGTGGTGGATGTGTGTTGATTACAAGGGGCTTAACAAATTTTGTGAGTCAGATCTGTATTCCCTTCCACACATTGATAGGTTGGTTGACGTTGCCGTCGGAAGCACACTTATGAGTACCATGGATGCCTATTCTAGCTCCATCTATTCATCGCTCGCCAAGACTAGAAAAATATGCTTTTGTTACCTCCAATTGTGTCTATTGCTACGTTGTGATGTCTTTCGAACTGAAGAACATTGAAGCCACCTTCCAGCGTTTAGTCAATTTAATATTTAAGGATTTAATAAGAAAAGAAATGGAGGTGTATGTTGATGACATGATTTTTAAGTCAATTAATGATGAATACGATATATTCTAGTTTTGTCGTTGTTTTGAACTATGTCGAAAATATCAACTGAAGCTCAATCCTTCGAAGTGTTGTTTCGGAATACATGGTGGAAAGTTCCCTAGGCATTATGTCTATCAAAGAGGAATATAGGCCAACCCGTAAAAGTCGAAGGCCATCATAAACATAACGCCGCCGAGGATCCGAAAGGAATTCCAAAGCCTAACCGTTCAACTTGCGGCTCTAAACAGAAGAGTGTGAACAGAAGGACGGCCAACCACGCCTTACCGTTCTTCAAGGTCTTTCGACATGGGAATAAGATGGAATGGGACGAAGAGTGTGAACAGAAGGACGCATGTTGAGGCATACGAAGCGAGTGGCCATGTATTCTAATGATATAAACGATGAGATGCGACGGATGGATATAGATTAAGTCGAAGAGAAGGAAGACAAAATATATGGACTGCTCTTGAGGTATCGGCGTGTTGTTGAGAGATGCCATTGTAATTCAAACTGAAAGGGAACGTACTGCTACTAATAATGCCACTTCTATGGTTAGAGTTGCTATGGATGTTGAATCTACTTTATTGGCACATAATTACCTTTATTGTAGGTAATCGATTGAATAGGTAGACTGAAGTGTTTACAGCTTCTCCCCAATACTTGATTGGTACTTCTTTATTATATAATAAGCATCTTGATATATCTATAATTGTTATATTTATTCTTTCACTAGCGCCATTTTGTTGAGCAGTGTAGGGAACTATAAACTGATGAGTGATTCTCTCTTGGTCACAGATTTCTGTTAGCTCTATAGGGGTGTATTCTGCCACATTATTTGTTCTCATGCATTTTATTTTCTTCTTGTGCTGATTTTCTGTTAGTGCCTTAAACTTCTTGAAGAAGTTTACGACTTCAGACTTGTTTTTCAGAAGTAGATCCAACATAACTTAATATTTGTTAAGTGTGGAGATTGGTATTGGTATCGATCGGTGACACTTGGATGACGATCGGCAATGTGGTCGATCGGGGCACACATGGAAGACGGGATGGTCGGTATTGGTACCGATCGGTCAAGGACCGAAGTACGTAATACCGAATGTAACAAAGAGGACCGAAGCAATCGGTAGAGGACCGATGGCACATGACCCGAAGATATGAGATGGAGGCAATCGGTCGAGGACCGAACTGAGATATGGTGGGGCTCATTAGTCAAATATATCGGTAGTTATGGAAAGAGATATTGAAGGAAATAATATCATATCAAATCAGTATATGTGGACGCATATATATGATTTGATTATGGATAATCATATATGGAGATATGATCAAATATTAGGAATATTTGTTTGTTACCTTAATATCTCAACCACCTCATCTATATAAAGGGGTCTTAGGATTCATTGTTATGTACTTCAATACTCTTGTATTCCTAGTTTTCCTCTTCATGTGTGTGTGTTGTAATCTTCTCAAGTGATAGTGAATTTGGCCGTTTCCGCCGGTCACGTGGTTTTTTCCCTTTCCGGATTTCCACGTTAATTTCTTGTGTCGTTGTTTTCTCTTTCCTTTAATTCTCGGATTCTACTTAATCTATCGAGATTGTTCGTACACGTGTTCAATCCCCAACAATATAGTCATCTACGAAAATTAGAAAATGCATATTCCCGGCTGTGATGTTTATTGCCATTGGTCCACTAACGTCGTTGTGGATTAGTTCTATTTTCTTTGATGCATTCCAGGCGCTTTGCTTGAATGCATGTCTACATAGCTTCTCCACTTAGTAGGTGTCACAGAACATGTTTTATATGTTAAGTTTTGGTAGTCCTTATAGTAACTACCATTTCTGTATTTTTTCAGTGACGAATAGTTATAGTGTCCGAGTCTTTTGTTTCATAACCTCGTTTTTTCAATAGTTGACATGTTGAAATCCCCTTATTCTTCCATTGTTATAAGTGTTCTACATGGAAAGATTATGTTTTCCATTTTTACTTTTAATAAAATTCTTCCATCTTGTGTTTTTACTTCAAAGGTAATGCTGATTTTTTTGTCCGTGAGTTGTCAAGAGGTTGTGTGAAGTTTTTTGAATTTAGTAAATCTCCTTGATTTGAAATATGTTGGTTTCTGTTTCGAAGATGACTGTCCCTACTCCTAAAACTAGCAGATAGTTTTCATCTCAATTTTTTTTCCAAAAAATGGTCGGTAGCTTTTGAACAAAACAAAATCATTAGTTACATGATTACTAAACCCAGCGCTAGTAACCAAATTCCTCTTGTTTTTAAATTTGTTGTTGATGCTAGTATAATATCATGATGCATGGAGTAAATGTCAAATATTACCTTTTCATTTGAACCAAAAGAAAAACTGCTCATAGATGTTCCAAGGTTGTCAACGTAATCATTTTTATTTCTTAGATCTTCAACTGTTTCCTTTTCTTATTTTTTGAGGCACACCCTCTCAATGTGACTTTTTTCTTTGAAATACGTGCATACCTTCTCCGGGTGCCAAAAGCATTTTGGTGGGGTGTGATTCTTTTTTTGCAATAGAGGCACTAAGGTAACTTCCACACTTTTCTTTTTTTCATTTGGTCGCATGTCGTGAAAATGCCCTTTAAATGCTCCTTCTTTTCTTTCTATAGTTTCGCAAGTCTTCATCCTCAGTTCTGCACTATAGATTGTATCAATGAGTTGTTCAAAAAAATTTCAAATTACCATAGGGACTCCATAGACATTATAACATTGTTGAGGTACTTGGTATAGCGGATATGATTTTTTCTTTGATTCTCCGGTCATCCATTGTTTGTCAAAGTTTTTTTAGTTGTATCTGGATTTCATTTAGATATTCTTGTAGGGAAACAATTGAATCGCCAGGTTTGAGTTCAAGGCTATCCAGGAGACGCCATTGTAGGTTTATTTCCTTTTCGAGTTTGTCAGCTATAATAGAATAGTTTTGATGCAGAAGATCCCATGCTTCTTTAGGTGTCTTGCAATCAATAATAAGACCGAATGCATTATCCATTACAGCCATTGAGAGTGTACTTAAAGCTTTCATCTTTTTTTCTTCCTTTTAGGGTATTGTTCAGCTGGATTTGTGGTATCCTCAAAAGCGTCCCACATGTCCAAGGTGTGCAGGTGCAAACTCATTTTCTTGTCCAGACTCTATAGTCCTCTTTCCATTGAAGATTGGGGGAGAGATGAATCGGCTGCCATCTTTTGTGTAAGTTTTCTTTGCTTTACCTTTCGATGAGTTTTCTTCTTTTGTTTTCAGCTAGAGATCAGATCCCACAGTTGTCATCATGAAAGAGTTTGTACCTCACTAGCTAGGGCGTTGGATATGGTTTTAGCAATCTCTAGAGGTTACTTGTATTAATTTGGTATGAATATGAAATATGACGATTACTTTAAGAAGACAAAGGCAAAAGTACATTTGATGATTTAATACATTGTTTTTATAGAAGAGTTGTGACTCTTCGTTTCTGATCTTGTTTAGGCTTCAGCTCAGATATCAAAGGAATTAATGGAAGCAGTTACTCACTCTTGTTTCTCAAGAATGAGGGGATTTGGAACCGAGGTGTTGCAGCAGATGAATAGATTGTGCTCCTTTGATGTGTGTCCTTCATACTGGATCAAGTCAATCTTCATTTTGTTGTTTGGACTTATAACACTTTTGGTCCATTCATTTATTTTGGCATTCTGTAAAACTTCAAGATATAGTTCATCCTCTCTTGGCAGTGCAACTAGGTGCATTAGGGTCGTTTCTGTTGAAAGTTAAACAAGAAATTAGTAAATTAAAATAATAAAATAAGTTTAGATAACAGAATAGTATAGTTGTTAGAAGTTAATGTTGTTTTATTAGATGAAAGGTTGTGACTTTTATGAAAAGTCATGTCATTTAGGTAATAACTTTTTAGGATTATGATTTCTATAAATATGTGTTATTGTAATGTTTAATATTAGAATGAATGAGAGATAAATATGATATGAAATAAGAAAAGTTCGTTATATTCGTTCTCCACCTTGATTCGAAATTTTCGTCTTATTATTGTTTTAAGAAGAAGATTTTTAACAACATCCTTCAACAAAGTGGTATCGGAGTTATACGATTCTTGGTACGATGTCGAATGGTGGTAATCTTTATGTCCCTATTCTTACGAAAGACACTTACGATCATTGGTGTCTTCGTATGAAAGCGATTTTCGGTGCCTATGAATGTTGAGACGTTGTGAATGATGGATTCGTTGCTACAGACACAAAATCACAAACAGAGGATAATAAAACATTGTCCTTGATTTATCAAGCTCTCGATGAAATTTTTTTCAAGAAAGTGACTACGCAAAAAACTTCAAAGGAAGCATGAGAGATGCTTCAAGTGTCATTTCAAGGTGTTGATCTGGTTAAAAAAGTTTGCTTGCAAACGTTGCGACGCAAATTTGAGTCATTGAAACAAAAATCCAGCGAAGAAATTTCATCATATATTATTTGTGTACAAAGTGTAATGAATAAGATGAAATGGTATGGTGAAAAAATTGAAGATGCTAGGATCGTGGAAAAGATCCTTCGATCTTTGGAATTGATGTATGATTTTGTAAGCGTTGCAATTGAGGAATCTCATGACATTGATTATATGTCTATCGAGGAATTGACAGTTTCTTTACAAGCTTACGAAGAGAGGCTTCGTCAACGTAATGAACCAGACGCTCAATTATTGCAGGTTCAATCGAGAATCAACAAGAGTCAAACAAGAGGATGGAATTTCAGTGATCGTGGTCGTGGAAGAAATAATGGTCGTGGTCGTGGAAGTTATCAAAATATCCAATCTTCAAGTGATGAGAAGGTTCATCGAACAAGTTTCAACAATATCCGGGACATGGTGATGCAAGAGGACAAAGCTGGAGCTCCTCTAATTCTCAGAAATTTGACAAGTCTAAGTTTGAATGTTATTTTTGTCATGAATTATGTCATTTTGCAAGGGAATGCAATGGTGCGGCAAATGAAAAAAATTTATTTATGGAAGATAAAAAGACGAAAAATGTCATGTTTTATTGATGATCTATAAAGATGATGTGAAATTCGATGATTCCGTTGCTTAAACATCGAAGTTACGAAAAGTTTGAAGGATGATGAATTCAAGTTTATGGGAGGATGTTGAAAGTTAAACTTGAAATTAGTAAATTAAAATAATAAAATAAGTTTATATAATAGAATAGTATAGTTGTTAGAAGTTAATGTCCGTTTATTAGATGAAATGAAAAGCATGTCATTTAGGTAATAACTTTTAGGATTAGGATTTCTATAAATATGTGTTATTGTAATGTTTAAGATTAGAATGAATGGGAGATGAATATGATATGAAATAAGAAAATTTCGTTATATTTATTCTCCGCCTTGATTCAAAATTTTTCGTCTTATTATTGTTTTAAGAATAAGATTTTTAACAACATCCTCAAACAGTTTCATCACTGTTGAACAAAACGAACATTGTAGAAGTCAGTTTAGAGTAAAGGTGTATCATGTTTTATTTATTAAAGAGTGAAACGTGTGAATAAGAGATGTATATATCTGTGTTAGCTCTTTTCGTCTTTGTAAGTTTATCAATTGCAAGAAAATAAAAAAAGGGAATAAAAGCCATCTCCTTCTTCACTTCTGATGAGAACTCTAGGATCAGGTACCCTGTAATGGGTGAAGCCCGATAGCAGTTGGGCCGACTTAAATAATCAAAACGAACACTTACAGCCCACTTACACCTTCAGGAAGAGCGGCCCGATGTTCAACACAGAGGACCGAAGATAACCTTAGTAAATAAAAGCGTTATGTGCCAGCTGGCTCCGGGGTTCGGTCCGAACAGTTACAAAACGGTTACAGGCTCACGCGTTCCAAGCTTCGGGCCCTGTCACGTTTATCATGCTTCGGGCCCGATCACGCAGACCACGCATCGGTCCCAACCTCGTTTTACATCCTGCGATAACAACCTCTAACAAACTTGTCAGAGGAGGTTACAGGACGTGGATCACACTCGCCGGCAACTCTATAAATACAGGGCAAGACGAAGGAAAAGACAGGACCCTTTGGACGCGGAAGAACAGGCTGTTACTCTGCCGTATTCTTCTCGTTTTCTTTACCTCGTCATTTTCATTAGACTGTCTTGTATGAACTTTGATTTATTTTATTAGTGAGCAGGCTAAGAGCATAATCAGCTCTTAGTCGAATGGTTTTCACCCCAATTCACGGGGTTTCCNAAGGGAATGCAATGGTGCGGCAAATGAAAAAAATTTATTTATGGAAGATAAAAAGACGAAAAATGTCATGTTTTATTGATGATCTATAAAGATGATGTGAAATTCAATGATTCCGTTGCTTAAAGATCGAAGTTACGAAAAGTTTGAAAGATGATGAATTCAAGTTTATGGGAGGATGTTGAAAGTTAAACTTGAAATTAGTAAATTAAAATAATAAAATAAGTTTATATAATAGAATAGTATAGTTGTTAGAAGTTAATGTCCGTTTATTAGATGAAATGAAAAGCATGTCATTTAGGTAATAACTTTTAGGATTAGGATTTCTATAAATATGTGTTATTGTAATGTTTAAGATTAGAATGAATGGGAGATGAATATGATATGAAATAAGAAAATTTCGTTATATTTATTCTCCGCCTTGATTCAAAATTTTTCGTCTTATTATTGTTTTAAGAATAAGATTTTTAACAACATCCTCCAACAGTTTCATCACGGTTGAACAAAACGCACATTGTTGAAGTCAGTTTAGAGTAAAGGTGTATCATGTTTTATTTAGTAAAACGTGAAACGTGTGAATAAGAGATGTATATATCTGTGTTAGCTCTTTTCGTCTTTGTAAGTTTATCAATTGCAAGAAAATAAAAAAGGGGAATAAAAGCCATCTCCTTCTTCACTTACAATCTCTTTTGCAGTTCATACAAATATCTTCTGATCTTTGAACTTGTCGGGGTTTCATTCTCTTGGCAAGCTGAAGATAATTAGATCCAACATAAAATTTATTAATTGTTTTAAATGAGGTGGGTATTAATTTTATTCAATAAAGCTGGGAGTTGGCAAATTTGCTAAAGAATGCATGCAACAGTTTGGGAGATAGTCAACAATTTCTACATGTAATCTCTTCAGTTGAATCTTCACGGGTTTCAAGTACCCATATGAACATTGAAGTAAGAACCCACCATTTATTTCTTACGCAGTGTGATTATGCTTTTGTAACAGGCTATTCAGTACTCACCACCCAGGCCACTACTTACCAAAGAGGAGTAATAATTATATGTAAGTTTCCTTTCTTTGGATATATAACCCTAATTCTCATTCATTCATGGTGTAATTTATTTTGAAAACATTTATGATTGTGTTTATTTGTTATTGACTTTTGAGTTTTTATGAATGTTTCAAGTTACTCAATTTGGTGAAAGTACGACTCTTTCAAAATTAATGAGTTTGGTCAAAACTACGACTCTTTAAAAATTAATGAGTCGAATCGAATTGAGTTGAGACATATCGAATTTATGTGTTGATATTACATAGGTTTTATTAATAGATATATAGATATATATGGTTATCTATATGGTCATTCACCTGGTTTTATATCTGGTTATTTGTCTTATTATCCTCTTGAGTACTTATCTATTACCAAATTCATTACTTGTTATTCGTAAAAAAAATTTACTTTTTAAATATTTTAAATTTATTAAATTTTTCAATATATTTATTAAATTTTGTTGTCATGATTTTTTTAGAATCACATCATTTTTCGTTCATATATAAATAAAATCATCTTGAATTGCTTAAGGAATGTAGAAAAAATCATACTTAATTTAAAACTCTATATTTGAGTAGCAATAGAAAAAAAATTATTTCATAAAGAGATCAAAATTGATACAATCTAAATAGTGAAATTAAAATAAATAATGAGAGAATGACTAACTTTGGAACCATGGTTAGGTGGCCAGTATGGTCACCCCATGTGATTCTATTTTACATAAACTAAATGTCACTTCAAATCGTATTTATTAGAATGCAAAAAATAACGATCTCCTAGCAATAAGTTTCTATCAGTTGCCGCAAAAACGCATATTGTCAAATTTTATTTTACCACTTATTAGATATTCAAAAATATCCCAAAAATATAAGTTTTAAAATTTTAAAAATATATATAATATTTTTAAAAATTAGCTTTTGAATTAACGAGTTAAGTATAAATTAACAATTAAACATAAAAGTCATTTCATGAAATTACGGATCATTCTAACGTTGTTTCAAAAATAATTTTTTAAATCACGATTACATATACTACACACTACAATCATCTAGCAATAAGGTATAATTATCTCATCTAACCACCACCGCTATTCTTCTAGTTTGTTCCAATCATGCCCAGTAACAAATATTAGTAACAACACTCAAATTTTTCATGTAATTTGTTTACTTTATTATTTACAATAATATTTTATGTAAATAATTTAATCTTAGAAATCATATTAAAATTATGTGGTATTATAAAAGCAAATTTATTAACTAATTGTAACCATTAGGAAAACGGCTAATCAACCTGTAAGGCGACGGAGAATGAAGATAAAAATAAAATGAAGCTGAACGGGTAATAGAGAGACAACAAATTTAGCGGGATGGACAACTGTTAATGATCTAGCTGCTCATGTACACCAAGCTTCAATCCCCCATTTGATGTCGAGTAACCGAGTTTTCTACCCCATATCTTAGACTGTATTTATATTTTAACGCATTATGGAATTGCAAACTGCGAATTGCATTGCCCCATACAATTATCAAATCTTTTTTTTGGTCTTTCAATTCATCCATTGAAACGTATAATTACTGTAAATTCGAAAACGAAACAATTCATACACTCAAACTAACCTAAATTCCGACAAACCTTAACCCGTAAATGTGTTGAAACAATAAAATAATCTCAAATGTTTGTAGACAAAATAATAAACAAACAATTCATACACTCAAAAGACCTTAAAATCCGACAAATCTTAACCCGTAAATGCGCCGGAATCAAACAATCATAAATTCGAAAACAAAATAATAAACAAAACAATTCATACACCCAAACTAACCTAAAATCTGAAAAATCTTAACACGTAAATGCGATGGAATCAAAAAGCAATCGTAAATTCGAAAACAAAACAATTCATAAACTCAAACTAACCTAAATTCCGACAAACCTTAACCTGTAAATGCGTTGAAACAATAAAACAATTTCAAATGTTTGTAGAAAAAATAAAAAACAAACAATTCATACACTCAAAAGATCTTAAAAACCGACAAATGTTGGCCCGTAAATGCGCCGGAATCATACAACAATCGTAAATTCGAAAACAAAATAATAAATAAAACAATTCATACACCCAAATTAACCTAAAATCCGATAAATCTTAACATGTAAATGCACTCAAAAAAGCAATCGTAAATTCAAAAAACAAAATAATAAACAAACAATTCATACTCTCAAAAGACCTTAAAAACTGACAAATCTTAAACCCTAAATGCGTTGGAATCATAAAACAATCATAAATTCGAAAACAAAATAATAAACAAACCAATTGATACCCCGAATCAATCTAAAATTTGGCTAAACCCATAAATACACGGAAACACTAAAAAAATCGTAAATTTTGAACACCAAAAATTAACATATATTTAGATGCAAATAATTTATAATAAAAACAAGCAAGTTCACATAAACAATCAACAATTTTAAAATTAAATTGCCGGTAACTTACCTTCCCAACCGGACAACTTATGGGGAATAGAATGGATTTCGAACACCCTCTGCCCTCTGTCTAAAAGATTCCCAGTTGATAAAGGAAATAAAGGAACTCGATGTGTTATTGAAACTTAATGGGATTGAAGACTATAGTGGTGGAGAAGGTCGTCGGAAAAAGATGTTACGGCCGGAGAAATAGGATGGTGGAGAAGTTGTCATAAAAGCCGTCGGATGAGGAGAGTGGGTTAAATTGTGGGTCACGAAAAAGTGCAAGAGATACGTAGAAAACTGCGAATTACATTTATGTTTGTCAATTGTAAAACTCTAAGTGTAGTTTCCACATGTCAAGCTATAATTGGTAATCTTATCTGACAATTGGTTTCGCAATTTACAATTTTGCAATATGTTAAAATACAAATTCAGTCTAAAATATGGGGTAGAATGGCTTTGATCCAACTCACAAGCAAAGGAATTTTGGGTTGATATCAACTGAGCCCAAAGATGGTAACGAAAACAGAATGGAAAGAGGAGAATTACAGAGGGTAGCAGAGTTTGTCCTTTTTGCAGAGTTAAAAAAAGGTAAGCACCAGTTGTTTTCGGTTGAGAGCAGAATTCTCAGAGATCAGTTGAGCAAGGAGGAGTCCCGAGAAGTTGTAACTTTGAGTGTGTGTGGAAAGTGTTCTTCACTATCAAAGGGAATTTGCATTGGGTTGGGTTCTAAGATTTGTGTTCTTAGTAGCAGTACTGATGGTGAGATCAGTTGTATTGCATCCTCTCTTGTTCTAGTGAATTGACCAGGATTGGTCCGTGGTTTTCTCCCGATTCTCGGGTTCCACGTAAAATTTCTTTGAGTTTCTTTATTTTAAGTTACCGTAAGTAAACAAACCAAGAAGAAACTAAAACCATAGAAACTATTTCATTGCTTCTAGTACCATAACATAGGAAACAAAAGCCAACAAGTGGTATCAGAGCCACTGGTTCTAAGTCACGGTCAGTTGAATGGATGATTTCATGGTTCCTATGATCAAGCTCACCTCCAGCAACTATTCCATATGGAATGTAAAAATGGAGGACATGTTGGTTTGTCGAGATTTATGGGGATTAGTTGATCCTGGAGTGAAGCCAGAGAAAACTGATGTAAGTGAATGGAAAATCATGAACAAGAAGGCATTAGCATACATTCGCTCTTGAGTGGATCTGAGCATGTTTCACCATGTTGGGGAAGAAACAGAAGCAAATGGAATGTGAGATAAGTTACAAAAAATTTGTGAGAGGAAAAATGTTCAAAATAAAGTTGGTACTATCGAAAAATTGGTAAACCTTCGTTACATTGATGGACAATCAATGGGAGAGCATTTGAACAAGTTAGAGGATCTGGTAAACAAACTCACACGAGCAAATCTCAAATTAGATAATGAACTTCAGGCCCTTTTACTGCTTGGAACCTTACCACACTTGGGTGACTTTAGTAGTGACCTTGAGCAATTCTCATCCAGTATTGTCACTTTCAGTTGTTGTTGAAAGTCTTTTGAACGAAGAGGAACAAAGAAAAGATTACACTAAAGATTGTAAAGGAACCTTAGCCACTATAGAGAGGCAAGGAAAGGGACAATCTAGGACCTATAACCAAAAGAGAGGTAAATCCAAGAACGATAAATCAAATTGGAGGACGAAGTCTCCAAATCCAAATGGAGAAGCAAGAGCTTGCTTCCATTGTGGAGTAGTGGGACACCTGAAAAAGAATTGCATCCACTACAAAAGAGCCTATGAAGTTCACAAGAAAGAGAAGAAAAAGGAACACAGCTAATGCAGTGGTTGTGTCCAACGGGGATGAACTCATTGTATTATCCATGGAGGAGATGAACCTTTCATTTGGAGGTATGGAAGAATGAATATTTGATTATGCGGCTTCCTATCATGCCACTCCGAATAGAGAGTGTTTTAAGACTTATACCTCGGGAAACTTTGGAATGGTTAAGATGGGGAATTCAAGTGCATCAATGATCGTTGGCATAGAATGTGTTGAGATGACCACCAACACTGGTATGAAGTTGGTATTGAACCAAGTGAGACACATTCCCACCTTAAGGTTGAACTTGTTATCTGGAAATGTTTTTTATATGGAAGGATACACCAGCACATGTAAAGATGGAACCTGGAAGCTGACTAAGGGCTCTGTAATTTTTGTAAAGGGAAAACTAGAAGTAACTCTTTACAGAACAAATATGATAAGTGGAGATCAATTTACTGCTTCTGCTGCAGAATCATAAACCTCACTTGAAATATGGCACAATAGACTGGCTCATCTTGGATCGGATGGTCTCAAATATCTGATCAAACAAGAGCTAATATGTAACGACCCTAATTCGGGCCTAACTGTTTTGGTGAAACGTGCTAAATAAAACGAAACATTCGAATGCAAACTTAAAACATAGTTCAAAAACATTAAAGTTCAACAACATAATTTATAGTGTTCTCCAAAGACCGGACTCTATCATCGAACAACCGACGACCTCCTTCCCATGCCCTTCTCATACCTCGTCCGCGTCACCTACAAAATCTGTAAAGCGGTCACAATTTATTAAAAGAAACTTCACACATGCTACTCACTATCTTTTCATTTCTTAATTAAACCGTACACACATGCGTGAATCATTTCTTTTAACCATTTTCTTATTTCCTTCTTCTTTTACCCTTATCATTCCCCTCATTCTTTAACTTTATTGTTGCCGAGAGTAACATGCTCGGTACATGTCCCGCCCAAGCCAACCGTTAGCTGTTGGATGACTCGGCGGGCCATATGCTTTCCTTCCCCGGGTAGGTACTTAGGTGCTACCTCTTTTTCCACCCGGATCCGTTCTTCCCTTTTCGTACGTATCTTTCCCTCTTTGGAATTTATCGTTCCCTTCATCAGGCATGCCATTCCTTTGGCGGATAATGTGCTAGGCACGATGCCGGGTTCGGTCGGACAGTCCATCCTTCCTCACCCCGAGTCTTATTACCATTTATCTCTTTCATTCGTGTCTTTTCTTTCTTCTTTATTAACCCAATCTCTTTCCCTAAGTCTGAACCTTCCCTTACTATATTGTGTTCACTCCGCTTACAGTTTTCTTTCGTTTGATATAATCCTCCCGTGCTTCCCTGCATTTCGTAACAGATCTTAGTTACCCGAATTCCGACGTGATCATTTTATTGTTAACTATGTGATTACCGTAGACCCTATGTGTCCTTTTCCTCCCACGATCCGACGTTGAGAAGCAAAGAAAACACTCAATCTTAGTATTTCCGTGATAATTCACTTCTTCCTCGAAATTCGCGATAATTTTGTGCTGGTGTTAGGATTCGCGATAATTTGTGCTGAAGTTAGGATTCGCGATAATTTTACACTTCAAGCATTTTCGTGAAAAATTTGTTATTCCTCCATTTCCGCGATAATTTTGCACATGATCATTTTTGCGATAATTTTCTACAAAATCGTTTTCGCGACAATAATTGCCTTTCCCAAAAACCGCGATAATTTTCCAAAGTGTGCAAATTTCGCGACAATTTTTGGGAGGCCCAAAAACGAGTTAATTATCATTAAGCCAGGAAAATCCGAAAATTGTCGCAAAAAAGGAAATTGTCACGAAAATTTGGGCATCGAAAAATTGTCGCGAATTTGCACACTTTGGAAAATTATTGCGGTTTTTGGGAAAGGCAATTATTGTCGCGAAAACGATTCTGTGGAAAATTATCGCGAAAATGATCATGTGCAAAATTATCGCAGAAATGGGGGAAGAACAAAATTTTCGCGAAAATGCTTGAAGTGTAAAATTATCGCGAATCCTAACTTCAGCACAAATTATCGCGAATCCTAACACCAGCACAAAATTATCGTGAATTTCGAGGAAGAAGTGAATTATCGCGGAAATACTAAGTTTGAGTGTTTTCTTTGCGTCTCAACGTCAGATCGTGGGAGGAAAAAAACACATAGGGTCTGCGGTAATCACATAGTTAACAATAAAATGATCACGTCGGAATTCGGGTAACTGAGATCTGTTACGAAATGCAGGGAAGCACAGGAGGATTATAACAAACGAAAGCAAACGGTAAGCGGAGTGAACACAATATAGTAAGGGAAGGTTCAGACTTAGGGAACGGGATTGGGTTAATAAAGAAGAAAGAAAAGACACGAATGAACGAGATAAATGGTAATAAGACTCGGGGTGAGGAAAAATGGACTGTCCGACCGAACCCGGCATCGTGCCTAGCACACGATCCGCAAAGGAATGACATGCCTGATGAAGGGAATGATAAGTTCCAAAGAGGGAAAGATACGTACGAAAAGGGAAGAACTTATCCGGGTGGAAAAAAGGGTAGCGCCTAAGTACCTACCCGGGGAAGGAAAGCATATGGTCCGCCGAGTCATCCAACAGCTAACGGTTGGCTTGGGCGGGACATGTACCGAGCATGTTACTCTCGGCAACAATAAAGTTAAAGAATGAGGGGAATGATAAGGGTAAAAGAAGAAGGAAATAAGAAAACGGTTAAAAGAAATGATTCACGCGTGTGTGTACGGTTTAATTAAGAAATGAAATGATAGTGTGTAAAGTTTCCTTTAATAAATTGTGACCGCTTTACAGATTTTGTAGGTGACGTGGATGAGGTATGAGAAGGGCATGGGAAGGAGGTCGTCGGTTGTCCGGTGATAGAGTCCGGTCTTTGGAGAACACTCTAAATTATGTTGTTGAACTTTAATGTTTTCGAACTATGTTTTAAATTTACATTCGAACGTTTCGTTTTATTTAGCACGTTTAACCTAAACGGCTAGGCCCGAATTAGGGTCGTTACAAAATGGTATCAGAGCAGGACTCGTGTTATAGTCGGTGTGTTGGGGCAAACCTCAGCGAGGACGCTGAGTCCATAAGGAGGGGTGAATGTGTGGACCCCTCGGGGGTGCGAGAGAGAGGGCACCTTAGGCGAATCTCTACATCGGCTATAGACGGGGAACGATCGTATGTTAAGTATAATGATTTGTCTCCCATTGCACGAGGCATTTTCCCTAGCAAAGTGGCAAGTGGAACGTTAGAACTAGAAAGTTAAACATGCTCACCCTGGAGCAATTCAGGGATGGGTGACCCACTGGGAAGTGTGGGAGTTAGGGAAAAAGTAAAGCCGTGAGGACTTGGTGGGTGTCATTAGGGTCAGCCTAGTCCAAAGCGGACAATATCATGCAAGCGGAAAGACGGGTCGTTACATAATACCAAGTCCAAAACACATGATATTGGACAGATGCGAAGAGTGCCTAGTAGGAAAACAACACATAGTAAGTTTCCAAGTGGCTTCAGCAAAGTCAGTCCCTCACCCTTGTTTATAGTGATGTTTGTGGGGAATTAGAAGTTGAAATATTTGGTGGAAAGAGATATTTTATCACCTTTATGGATAATGCGACTAGAAAGTCTTGGGTATATCCAATCAGAACAAAGGATGAAGCAGAGATGGTTATTGCAGAAAGGATAATGTGGGAGTTTGTATCCTCTGAATTTGATGGTTATTGCAGAGATAAAGGGATTATGCATGAGATAACTGAACCAGGAACACCTCAACATAATGGAGTGGCTGAAAGATTGAATCGAACACTTTTGGACAAAGTGAGATGTATGTTAACCACTTCAAAGCTTCCTAAAAAATTCTGGGGCGAAGCATTGATCACAGCATGTTACCCCAGAAATAAATCTCCATAAGCTTCAATCAACTTCAAGACAACTGAAGAACTATGGTCCGAAAAGAAACCAAAACTTCATCACCTCAGAATTTTCGGGTGCAAAGTAAAAGTTCTGATTCCTAAGGAACATAGAAAAAAATTGGATTCTCATTCACAAACCTGTGTATTTATTGGATATGGTGAAAATGAGTTTGGTTTCAAGCTTTGGAATCCAGTAGATAAGAAGATTGTGAGATCAAGAGATGTAGTGTTTTTTGAAAAAGAGAACATCACACACATATTAAATGAAGAACCAGTGGAAACAGAATTGAGGACACATCTTGAGGACTGTCATGTATCAAGGCCTCAAATGGAAACATAAAACATTGATGATCCGGATGAGTCTCTAGAAAATCAAGCTGAACAGCTATCTGACCAAGGCAATAATGGAACAAAAAATGAGCTGCCGAGAAGATCAGTTAGAACCAGACATCCTTCTAATAAATATCCAGCCAGTGAATATGTCATTGTGTCTGAATTTGGAGAACCAGAGAAGTATAAGAAAGCCATCGAGATGGAAGATAAAGTGAAATGGATTAGGGCAATGGATGAAGAGATAAGCTCACTAAAGAAAAATCAGATCTATGATTTGGTATCTCTTTCTCCAGGGAAGAAACCACTCCTGAATAAATGGATTTTCAAGTTAAAATTAGAGGCTGATGAGGAAACAAGGTATAAAGCTCGTTTGGTTGTTAAGGGATTCAGCCAAAAACAAGGAGTGGACTTTGATGAAGTGTTCTCTCCCGTTGTTAAGTTGACTTCAATAAGGACTGTTCTAGCCATTGCAGCGAAGATGGATCTAGAAATAGAACAACTTGACGTGAAAACGGCCTTTCTTCATGGTGATGTTGAAGAAGAGCTTTATATGCATTAGCCTGAAGGTTTTATTGAGAAAGGGAAGGAGAATCTGGTTTGTAAATTAAGGAGGAGTCTTTATGGAGTCAAACAAACCTTGAGACAATGGTACATCAAGTTCGACACATTCATGAAGGAAAATCAATTCTTGAGGACAAAAGAAGATCATTGTGTCTATGTGAAGTTCTTAGAAAATCATTATTTTGTCTTGCTGTTGATCTATGTAGACGACATGTTGTTGATTTCTCAGAGTCTGAAACTCATCAGGGATATCAAGGAACACCTAGCTCAAGTTTTTTATATGAAGGATCTTGGACCTCTTAAGAGAATCCTAGGCATGAGTGTAGAAAGGATATGGAAGGAACGAAAGATATTCCTTCATCAACAAAGATACATCGATCAATTGCTTGTGAAGTTCAATATGAAAGATGCCAAAGGTGTGCACACTCCACTGAGCACACAAATTAAGATCAGTAAGGAATCATGCCCCAAGACTGATCAAGAAAAGATGAATATGCAAAATGTGCCATATTCCTCGTTAGTTGGGAGAATTATGTATTTGATGGTGTGTTCCAGGCCTGATATCGCATTTTCCACAGGTTTGCTGAGCAGATACTTATCAAATCCTCAGAAGGATCATTGGTTTGCAGCAAAATGGTTATTGAGATACTTAAAGGAAACAAGAAATTGGAGAATGATGTTTGGAACAAATCAAGAGCTGAGACTTGATACTTTTTGTGATTCTGATTTTGCAGGTGACTGTGATACAAGGAAATCAACATCCGGATATGTCTCAATATTAGGAGGAGCAGCCATATCATTAGGATCAAAACTTCAGAAAACTGTGGTACTCTCTACCACCGAAGCTGAATATGTTGCCTTGATCGAAGGTGGAAAGAATTTGTTATGGCTAAAGAGACTTGTATCTGATATTGGTTTCAAGAACTTTGCACATGCACTTCACTGTGATAATCAAAGTATTTTAGAACTTGCAAAGAATCCAGCTTTTCATGCTAGGACTAAGCATGTAGATGTCAAGCTTCATTGGACAAGAGATATTGTGGACTCGAAGGAATTGGTTATTCAGAAGGTTCACACAGATGAAAATCCAGCTGACATATTTACTAAGATCGTGACACTGAGAAAGCATGATCACTACTCCAAGAAAATAGGATTGGAGCAGATGATCAATATGAGACACTAAACTGGAATTTGGCTTATGAGTTGGAGGAGGAGTTTGTTGGGCCTGCGGGCTTTGATCCAACTCACAAGCAAAGGAACTTTTGGCTGATATTAACTGAGCTCAAAGATGGTAACGAAAACAGAATGGAAAGAGGAGAATTACATAGGGTAGCATAGTCTGTCCTTTTTGTAGAGTTAAAAAAAGGCAAGCACCAGATGTTTTCGGCTGAGAGCAGAATTCTCAGAGATCAGTTGAGCAAGGAGGAGTCCCGAGAAGTTGCAACTTTGAGTGTGTGGAAAGTGTTCTTCACTATCAAAGGGAATTTGCATTGGGTTGGATCAGTTTAATATTAGAATGAATGATCAGGATTGATCTGTGGAAAGTGTTCTTTAATAAATCTTATGGAAAGTGTTCTAAGATTTGTGTTCTTAGTAGCAGTACTGATGGTGAGATCAGTTGTATTGCTTCCTCTCTTGTTCTAGTGAATTGATCAGGATTGATCCGTGGTTTTCTACCGGTTCTCAGGTTCCACATAAAATTTCTTTGAGTTTCATCATTTTAAGTTACAGTAAATAAACAAATCAAGAAGAAACTAAAACCATAGAAACTGTTTCATTGCTTCTAGTAGCAGAACATAGGAAACAAAAGCCAACATAGAAAACTCGATCCCCCATTTGATGTCCCCATTAATCCATATTTAAAAAGGAATAAATAATACTCAACTATTAATAGGGAAATCAACGGCTGTTGTCTTCTTATCAAACAAAAGTTAAGGTTATTTGATCGGACGGTATAAAACTAGTGAGAACAATTATACCATAAAAACCCAAGAATGTTGCTTTAAGGTTGCCATTATTCAAATATCAAGCAATATTAAAAGAATTACAGCATAGAAACAAAGGCTTGAGCTATTTAATGTTGTTAACAGGGCCTTTGAACCAGTGCCTAGCACTGAGAAACCAAGAAAAAGCCACGAGAATAAAGGAGAACCGATATCACAACTACCCAAAGAACCGCGATCCAGCCGATAACAACACCGAATCTTCCAAGGTTGTATGGCCCCGGCACGAAGCTTTTACGAGCTAATGTTACTCGGAAAAAGATTGGTAAGGCGTACGCAATGTAGAGCCCAATTGTAGCTATTGATACCATCGCTTGAAACGCTACTTGACTGCCTAATGACTGAAGACAATCAAATTATAGTTATATTTGATCATTAGAAATTACTATTGACCCGTGATTTAGTTGCATTACCGGTAATGCCATGCAGAAGGCTATAACTGCAGATAGCCATACTGCATTTACAGGGACCTCTTGGGTGTTTACTTTATGCCATATGCTGGATAATGGCATTGCTCCGTCTCTTGAAAAAGCAAACGCCATCCTAAAGATATATTTCGGATTAGATTAGACTATTTAACATTAATATATGAGTATTGTGACCTGGAGTTGCTTGTTATTGAACTCATTCCACAGAAAAATACAGCTACTGCAACAATACCAAGACAAATTATTCCTCCAACTCCATGTCCAAATCTACTCTTGAAAGCTCTGTAAAATAACTCAGCAATTGCATAACCACCAGCGTCATTTCCGGGATCTAATAGTCCGGTGATATCGGTTACAGCAAAGGTGATGCCTACTATATAAATCCAACCAACAATAACTGATATTCCAATGGAGCTTATTATTCCTCTTGGACCATTCAAATCTGCATTTCTGGTTTCCTCTGTCTGCGTGAACAAAAATAAGTAAGAGCATAATACAATAATACACTAAGCAACAAGAGTTACCATATGTGCAGATGCATCATATCCTGTCAATGAATACTGACTCAGGAGAATTCCTATAAAGAAAATATATGGTGTACTACTAATTCCTTGTACGTTATTTCTATCGAAGTGAGTAAACACAAATTCTGCACTGGCTCGCTCCGTAGCAACCAAAGGAATCGATACTGTAAGAACAATTACACCTGCGATTTTACAAACAAATCATGATTTTTAATGTCGTGTTTGCTGAACCAAATGAAGGGAAAAAGAGACTAAATTACCGAAAATATTCCAACCGGAAGCAAAGCGCCCAAAGAATGATAACCATGAAATCGAAAGACAGTTAAGGAGAGCATGTAAGAGCAAAAGTCCAACGTGTAAAGCAATAACAACATATTTAGAAGCATTATATCCTCCCCCATTCTTCCCACCAGTAGCAAGAAGAATCATTACAGAGATCAACTGAGCTAGTGAAAAATCTACACTTGTCGTAACAGCCCACTACACAAAAAGTAAGCTTGGTTATGATCAAAACCAAAAGTTCCAACATCATAAGATCCTGTGTTCAGCACCATACCTGACCAATCATGTTAAACCTGCAAATACAACAAATAAAAAGTTATTACCATCCAATTTCAAACACAGAATCAAGAACAAAATAAAACGAACTGGAATGTGAAAATAAATTACCATCCAGTGATCCAGGAAGCAAAGGGAGCCCAATTAGGGCCAGCAAGTTTAGCACTCCAATAATAAAGACCCCCAGATGTTGGAAAAGAAGAGCAAATTTCAGCCATTGATAAAGCAACAAACAAAGTGAAGCAGCCAACAACAGGCCACCCATAAACAAATGAAACAGGTCCCCCATACGTTAACCCAGTATTGTACAGAGTCGTCACACCAGTAAGCACCGATATGATGGAAAACGAAAAAGCAAAGTTTGACCACACTCTGCAAAACCCAGAAAATATCAAACCCAGAAGAGAACAAACAACACAAATAGAAAAGAAAACAGAAAAAGTTGATTACGAGAGGTCCCGCTTGAGTTCTTGCTTGTACCCAAGCTGGTTCAAACGAACTTGGCCAGAATCCACAGAAACAAAGGCTTCTGTCTGTTCCATATGTTGATGAAGAAATGATTGATCCTGCCCACGTTTCCACACCATTTACTCTTCATATCAGTAGTTGAGAACAACAAAGAGTTAGATCATTTGTACCTGTGTTCAAATGGGAATGGCGTTTGTTCCCTCGTTTTCAACTGAGATAATTTATCCTCGCATATAAAATGATAAGTGTAAATGCAAACGCAATCTACTGACGAGTTGGCCGAGTTTTGTCATTGTCGCCTCCCCCACCCATATCTCTTTTCTTTTGTTCCACATTTTTCACTCATTATAATACAGTTTTTCAATATGTATTTTTTTATAATGAACTAAATTTTTTTAAAGCGTCAAACTTTTAATAATTACATTGTATATAAAACATTATTCTAATTATAAAAATTCATATATATATATATATATTTATATGTTATTATATAATAAAAAACATTATATCATACATCAAATGACGTTTTTGTATCTATTAATAAATTTTTAATAATTTAAAATTGACGAATGACATTTAAGGTCCCCAAGATTTGTATGATTTAGCAAATTTAATCCTTAAATTTTCTTCATTTTGGCAAATTTAGTCATCAAAGTTTTGTGGAAGCAAAATAAGTCCTCAAACTTTGTATTTTTAACATAATTAGTCATCATATTTTGTAACTTTTGGCAAATCTAGTTCTCAAAGTTTCATATATGTGGCAAAATTGGTCATCAAATTTTGGGGACTAATTTTGCCACATAGGGACCAAATTTGTCAAAAATATCAAAGTACAGAGATTATAAATGTCAAATAAAAGTTTGAGGACCAAATTTGTCAAAATCACCAAACTGTAGGGACCAAACTAGTCATTTTCTCAATTTAAAAGTGCAAGCTGTGTGATATTGAAATGTCAAGTGTTTTTTGGTGTATTTAAAAAATATAGTGTTGAAATTAAGATGGCTAACTATACTCTGATTGCTAATTAATTAATTAGCCTCACTAATTACCAAAGTTACACGTAATGGCATTATGGTATTAATTTTAAATTATAAACAAGATCAAACCACTCATAATTAATATGATTATTAAAATAATAACAATATATCACTGTTATAATGTTCACATACTATTCATATTTGCAATTAGCCATACTAAACGTCATAGTGAAAAACATCTTTTAAAATATATTAATATTTATAAATATTAAAAGTGAATATACTGATAAAATTATACGAGTTGGATTGTCCGTTCTTACTTTATTGGTATGCTTTTATGTAGTTTTAGATGTATGAAAATACAAACCATAGACCACTATGGGCAATAACTTGTATTTCTGGAGAAGTTGATGCCCATATCTAAATAATGGATTTGGAATTGATATTTTGAATATATGTGTTGTTAGGTAAACAACAAGAGAAGTCAACAGTGACAATTCCATGGTAACAAAGAAACCACCACTGAATGTGGACCACGCTAATAAATTGTAAATTTATAAATATTACTAACCACTTATTGATTGTCACGTGTCCAATAGCACATGTGTTGAAGATTAGAGAGTTGAAAAATCAAATAAAATATATATTTTTATGTGTTTGAATGAGGACACTGAGACTCGGAGGTCGGCGAGTCAGGAAGTCAAAATATAAAAAGAGAAAAATAACTAGTGGTTAAATTTTAAAGCATGGGCTGAGTCGTTGACTTTTATATATGTTGGATAAGTTTCATAAATTTATAGTTTACATAATTAAATTAAAAATATTATAATTTAAGTACTTCAATTTCATGTTAATGTAAATTTTTATCATTATAGACAAATTTATAAATATGTCTACACAATTTACATCTTAGATTACTTGCTCCTGTCAAGCAATTTCATTAGTATAAAAGACAATTGTAGAATTAACAAAATGATGACTTGGTTCGGTACATTTTGGAATATTTTGTCCTCAAATTTTTTTTTGGTATTTACAATCATTAAACTTCGAATAATTTTCAATATTCTCAACATAGTAAATAAAATTTGGCAAAATCAATCAATCCCATATTTTGTTAATTTCATAATTTTGATACTTGAATTAATTAATGGACGTTACTATTTTAAGGTTCTCTCATGCACAAACAATTTTTAGCGGTGATTTTGTGCCCCTCTTCTTCTTAGGGTGTCATTTTGCAGCTCGCCGCTAGTTGTCTAATTCACAACTTCCGTCTTCTTTCCTATTTTTTCAAGGCGTTTGATTTCATGCTTGTGTTATATAAGTCGAATTGAAAGAATATACATAACTTTGATCCAAGTGTCACGACATTTCACCCAATAGTTTATTAAGAGTGTGTATTTTTATCAAAAGACAATACTTGTGAAATCATTCGATAAGATTAATGTACTTATCTAACAATCCTCCACACATTGAAATATTGTCATTCATTTTACTCAGTCGATACCATAATGCATAGATCACGGTGTTAAATCGACATATGAACCATGACCTTAGATGTACGAAACATGTAACACTATAAATATGGTGAAATAATTTATTTATGAACCAAGAATTTTATCTATTACATAAGTAATGCCATCACAATCCTTCTCAATCTTCATTTTTAAACACTCTTGTGGGCATGTCTAGCCACTTCACTTTCATCTTGTTGAATTGAAGCAATCATTTTGGTAATTTTTGTTCGTGCATTAAGAGTATAACTCATTCCTAGTCTAGTGTCAATAAATAGTTGGTTTCGTAACACAATTATAATCAATAAAAGAGATAACATATTATTCACTATTCTTTTTGTGATGTGACTTCACTGTCGATGTTTATCGATCACATGTTTTTCCCAATTTTGGGTTTCCATACTAAATCTTGTATCTTATATTTTTCTTTATTTACGTTTGATTATCATCGCATTAATTCAATACGGCCCCGTATATAGACAATTTTTTCTTCTATCTAGAAGAATTTTTCTCAACATGTTCTACTGGATATAGCATATTTCTTTCATCTAGGGAGAAATAGTATCGAAGGGGGCTACTTGAAACCCTATGTGAATAGAGGGTGATAGGCCCCAACCTTCCAAACAACAACTACATAGGTAAGCCCACTAACGGAATCCCGATGTGATATAATGCTCGACCTCGTAGTAGTCCAAAGAATGAAAACAAAGTTCTTTGTATTTGAATTTTGAACACACACCAATTCTTGTGATTTGGAAACAATGAAATCACATCGAAAAACGGAGTTAACAATTAGGTCAAAAAGTTGATCCGATCAATTTTGACTAGTCAAAGATGTTTGTCATGCATTATATTTATGTCGTGTGGTTCTTGCCACGACACCAAACAACCAGAATATGTGTATATGTATCTTATATGATCTGAACAAACACGAACATTTTGGTTCATATGTGATAGTTTTCGCTCGTTTTTTTATAATTTGAACAAACACGAATATTTTCAAGAGCAAATTCAAACGTTTGTAAATAAATATATTATTTAAATTAATTTTTATCTAATAGATTATTATAGTATTTAAGTTTAAAATCTTTTACAAAACTTTCTTATTCCGTTAGTGATGTAGTCTTCTTATTTGTTTTGTAAAAGATAATTGTTTCATTATTTCTTCCATACATTTATTTTTTGTGATTTTGTTTATAAAACAACAAAATTTGATTTTTTTGGTGAAGTTCACTAAAATAGTACAAACATATTCGAACAAATCGTACGAACAATCTTCGAACAAGTTATTCGAGCGAATATGAATATTCACTTAATAATTTGAATAATGTTAAAACATATTTTCACGTTCGAATAAAATATAAATATATATGAACACATTCTAATAAAAATATGAACGAATATGAACACAACGAATTCGGTTCGTTAGGATTGAATAACAACCTTATCTATGCCACTTGCGTGGTTTCGGACCTGATTCACCAAATTTCGGTCAAATGTCGCGTGGATGCGGACCATTGTCGCGACTACGATGTTTGGCCCAAGTCGCGTTGTTTTGGGCCATTGCAGTGACGTATTGGCCGAACATCGCTACGAACCCAAGTCACGTAATTTTGGCTCATTTTGTGTTATTTGGCCTTTTTCTCGCGTAGTTAGGCCCAAACAACACGAATGGGCCTATAAACTAATTTTCCATCTATCTGTATTGATTTTTCTCTCAATCTATATACATATATATAGTTTTTGTGTATTAACCTTTACCCCAAACTCTATAAAATCTTATATAATTATATGATTACCCCAATTTCAATCTCTACAAATATTTATGTTTATCAATTTTGTTTCTTAATAAAAGCAATCATCTTATAATTTCTTATAATCCAACATTATAATATATCTTAAATTCCATTAATTATTTTATTAACTCATAAAATTATATATTATAATATATCGTAATTTAATATAATCGAGTGAATTATTAAATAGTTTATATTCAATATATTTACTTACTTAATTTACTTATAATAATATTTTTTTTCTTAATAAAATATTAATTCAACATTATCTCCATTTACTGTTATTTTATTTAGTCTAAACTATTCGATATCACTCGAGCAAATTATTGATGGGGGATTTCGTAGAGTGGACAATGAACAAGCGAAAGGCCCAACAAAAGAATACTTGATAGAGCGTAGTGACTAGGAGGTATAGACAAATACGAAGAGTCTTGGATTGATTTAGGGTACCCAAACGACCTACTTAGACTAGTGTGGCCTTTCGTTCCCTCAAGTGATTACATACTCATCGTAGGACTTTCTCCATTCCATACGACTTCTCTATAAAAGGACTTTTAAAAAAGGGAGAGCACGGTTGGCATATCATTGATGTAGCGAGAGCTTGGTTGGCAGTATCACTGATGAAGCGATTAAGCACGGGAAGTCAACATGTTAAATATTGAACTATTTTTTGTCATGGGTGCCACATTGTCGATAATGGCATGAACCTTTTCGGGATTAGCCTCGATTCGCTTAACAAAACATAAAGTCCCACGAAATTTCCACATTGAATTTCGAAGCAACAATATGTTGGGTTCAACATCAAACGAATTTTAGACAACACCGAGACAAAAAAAAGAATTATGGTCGTCTTCATTTAAAGACTTATTAATCATATCATTATCATTCACTTTAATTTATTTTCCTATCAAATACTTAAAGATTAAATTTAGAAGACGTTGATAACTAGCCCATCGTTCTTCAGGCCGAAGGGGATGGCAACGTAAAAGTGCACACCTCAAGAGTGACGAAGGACACTTCTTATGGTCTTCCTGGCAAGAAAACTATGATGTTATACAAAATAGGCATCCACCATGTTCATTAGTGTGCTGCCTATGACTACATTTAGCCATAGATCAATTTGGAACAAGGGATAAAAATCTGACTCAAATTTTTTTTTCAACCACTTGTAATCCACACACATCTCCATTTCCCTTGCATTTGGAACACTGAATCTTTGGCCACCCATTCTTAATATTAAATATCATTAATGTACCCACCAATCAAAAAATTTGGTAGTTTCTTCTTTAATAACAACAATCATCTCAGGGAGAATTAGCGTGACTTGATGTGGTGCCCCATCACCGTCCGATCATAACTTGGAGCTAGAATTAGTAAAATATTTACAATATAATCTTCAAACTTTTGCTTGATGTGGTGCCCCATCACCGTCCGATCATCCACTGGAGATCATGTGGAGTTCAAGCAAAAGTTTGAAGATTATATTGTAAATATTTTACTAATTCTAGCTCCAAGTTATCTGTGAGATTCAAACAGATACAAATTGTTTTGTCAGGTTTTACAGAAATAAGCTCAATAGATTTGAAACCCACAGGCTTCATGACTCTGCTTGGTTCTCTAATATCCTCAATAGCAACGACCTTAACTCCATACTCTATCGTGATCAACATGAAGAGAAATAACAAAAACATGTTGAGGCTTGGTCGACACTCAGAGTGGCGATTCAATTGGTTGTAGTAAACTTAAAATTCAAGTGTATAGTTGAACAAACCACTAAAAACACAATGTATGCTAATTCAATGTCTATTACAATGAAGTCCAACATCTATGTTCGAGACTCCAATCCATGACCTAGCATGGTAGTAAGGGAAACTTTGTTGAGCGGCATAATTGATCGTTGAACGACCAGAACATCATACTAATCCACCAAGGTCGAACGTTATCAGCACAATAGCATCAACCACTCGCTTGGATATAATATTTCAAGAAATTCTATGGTCGGCAAGTGTAACGAAAAAAACTTAAAACAAGGTTCAAAAGTTAAACAACATGAGTTTAAACCAAACAAAGTATATTAGTTCGAAATAAAACTACTCGACTTCGACTGAGGACAATCTGCAACCTTCCATTTCCCAACCTCATACTTGTACCATGACACCTACCAAATTTGTAAAGAAATAACAATTTATTAAAAGAAAATCACTACTTATGACTCTTCATTGTTTTCTTTCTTATCCTAAGTTCAAATTATTCTGTCAGTATCTTCCTTTCATTCCTTTCTTTGGGTTTTACTATGGTGGGATTTAACATGTCCGGTTACATGTTCTGCCCGAACCAATCGTTAGACTTTAGACGAGCATGTATGTTTCCCTTCCCCGGATAAAGACTCAATCGATATCTAGTTCCCATCTGGTTTTGTTAGGCCATGTAGTATGTACATCTCATTTTTTATAACCAAATAGCATTCCCTCAAGCATGCCCCACATGTGGTTGATCGTGTACTTGGCATGATGCTAGGTTCATTGTTTCCACCTTACCACGAGTTTTTCTTTTTGTTCATTTACTTCTTACCACTACCTTCCTACCTTCTTTCTTACACCTCAAACTTCCTTAAATTAATTGCATTCACTCTACTTACCGGGTTGGTCTTGATATAACGACCCATCTTTCCGCTTGCACGATATTGTCTGCTTTGTACTAGGCTGACCCTAATGACACCCACCTAGTCCTTACGGCTTTACTTTTTTCCTTAGCACCCACACTTCCCAGTGGGTCACCCATCCCAGAAATGCTTTAGGGTGAGCACGCTTAACTTTCCTGTTCTAACGTTCCACTTGCCACTTTGCTAGGGAAAAGGCCTCGTGCATTGGAAGACGAATCACTATACTTAATCTTTGATCGTTTCCGGTCTATAGCCGATGTAGGGATTTGCCTAACGTGCCTTCTCTCTCGCACCCCCGAGGGGTCCTTACATTCACCCCTCCTTATGGACTCAGCGTCCTCGCTGAGGTTTGCCCCAACACACCGACTATAACCCGGGTCCTGCTCCGATACCAAATGTAACGACCAGTCTTTCCGCTTGCACGATATTGTCCGCTTTGTACTAGGCTGACCCTAATGACACCCACCTAGTCCTCACGGCTTTAATTTTTTCCTTAGCACCCACACTTCCCAGTGGGTCGGTCACCCATCCCTGAATTGCTTCAGGGTGAGCACGCTTAACTTTCCTGTTCTAACGTTCCGCTTGCCACTTTGCTAGGAAAAATGCCTCGTGCAATAGAAGACGAATCATTATACTTAATCTCTGATCGTTTCCCATCTATAGCCGATGTAGGGATTCGCCTAAGGTGTCCTCTATCTCGCACCCCCGAGGGGTCCTTACACTTGATGTCTCATATTTTTATCATGTGACACTAGATGACAATGACGTTGTTGGTTTACCCGTTACTTTATTGTAGGTCCCTAATATCCCTTCCCTGATATGTTCCGCCCCTGATATGCGACGAACTACGCCTTCTACCTGAAAATCCGTGAGGAGTTTCTCATTCACTTAGATTTTGGGATAAATTCTCTTTCTTGCATCCAAAATCGCGATAAATTAACCTCTATTACCAAATATGCTATGAAATGCTACAATTTTATAGTGATTTTAATACATGAATTTATGATGACGGGTCAAATCGGACGGGTCAGGTGTATTAACTGACGGCATGTAGGAGGCAAGGACCGATCGACAGTCTCATAAGCCGATCGGTGACCGCATATGTCGATGTACGTAAGTGTCGATCGATGCCTGGTCGACCAGGACGGTAGCTTCTCGCGGTCGACACGGTCGGTAGAAATGTGTACAATGTCAACAATGGCTGCGCCAACAATCTCTAACGGAGCCGCACGACTTTTAGGAACTAAAATTCATATTAACCAACTCAAGGACGGCTGATGAGAAAGGGGCAGATTTTGATAAAGATTTTGGAATTAAATATTCATCTCTAACCCCTATAAAATGGGGTAGAAGAGATGAAGGAAAAAAAGATGGATAAGTTGAAGAGGTTCCACCAGTTTTGAGGAACAAAACTCTCTACATTATGTAATTCTTTCATTTTCGATTGATATCCTTCATGGGTTTGGTGCCCATGAGTTTTCCTCCATGTTCTCGGGTTTTCCACGTATAATTCTTCATGTTTTCTATTACGGCAACAAATTACCAACGGTTCTCATATTATATTTTGTAATATTAAAACGTAACAATTTTTACCCTTAACATTTGGTGCCGTCCGTGGGGACCGAACTGGTAAACCTACTGAGAAGGTTTACCTGTTAGTGCTATCCTATTTGCATTATTTCTAATGGAAAACCCAAAATCTATGGAGGCTATGGAAGAACATAACCAACAAGTGTCATATAACAACATTGTTGGCAGAGAGGTGATTATCATCTGTTATGGTCTAAAAGAGATAGATACCAACAGTCAACATGTCTGAGATTATCAAAGTCTATTTTGAGATTTTTTTAGATTGGGGGAACGATAATGAAAATGCAAATAAAGCAATGAACAATAGATTTAACGTGCAAAACCCCTAAGAAAGGGCAAAAAGCCACATAGCTAAGAGTAAGAATACTCTTAGCTGAATCATTAATAAAACAGTGAAGGTTACAGCTCAATACATGCTTAAGAAGATGACTAAGGGAAGTGGTGACAGCCAAAGTGACGATAATATCGGCTTCACACGTGAAAATGGTCCTCTTGAGCTAGTCATTTCACCTTGTATTTATAGAGGGGAATCGTGTGTAGAAAACGCTCTTTAACCACCTCTGACAACGTCGTTTTACTATGACAGAAAATGTGAGTTTGCCCGCTGCTCACTGTAACCCTATGGATCAGTCCCCAAAGTACTCGAAGACTGCTGTCCTCATAACCTTCGGTCCTGCCGATTAAATGGGTCGTCAAGCTTCCTTAGATGTATGGCCCTCGGGCCTTGTTATGTTAAGTGGGCCGAATTACTCTCAAGTTTTGAATCTAGGGTCTTGTAGCTTCGTCTCTTGTTACATGAGCCAACCCAGAATAACTTGGGCCTCCATCAGTTTGGGGTTCCGGGCCCACAACTCTCATCACCATCGACCCGAAATCCCTATGGAAATTAATTGAGGAAATGGTTGGCGACCTTCGACAATCAATCTCGGCTTTAAGTCAAGTGTCAGTTGCCCAACCGCATACTGGAATCTTCCGGACGACAACCAGGTTGAAGTAGACGCTGAGGACGACCACCCACTAAACCAGAGATTCAATGTGGAAGAGATTTTAGGTCGATACCCACAGAATGAGTTGCATTGATCGACAGTCGATCCCGATCAGACACACTTTGAAGAGCTGCTGTAGTGAAACTATTGAAAAAAAAATCCATTATTTTGATAGGAGATAGAGTTAAGTGAATTCGTACCAAAGGGTATACCGTGAGTTATCCGAGCACAGATACAAAGATTTTTTTCAACAACCGTGTTTAACATCTTGGGTAATCGTATCAAGGAGCTTGTAAAAGAAGGAATCCTGGAGTTCAAAAGGGACAAGGCCCCTAAAAGAGATGCCCACCGGGAACAGAGGATAAGCGAGGGAGACGATGATCGTCGTTATACCCCTCGGCAAAAAAATGAAGATCGCAACGATATACCACGATAAAACTATCAGGGTCATTGGAGGAACGGTTGACGTGGCGATCGTGGTGGTCGAGGTTGGCGATCGAATGATCAATACAACTACGATCAACAGAATAACCGGCGGTTCCCTGCACTTGAAGTCCTTCAACCCCCTCCAGAAGTTCCAGCTCCAGAGAACGCCAATTCCGTTGGGGACAAGCTGATGTATCTTGAGATTTTCGTGATCTTGGGAGGCGATCATTGGGATGTTTCGCAAAAGGAAAGGAAACGTCATGCTCGGGAGTTATTGAATTCATCGCATGCCATGTCGATTGAAGGGGCTCGGAAATTGCTAAAGACTAATATCACTTTTGATAATGGTGATAAGGAAGGTCAATCGGATTTTGGTCGACCAATGGAGTTCCTGTAACATCATTTCTAAGGGAGTGGTCGACTCGATGGGTTTAAGTGTTGCCGACCTACAACCTGTGATGATGACACTGTGGTCCTTCGACTAGCGGTCTATCCTGCTGGCCATGATTGGAAGTGGGGAAAAGACATGATCGAAAAGGTTGGAATATATAGCTATGGACATCCACATGGCATACATTGTAATCCTTAATCGACAGTGGCTCAACGCTTTCGAGGCGGTCCCTTCGACAGTTCACTTGAAACTGAAGTTTCCGACCGCTGTTGGAATAGTAACTGTAAGTGTCGACCAGGCCTCTGCTCATTCATATTATGTTTATGCTTGTCACTCTAGGGTTGACGCTATTAAGGATCACCCTCGGTCTTCTTTAAAGGGTGATCTGGTCCTTTGTAGTGTCGAGGCACAGAAGAATCTAGATACATTCGATCGACGATGGGAATGTCCTTACCGAATTAAGGATATATTGTTTGGAGAAGCTTAGAGACTTGAAACCTTGGAAGAGGAAGAATTCCCAAGGTCATGGATTGCCGATCTTCTAAGAAGATATCATCCATAAATTGTGGGGTAACACTTTCTTATCGCTGTGCGTGTTGATCGGTTTTGAAAACTATTCAAAAATTTTCCAGTTTGAATAAATTTAGCGCGGTCGCCATTTTAATTCCATTGTTGCCTACGATCGACATTGTGTGAAGTCCGACCACACTTGCACTTATTTGCTTTTCAGGGTGCTGAACGTCCTGTTTCCAGTGACCTCTTCTGTCAGTTACTATTGACAGACCCGAACGTATCGTTCGTGGATCACCTCTTCGGTCATCTCGTCAATGAACCCTGGCGTATCCTGCTATGCAGTGACTCTCGTTGGTAGAATGCCTTTGCATCCCGCCCTGTCATTGACGCACTATCGATCGTCATTACTTACAAGCCATAATTGTACGTTCATGATGAACCACTCAATGGTATGGTTTGTGTCGAACGTTCCTTTTCAGAAACCTCTTCGACTTCGGTTTGTGTCGAACGTCACTTTTCTGGAAACCTCTTCGACATAAATCCCCTTTTTAAAGGCAACATAACATGGACAAATCCTATGATTTTAGAGAAGTACATGTGATTTAATAGGTGTGGCAAGACCGGAAGTGAAAATCGCTAATAATCATCCTAAGGATTAGGGATTATTATCGTTAGAAATACCGATCAACATATCAATACACATAGTTTTATCTTTTGTTTGGTAATCACTTGTGGCACATATGTTTTATAAATTTTATAGACATATATACCATAGGCTACTATAGTTGATTACCCACTCCGTAATTACACCAATGGTGATGTCATGATGATACATATTTTTGTGAAGTTTGTTCATTTATTCTAGAACTTATCAAAGGCATTTGATCGACGATATTTTTATGTTGTCGTGATCGGGTTGACGCGTTCCCAATCCTGGGAACCAGGATTTAATCCAAAGATATTGGTAATCTGATGGATTATGATATCCTTATATTCTTCAATTATTCCAATGGAGTACGTCATCACCATATTTTTCAAGGTTGGAGAAACGACGAACCGATGCAGAAGTGAAGCTAGATCTTTGACATGTTTGCCGACCGCCTGTTGAATGACGTGATCCAACCGTCATATTCTGTGCATCTAGTACTTTCATCGAGGCTAACCTCATCAACAGAACTAATGAGATTTTGAAGTGTATCTCTATTAGTTGTAATAGCGTGATGATAATTCTCATCGACATATCGGAGAGCGCGTTATGCACAGTTGACGTTTTCCCGTTCGGTCTCTTGGAGAGCGCATTATGCACAGTTGACGTTTTGCCATTTGGTCTGTTGTTGAGCGGCGAGGAGATCACTTTTACGCTCGACCTCTTGTCTCCTCGTCATTTCCAATTTGATCTCTTGAGACCCACAACTTGATTCTTAAGTTATCATGTCCAGTATGTTCTTCAACTTCTAATTTTCTTCCAGAATGTGGGGGAGTGTTTGTATTTGAACCCTTGCTTCGGCTTGCTCCCCTATAGCCGAGCGGACTTATGTGCTTCTTCAACACTTTTATTCTTTTCTTCTGCAAGTCTCCTTTGCAGAAGAGCGGTCACCTTCAAGGAGCAAGTTGTCTTGTGGTACATTGACAAAAGCTCCTTCGACACCTGCAGTAATGGACAGTTAGGAAAATACTTTGGAACTTATATAAATTATTTGAAGTTACCTCACGAAGGGCAACCGCTCGTTGCTGAGGAAAGCAGGAGGTGCGGTCGTCAGGGTGTCGACCTCCATCATCTCGTCAATTTGGTGACTGACGAGCATCCATACTTCGACTGGGACAATCGAGTGCCTTAACGCTTCATTGTCGATTGTCAATCGTCGTTTACAGGTGGAATTTCTCACCATGTTGCTATTAAAACTCAGCAAAAGCACAATGAGAAACTCTGGCTTCCAGTTGATGAACTGAACCAGGAGGGCGACGCGGCCTTGTTCATCATTTGCAGTTGGACTGTTGGAGGTGGTGGAAGATCACTCATTGGGGTTTTTTCAATTCGGACTGGTTACTCCATTGGATGGTCGATCAGCTGAAAATGCTCGACCTGGAGGATTTCGTTGAAAAATTAGCATTGCTCTACAGTCCAACCATCGATCATATTGCAACTCTCAAGAGTTAGGTCTTTATGAAAAGACTTACCCTTTCTCATAGAGCTCCATTTCAAGGGCTATATTGTAGAGCTCCATTTCAAGAGCTCTACAGTATCAATTTCTGAAACTATTTCTGCTACAGAAGGGGGCGATGAAGATGGCATTGGTAATCTCTTTTTAGACGAGAATTCCTGCAGTTAGAAAGTAAAGAGTTACAAGATTTGTGGATTTTAAAGGGGCGATCATGGGTTTTATACTATCGCTTTCTTTGCTTTCTTCGCCTTCAGCTTCTCAGTAATCATCTCTTGTCTTCTTTTCATTTTTCGTGAAGAGTGTCTTGAGGATGATGCTGAAACAAGGAGGCAGTGTTAGAACATAAGACGAAGGAAAAATGGTAAGTTAACAATGACTTGCGTTAGGCGGTTGGCGATAGCAGTTAGACCCAAAGTCGACCGATGCGATCACTCATCGATCGACCTGATATGTGCAGACCGAAGAGATTATCCTTTGCAGACATCACTTTCCAGTTAAGACGATCGTCTTTTTATGTAAAGAGGGCCATTATCGTCGGCACACTTTTAAGCTGGTCGGCAGAGATAATTGTCTCTTCAGTGTCAATCGTCAACTTTCCAGTTATGGCTGACACTTGGAGAGGGAATTCAAGGTTATTATCTTGAATTCCGACCCATATAAAAGAGTTGTTGCAGTCACGTTGCTAATCTGGTCGGTCGACAAGGTCATAGTCTTTGTTTTTAGAAACAAAGTACTAGAGCATGCGCTGGGTGAGGATTTGGGTGCCCGTCCTCTACATTATTTTGTAGACCATCAAGAAGTTGATAACGGTTGGGGCGATATTGGCAGCGTTGCAGTAGTGGATATAGGAGACGATCACGAGATAGATGCTTGGCAGCAGCGCAAAACGTGCATAGACAGATCCCACAACAGTTCAGTGATAAAGGGGTGGATTGGGAATCAAAGCCCATTCATCAATGCAGAGATCGGAGCTGGATGCCGACCATTAATTTTGCGTAGATCGAGTATACCCTTTCATTCGCATCACTATAAAAGTCCTTGGATTTACATGAATTCACATCCTTTGGTCTTTTGCCACATCGCAATGTTGCATTTTCCTTTTCAACATGTTTCCATCCATCATACTCTTTTTTTCTACCTAGAAATACCATCGTCTCCTCTACTTTAATTAATTAATTTATTTTTTGTGTTAGTTGACCAGTGGCATTGTTGGGTTCTTGATAAGGCTACCAGAGAGCTTGCAAAAACCGATGACCTAGTGTAGAATGTCCAATTTCTCTTTTTAGGATCTATGTGACCTCTCTAGAAATATAAATGAATTTTCCATGCCTCAAAAATGGTGTTTTGGATTTGATCATGGTGAATTGTTTTAATCTCTTCTTTCCAAGGGTATCTCTCAAGGTGTATAACTCAGTCTTGCTTCGTGGTTGACGGCATCAAGGCAAAATATTGTGTGAGCAATATAACGAAATCTTCAAAAGAACAAACTAAACCCGAAGTTAAGCTCTTTAAAAATGATTTCGCATCATTCTGAAGTGTGGTTGTCAATATTTTGCAGCGAATGCAAATCGCTAGCCTGAACGGTTCCTATCTTAAGCTCACAATTCGACAAGTTGTGGACGGGATATCTAGATCCTCTACAAGTCAACATCCATTCCCATGCTTGGAATGAACTCAAGTAAATCATTCATTATCATCCCCGAGAACGAGTGCAAGCACAACTGTAATAGAGTGCTAACGCATGGAGTGGTTTTACTGTTCTGGTATGCGTCCTCCAAATAGAGGAGGAAATCCTTACCAACATCACATTAAATGGGTTGCTTCATCGACTCGTGATAGAAGGTTCGACGACCGAAATCACCCTGGGTGCGTCTTTTGATGGCCTCAAGCTAGACCATCGGCTACTAGATTCTTGCTTGGTTGGGATTCATGAACGATTCGGTCAGAGATTTATCCATCGTACTTCTACCCAATTCATAGTGCATGTGACACGTTCGATCTCCTGGTTAACAATTGCCTCCAACTAAGATTTCTAACATGGTTGTCAATGGGTTCTACAACATGAATTTGTAGATCGTCATTTTCCAATGATGGAGTTTTTCTTTGGACACGAAATCAGACAACATACCTCTGTCCACAAGCAAGAATGTGCTAACGGATTCAATCCACCATCTCCTCCATCATTTTCCTAAGCGAATGTAGGACAAGAGTAACAACCTCGCATCCAGCAATGCTATTTTTCGATTCTTGATGGGTTAGTGCGTCAATTGCTTCAATTGAATCTATGTTTCAATAACATATGGAAAATCTAGCTCAAAACATAGTATTTCATTGGTTTACGAGTAGGTTCCCACTAACGACGTCAATTGTTATGTGTGGAAATATTGATCTTGTACAATTAAATTAATTTGTGTGTGAGGATATAGATCTTTCATAAGGAAAACATGATTTAGTGTGGGAAATCGAAGATCTAGGAGAAAAACTTGCGACACTAAATCCAGTTGAATTTCACTAGGAAGAAAGAAAGGCATACAAAAAAATAAATTAGAGAGAATTTTTAGAGCAATATAGAGTATATCCATAACATTATTTTCTCCATCCGTGTATCCCCTATTTATAGGAGGTCATTGACTGGTTTGCAGAGCAACCAGTGTTGACTACCATCCACAATTTCCTTCAAATTCTAAAAAATGACTAATTGTTGATGTCGTGCCAATCGGTACATCCCAAACATCAATGTCATCTCTAGTAATCCAATGTCGATCAATCGACATCCATCATGCTGACCAAGCTCTATCAAATCGCTTGCGACATTCATCCACATTACGAATGTCGATCGGTATAATTGACGCATGTCATTTGTTCCGACTGGAGAACAGTCAACATGAGATTGTCAATCCATGCATTTCATGTCTTAAAACTGTTACTTTAAATAATAAGTATTAATATCCTTATTATTTTTATATATAGGGTATATTGATGTTCTTATATAAATCACGATATATCATAACTTTACCAAATACTTTTATAAATTGATAATCATTTCATCTATGAATTTACTATCACCGTTTACCACACGTCACTACACCACAACACACGTGTCACAACCTGAAATCGAGCCTAATTGTTTTCTATGCATGACATGTTGTGCTCCACTCTACATTGGACACAAGGCACTTCTTAAATGAACAATACAAAATTTTATACAAAACAAATCTTATATAAAACTTCAGCAAATTCTTTCATATATGTCATTTCATTGACATTTCATAAACTCTATTTGATCTCGACTCCTGAAACACTCTAGGTATCAGTCGAGGAACAACTCTTCTATGCACTTCTTCAACTCATCTTTTCCTACAAAATTGTAAAGCAGTCCTAATCGAAAAATAGAACTTTATTTAAACTCTTTAAAACTTAGCTTCATTTTTGAAATCATCGTTTTATTGAAAAATTATCTATGTTTTAAGCATGTTTGAAATCTCATCATAAACATCTTAAAAATGTACTTGAAAATTTTACTTATTCTTTCATGTGTTTCTTTCTTTATCTTGTCGGATATTTTCATGACCTGTAACATGTCTTGGGAAAACCGATCTATTCTTGAGGATGGATCTCGATGAGCCATCGCTTGAGTTTTACTTTTCCGGGAACATTTCTCGCACAAGCTTACCTCTTCTTGAGTGTCGGCTCTCGACGAACAATCTTTGCTTCCCAAACTTTGGTCAATTCCTCCGTATTCTAGTAACATTACTTTCTCTTACATGAACATATCTTGTCTTGTGACTCACAAAGTACTGAGTCGGTGCGTCCACCTACTTCAAGTTTTATCTTTATCTTGTACACATAAAAATATTGGGGATATGTTCGCACGGCGGGTCACCGCCCATACAACATAAAAGCAATTTCTCTTTTAAAAATGTAATTTACTTTAAAATTTATACATTCCATTATTTTATTGATTCGCTTACATTTGCTTGGTACTTTGTTTATAGCTCTATTCCATGACCTGAAATAGCTATTACTCATCAATAAAAAAATTATCGATAACCCTTGAATTCAACACATAACATTGTCGATTTTCTCGTTACCAAAACGGAGTCTATGACGGATCAAAATCCTCCAATTACTCATAATTATGTAATCTACTCGATAAACATATCGAAGATATAAAAACAAATCGAACACACGTCCAGTTAACTTTTGACTCTGTCAACATTTGACCAATCACTTTGATGACGATGTCATATAGAGGAATGATTACATCATAAAATGCACATACATGCTTGGACTCAATTTAGGGTTTTAGATCATTATTCTAATTTCTATCAAGTTTGGAGTGGGCAAATCCCTTTGACGGATCAATCTTTGGGAGAAAAGGAGCATGCATCCCCTTCACCACTTCACAAGGAGACGACATTCATTCTTCAGTTAAGTTCCTATTTTTAGAAACGAATAACATGGTGAAATACGAAGTCGTATTATATGGAATGAACTTGGCCCGAGAGATGAGAGTCGATAAAGTGCGAATGTTCTCTGATTCCAAGTTAGTTGTCGAAAATTTTGCCGGAAGATTCGCAACCCATGAATCTACGATGAAATTATAACATCCAAAGATCTAGAGATATCTAAGAAGTTCAGTGAATTCTCGCTTGATCATGTACCACGAAAACAAACAAGGTTGTCGTTGCATTAGCCAGATTAGCTGCAAGCATGCGAAACGTAGGACCAGGCACAGTGTTAGTTCATATTCACGATCACCCTTCTGTTGAGATCCTGGTGACTGAACAGTCGATAGAAGAAGTTGGGGTTCTATCTCATGAACTTCAAGGCTTATGCATTGACGATATTGATACTTAGGTAACCATTTGTCAAATATCAGACTAATGACCTCACCGAAGTGTCCAATCGAGCTATCATGAAAGGATTGAAAACTAAGCTTGAAGGTCTAAGAGGTAAATTGTCCGATCATATCTATGATGTTTTTACAGAACTACACCCCGATCTACGACCCTTGAATCTCCGTTTTCTTTAGTATATGGGTCCGAGACAGTTAGTCCAATAGAGGTGGTCATCCGATCACTTCGGATAACTCAATGTGATGAGCACATGAATGATGAGAGGAGATCATTGGATCTGAAAATAGTAGAAGAAAAACAAAACAGTGTATATGCACGTATGTGTTCCTATCAACGAAGTATGGAACCGTCCCATAAAAAGAGAGATTTTCCTAGAGAATATTCCAATATACCTCGTCCTTAGAAGCTTAAGAGTTCAAATGAACGTAGGAAAACTGGGAAGAATCTGTGAAAGGCCCATCGAGTTGTGAAAATATTGGGTGTTGATGCTTACAAGTTAGAAATTCTATATAGTGATAAGATCCCCCAAACATGGAATGTCATTAATTTGCGGTAATATTTTTTTGTAAATCTTTGATTGTCAATGCGAGTTCAGTTCCAAAAATATTATTATCCAATCATGATAAGAATACAATTAAGCATAATATAAGATATTTTATATTGTCAAAGGGACCAATCTTGAAGATTTAATATTGTGCACGAGTCTGGACTGGTGATCGCTTTGATCTAGCTTTAAGGCTCCTACATAGCAGTGACAGCTCTGATTATATCGGATGCTCTTGCATATTGGTGGGTACTTCAAACATATCATAAAGCTCCCAGAACTCACTACCAATTCAATACTCCCTTATGCGGTTCTTTCCATCCAGGGATGGTACTTGTGCGTCAGTATTCTATCACTATGTGAGAGAACATTAATGGAATTGGCCCCAATCCAAAGATGATAAAGCCCGTCTTGGGACTCACGTAGAACCGGGGCTATGCCGAAGCCCATCTTGGGGCTCATGGAGAACCAGTGCTATACCTTTCAAATTGATAATAAACATAGGGACCGAATAAGAGCGATCCATACTCATTACAGAGAACCTACGTCTTACTAATCCCAGCCGAGTGCCAATTCAAACTTATATAAGGGAGACCGATGGTCTGCGGCTCGAATCTATACTTAAGCAAAATAAAAAAAGGGTGCCAAGCTTCTAATAAAGCACCTTTGGGTAAAATAATGATTAGTAATATTGATTACTGCATAATAACTGATACTAGATTCAATATAAAACATGAGGAAAAACTACTCGTGAAAAGGACAGATGAAACAAAATACAAAGAGAGGGAAGTTTAAAACTATCATAGTCTATTTGCCCTTCTTCCCTTTCCGCTCCTTCTCCATGTTCTTCGGTCTAGGCCACTGGCTGAGCTTGTCTTTCCTCTTGATCAGTCACAATCTGGTTGACCGACCATATCACCCCAAAAAGATGAAATTTATGATCATCTTCTAGGACGGGCTCCTTTAACGAAGGGATTACCTTGAACTCCCAATCCCTCTCCAATGGATCGATCCAATCACATCTTTCATCATCGGGTTGAAGCCTAAACTGTATCGTCACCTGGCCCCGCATGTTGTCCAGGTACTTGGAGATAGATGCCTCATATATGTTATATGCCAAAGAAAATAACAAAGGGGATCGGGCGAAGCCTAAGAGCGCATCCCGGACCGATCCTTCTGTGGCTTCGCGGACCTGGGAGATATTTTCTTCTAAGGTTGCTTTATCCTCGTGGGCTTGAAGAAAAAGTTGGTTTAGTTTGTTCCTTTCCTATTGGGACCGATGTTGGACTTCGTTCATCTCTTCGAACATTTCCTGTGTCTGAGCTTCCATGTCAGAGGTCCAGGATGTCGCAGAGTTTATTTCCTTATAGGCTGCCTTATATTTCCCATCCAGCTCAGAGACTTGAGATGATAGGACCGATATTTGGGTTCCCGCTCATAGCAGTTCGCCGTCAAGTTTCTCCCTCTCGGCCCGGAGGTAGACCAACTCCTCATGATTTATCTCAATTTGCCTTTGAGTTAAGGCAAGTTGATCCTAAATATCTTAAGGGACCGATGTGCCACTCCGGCCTTATGAATGGTGGCCGCCATCGTCATTTCCTTTAGCAACATCTGCAAGGGCATGAACTTATAAATTAATTGGACATGTAATCATATATGAAAAATCTTACCATAATTGCGATACCCAAGAAGGTCTCGACCGATTCTGGCCCCGACTCATCAAGCTGCATGTTAGCAAGGTCTTTCTTCCCGTAAAGACGGAAATCTTCCAAAAAAGTCTCTCCAAGAAGCTATCTTCTTGCTCCCACATGCTTGAGAGCCTTTCATGACGCTCTCCAACAAGTCTAAGATATACTTCATATCTGAGTCTGCCTTTATTTCCGGGGGGCAGGAATTTCCCCAATCTTCTTCAGCCGCTTCGGGGAGATTTCTTCGGCCACCCTCTTTCCTTTGTCTATGGCAGTGGTGGCAATGAAACATTCTCTCCTAGGCTCGGGTTCGGGATAACTTCCTCTACCCTACATCAATAAGCTAACCACATTAGGACCGATAGGGGAGTAGTTCACGATCATGTACAAGTTTGATAGGCTCATTGAACGAATTTTGGCCGTTACCAAATTTCCACTTCTGCCATAGTTCGTGGACCGGGCCATCTGCTACTAGATGACTCCCCTACAGAGTACAAATGTGAAGAGGATGCAGATGTAGAACCCGACAGAGGAGGAGGTGCAGATGAGGAACCCGCTGGAGGAAGGGGCTGTGCAGATCCGGATGCTGCCGGTCGGTCCCTTCACAATTGTGAAGCTGCCGCCATATGCTTCAATCGCGAACTTGACATTATTTCTGTAGAATCTGCAAAAGAAATTGATGAGGATCAGAATATATGAATTGAAAAAATGTAATATTTAATACCAGTTCCTTCAGATGATTCGGAGCTGGAAAATATCTCCTTCGAGGCTAGAGCTGCGGACCTACCCGCTACCCCTATTTCTATCAATTTCTTTTCTCTTAGGATATCTATACGCTTATAAGGCGTCTCTCCGGTGGAGGAAATATTGTCAAGGTATTATCAATATCCTGATGTGAAGGGTTGCACTGAGTTCGGTCCACTTACCAATAAACTCAAATTACGTGGTCGTTCTCACACCCAATAAGTCCTCCTTCGGGACCCATATCCAAACATACCAGGACTCCCACTCATAGAGAAATTCTTCCTTATCTACCAAAGCACACTCTGCGGTTTGGGTAGCTATATAATATAACATTCGTGTCCCTAACAACCTCTTCCCCTATAAGACCCCTCAGGGGTGTGAGATGGCACCTTAGGCGAATCCCAGTATCGGTTATAGATGGGGATTGATCGTATGTTAAGTATAATGATTCGTCTTCTATTGAACGAAACATTTTTCCTAGCAAAGCGGTAAGGAAAACGTTAGAACTGGAAAGTTAAGCGTGCTCACCCTGGAGTAATTCAAGGATGGGTGACCCACTTGGAAGGGTATGAGCTAGGGAAATAATAAAGCCATGAGGACTATGTGGGTCTCATTAGGGTCAGTCTAGTCCAAATCATACAATATCGTTCAAGCAGAAAGGTGGCAGTTACATCCCCGGGAATAGAAAATAAAGCCACAAGGTACACATAGATACCTGGGAATAAGGCATAGGTCGGGCATGGAATCTTTTGAAGAACATCATCTACAAAAGGATGTAGAGGAAATCGCATGCCGCTCTTCAAGGATGCATAATTGACGGGAAAGGCCTTTAGAGGGGTAAACATTAATTCAAGAAAAAAACAGGGACGACATCTTTCCCCCTCATTATTGGATAATGAGCAGGAATAGAGAACTTGACCCGAAGTTCTTCGGTATCAATTCCAGACATGACTGGGTATCTAGCTTTACGTTTTTTAAAGAAGGAAGTTAATGTTTGGCTAGAGAACGAAAGCGCGACAGAGTTTCCACTTTCTTGAGATTTTCTTGCGAATAGCGGTGGAAGATATATAGTGCCCAAACCCAAGCTTATATACGTTCTTATTGACCAATGAAGTATTGACACGTGTGCTGCTACATGTGGCTACAGTTTGACTACACTCATCATGCCTGTAGAATTCGGAAAGGCACATACCACTTTTAATTTTAAACTCAGAACGTTGTGAAAGAAACTTTACCATTTTCAAATTCAAAATCATGCAAGTATAAGATTGGTCCTAGGGACGCTTGTCATAACTGATTCGGGTACAGTCCCCGTTATTACCCCCGTTCGGGTAACTGTTCCAATACATTTTCCATCGGGTGGTCGGTCGTGTATCGCCATTGCGATTGCGATTGCGATAAAGCTCTAGGGGCAAGTGATAAGAGCTTCGGGGATCCCTACCCAGAACAGGAGGAATCCCAAAGCACATTGGGCTGATCTATATATTAAGAAACGAACCTACACAGGTCATGATAAACTTGGTGATAATCCACTCTTAATATAGACTCATGAAGCCCGATGGGCTGCTTAACTACCAGGACCGAAGGAATAGGGCCAGGACCCATCCCTTGAAGCTCATTTAAAGGTAACGAAGCCCAAAGACTCGCATAGCTAAGGAACCCAAAGGCCAATCCAATCGGCAGGACCGAAGTTTATGCGTCCAGCAGGCAGCCTCCACGCTTTCTCTCATGGCGATAAGAACGTTGTCAGAGGCAATTAGAGGGCATTTTCCACGGACGACTCCTCTCTATAAATATAATATGAAATGACTAGCTCATGTGAACCCTTTTTCAAGCGCAGATGACCTTTTTTCACGCGCACGGCCATATACTTTCTGTATTTTCGTTGTTCACTGCTTTCTCTTAGGTGTTACCATTAGGAGGCATAGATACATGTCTACACCTCCTCCCCTAGCCCGGAATTCAACCCTTGTTTATGAGAGCGACCAAGAACGTATGCAGAAATGAAATATTGAGCTTACCAAGGAGTTGAAAGTGTTGCGAACAAAGAGAGATTTTGAGCCAGATCTTGGGCGAAATCCTGGATTGTTTAATAAGGCCATAGAGGCCCCGATCCCGTGACACAAGGATGAAGACTAGTGGCACAACTTGCATGTTGCCCACACTTCATCTCAGCCATCTGGCAATGTATCAACCGCTTTGGGAGATTTGAAACTCATTTTTTCTGTAGATATTTGAGCGGCAATCCCAGATCGGTACTATCGCATCCCCGAGGGGTTGCCAACTTTCACGTCACATACTTTGAGTTAAGGATGGGAACGGTTTGTGCCTCGGATTTACTGAAGTGCCGCATCCACGTGGCTGGTTTACAAGGCGATGCCCAGAAATTATTCAAAAATTTGCCGGTCCGTTTCATACAGTTGTATGGTGGTATGATTCTAGCTTTCTCTGAGCAGTTCGCACTTAATGTAGGACCGCCCCAAAGCAAGCAGGAACTATATTAGCTAAAATATGTCTCGACTAAAATGAGTCCCCGGCCCTTCATGGAGAAGTTTAATAAAACCGCCGTGGGCAAAAAGTTGGAGTTCATAGATAAAATAGACATCCTACAGCAGGTCTTAGAACCGTGCGGCCTTTTGGCCATTTTGGTGAAGAGTCCCCCGCCTTCATTTTGAAAACTTTTTCAAAAGATCAATAAATATATTAAGGTAGATGAGGCGTTGTGACCGAATGTGAGGAAACCTATCGGAATTCTGAACCCGTAGGCGATCATTGGATTGCATAACTTAGAAGACAGCCACGAGAAGTAGGGGTTGTGGTTATTGAGAAATGTTTCCCCTAGAAAAGGGAAGATAAAAGGGTATACTGCGAAATACATCATAACGACGACCACCCACCACTTAAGTGCCCGCTGCTGCATGAGACAGTAGCGGTAATGACCAAAGAAAAGCCTGATAAGAACGATCCGAAGGGAAAACACGTTGAATCTCTCCGAAAAGCCACCATGGTGATTACCGTTACAGGCCGCGGGGAAAGGATAATCAGGGAAATCCCTGAAATTATTATGAGCGACCGGAGGACCGAAGGTCACCTCCACCATAGTATGAAAGAGACCCACAATGTTGAGAGAATCTTGGGAAGGGCAGCACCGAATGTAGGACCACCCCGAAGCAGGCATGAACTATATCAGCTGAAATATGTCCCGACTAAAATGAGTCCCCGGCCCTTCATGGAAAAGTTTAATAAAACAGCCCGGGGCAAAAAGTTAGAGCTTGGAGATAAAATAGACATCCTACAGCAAGTCTTAGGACCGTGCGGCCTTTTGGTCAGCTTAGTGAAGAGTTCCCCGCTTACATTGGGAAAACTTTTTCAAAAGATCAACAAATATATTAAGGTAGATGAGGCGTTGGGACCGAATGTGAGGAAGCCTATCGGAATTCTGAACCCGTAGGCGATCATAGGGTTGCATACCTTAGAAGACAGCCACGAGAAGTAGGGGTTGTGGTTAATGAGAAAGGTTTCGAATCGTAGATGGAAGATAAAAGGGTGTATTGCGAATTACATCATAACGACGACCAGAACAATAAAATGGTGTATTGCGAAGTAGGGACAATTAAGTGACTGCTGCTGCATGAGACAGTAGCGGTAATGACGAAAGAAAAGCCCGATCAGAACGATCAGAAGGGTAAACACGTTGAATCTCCCTGAAAGGCCTCCATGGTGATTACTGTTACATGCCTCATGGAAATAATAATCGAGGACATCCCCGAAATTATTATGAGCAAGCGAAGGACCGAAGGTCTCCTCCACCATAGTATGAAAGATGCCTGCAATGTTGAGAGAACTGTGGGTATGGCAGAATAAGACGATTTAGGGGTCGGGGCAGCAGAACCCCATAGAATGAAGGTGGGAGACAGGAGAATCCTCCTCCCCCACCAACTAAAAGGGAAACCCAACCTCCGTAGAATGATGCTTTGCCCCAAGAGCGGGAAGTAGCCGGAGAGATTTAGGTTATCTCCGGGGAATAAGGATTAATGAATTGGTATGTGATCGAAAGAGAGCAGCTCACGAGAAATCCGAATAGGATAATGTATCTATCGCGTTGGTTAAGTATGACGTTGCTGCTGAGTGGTCCTCTTCTTATGAGGACACAATTACATTCACCGCTGCTGATTGGTAAGGAATTATTGATCATTGTGATGATTCTCTTATCATCACGAGAATTATTTCTGGCCATCGGGTGCATAGGATCTTAATAGATACTGATACTTCGTGCAATCTTATAAGGCGCAAAGTGGTTGAAACACTTGGAGCTCCGGGCCATGATCTTACTATCGCCAACATCACCCTCTGAAGATTCGATCAAAGGAGTTTTATTCCTTGTGGGAAGATCTTGTTCCCCATAACTTTGGCGTACCGAGTCAAGGACCGGACTGAAGTTCTTAAATTTATTGTTGTTGAGGTTGACTTGGCGTACAACGTCATTATTGGAAGGACCGGGCTCAGTAAGTTCGAGGCGGTTCCATCAACTTATTAGACGATGCTGAAGCTCTATTCTGCCAAATAAGTTACATCTATAAAGGGTGATCAAACTATAACAAAACTGTGCTATATGAGCTCATGCCGTACTCTGGCACCGATGAAGAAAGCTATGGTGGACCTGTTGGAAGAACCAACCCATCCGCGACAAGCAATGGAACCCATCGGGTTCAAGTTGATCAATCTAATTGAAGAAGATTCAACCAAGACTTCTCGCATTGAGGTAAATATAGCCCCTTCTTTTGAAGAACATCTCATCTACTTGCTGAGAAGCCACATGGATATATTCTCTTGGACCCTAGATGATGTTTCGTGTATTGACCGATCTGTGAGTGAGTATCGGATCAACACTGCACCTGAAGCTAAGCTCGTTAGTCAAAAGATGAGACACTATTCTTCTGAAAAACTTGAAGTGATACGAACTGAGGTAAAAAAATGCTACACTCTAGTTTTATTAGAGAAGTTCACTATACTGAGTGGGTGGAAAATCTTGTGATTCTTTCTAATGTTGGTGGGAAGTGGAGAATGTACATTGACTTACCGATGTGAATCAGAGTTGTGAATCCGACCCCTTCCCGTTGCCTCATATTGATCGATTGGTAGATGTTGTCGCCGGAAGTACTATGATGAGTACTAGGATGCATATTCTGGATATCATCAGATCTTCCTTGCAGAAGAAATCAGCATTCTTGATCGAAGATGGCGTTTATTGTTACGTCGTGGTGCCATTTGGACATAAAGAACGATGTAGCAACATACCAGAGGCTATTAAATAAAATCTTTAGAAATTTGATAGATCATATGATGGAAGTGTATGTTGATGATATGATTGTCAAATTCATGAATGATGAAGATCATATTTCATATTTTTCTCGCTGCTTTGAAGTATGCCGCAAATATAAGCTCAAATTAAATCCGAATAAGTGCTGCTTCTGGATCCGAAGTGAAAAATTCTTATGATATTATGTATCTGAAAAAAATCTATGTATATATTGATCAGCCCTTGAAAGCAGTTCTGAATCAAGCAGATATGAATGGAAAATTACCTAAATGGGCCATCAAATCAGCGCAATGTATCTGGAATTCGTGCTCTGAAGGACAATCAAGGCTCAGGTTTTGGCCGACTTTGTAGTTGAAATGACCCGATCGACATTATGCTTGAACCAGGAGGATGACTGATGTATGCTATATGTCGATGGATCAACTTTTGGATGAGAGGGAGCGGCAATAACCCTTACTACTTCACAATGAGATATTACTCATTCTTCAGTTAAGTTCTTATTTTCATGAACAAATAACATGGTGGAGTATGAAGCCTTATTGTCTGGAATGAATTTGGTACGAGAAATGGGAGTTGCTAAAGTGCGAATGTTCTTAGATTCCAAGTTAGTTGTAGAGCAGTTTGCAGGAAGATTCGAAACACATGAGCCCATGCTGAAACTATATAAAGCCCAGGTCCTAGAGATATCCGAAAATTTCTGCGAATTCTCGCTTGATCATGTACCGCGAGAATAGAATAAAGTTGATGATGCATTAGTCAGATTGGCTGCAAGTGAACAGAACGTAGGACCTGGAACATTATCAATTCATATTCAAGATCGTCCTTCGGTCGAGATACCAGTGACCGAACAGTCTATTTAAGAAATCGGGGCTTTATGCCATGAAATTAAGGGCTTAAGCATTGATGTACTAATACTCTACTAGAACTCACATGGACGGACCCCTTCATCAAATATTTGATTAATGGTTATCTCAGTGAAAATACTTTGGAAGCTAGAAAAATTGAATCCCGAGCTAAAAGATAAGTGTTAAACAATGGGCAATTGTTTAAAAAAAGTTTCGAGAGACTGCTCTTGCGATGTTTGTCTCCTATTGAGTTTGGATCCATCATGATTTACGTTCATGAAGGAGTTTTTGGTATACATTCTAGGGCTCAATCCCTTTATTATCGCTTCATCAGAGTCAGATATTTCTGGCCGACATTACTTGAAGATGTCAAGAACTATACCAAACTCTACACTGCATGTCAGTATCCTGCTCCTGTCCCACATCAACCATGGGTTATCCTATTAGTAACAACACTCCCTTGTCTCTTTGACATATGGGGGATTTATATCTTGGGACATTCCCCATATCGATGGGACAACGAAAATTATGCATTGTGGCTGTGGAACATTATTCCAAGTGGATAGAAGTAGAAGTCATGGCCAGGATTTCCGAATGGGTCGTGAGGAATTTCTTGTGGAGAAATATTGTGAGTCGCTTCGGAGAGCCTCAGGCGTTGATATCAGATAATGGAACTCAGTTCCATGGACGGATGCTTCGGGAACTTTGTCTTAATCTAGTCATTACCTAGCAATTCTCCTCGGTCGCTCATCCTCAGACCAATGGGCTAATAGAAGTATCTAATCGAGCTATCCCGAATGGATTGAAAACTAAGCCTGAAGATTTGGGGGGGAAATGTCCCAATCATATCTATGAAGTTTTGTGGGCCTATAGAACTACACATCGATCCACGACCCTTGAATTTCCATTTTCTTTAGTATACATGTGTGAGGTTGTTAGTCCGATGGAGGTAGTCATTCGATCGCCATGGATAACTCAATATGATGAGCACATGAATGATGAAAGAATATCGTTGGATCTGGAAATAATCGAAGAAAAGAGGAATGTCATTTATGCGCATATGTGTTCTTATCAACGAATCATGGAGCGAGCCCATAATAAGCGTGTTTTCGCTAGAGAAGATTCCAAGTTGACCTCGTGTTTAGAAGTGTCATAGTCCAAAGGAATGTGGGAAGTTGGGTAGAAACTGGGAATGACCCTATAGTGTTTTGAAAAAATTGGAAGGTGAGGCTTATAAGTTAGAGACTCTAGATAGTGATGAGATCCTCCGAACCTGGAATGTCAAGAATGTACGAAAATATTTTTTGTAAATCTTTGACTATCAATGATGATTTCTATCAAGCCCCAACGTAAATATATAAATATAATATAAGGTGAGACATGATGCCGTACTCTATAAAATAGAGTACAAGACCATACATGTTCTTATTATCTATCATAATGCATTTGTAACATTATAAATAAACCATAAACAATCATACAACTTAAAAATACTTCTATATACATAACACAAAACATTCATGCATTTACATATACTTCTATACATGGAGATTACAAACTTCAAACCATTACCTAGAATTCAAAATATCACAAGTTTACTATTTACAAAACAACAACATAGCAGCGGACCTTACAATTCCGAACAAGAAATATGTTCTCCAAATACAAAAAGAATACAATGAACATAATATAAACTGTCTCTTTGGGCTAAGTATCGGTCCCGGAGTTTAGATCTTCTGGATGAGTCTGGACTGGTGATCGCAATGACTTACCTATAAGGCTCCCAAGTAGGAGCGTACGGTCTAACTGAGTCAGATGCTTCTGCGTGTTGGAAAGTGATTCGGGTAGGTCACAAAGGTCCTAGAACTCAGTACGAACTTAACATCCTCTCCAACGGTCCTCGTCATCTAGAGATAGCTCTTATGTCTTTGTATCTCCCTGCGAGAAGTGAGAACAAGGACGGAATCGATCAGACAAAGAATAAATACAAGCTCGTCATGGGACTCATGCATGACCGAGGCTTTGTTGAAGCCCGTCATAGAAGTCATGAAGAACCGGGGCTGCGTCACATGATTGATTCGTTAGCCTAGGGACGGAGTAAGAGTGATCAACATCCACAACACACCTCTAATGTCTTATTAAACCTCATTTAGATTCCAATTTAATTCCTATGAGGGAGACTAATAGTTGCAATCCTGATTCTATAAAATATTAGAAGTTCTTAAGGAACAATGGGAAAATGCACATGGGAAGAGTAAAGGTTTTCATTTAGACCCGAACTTATACTACAGTAAAATATTTGAAGAACGGAAATATTATTAACAAAAACATACTACAAAGAAGTAAAGTACAGGGTATGGGGGACTAACGCTACATCCTAATCAATTTTTCCTTCCTTTTTCTCGGTCTCTATTCCTTTCCCTTCGATCCAGGTCGCCAGCTCTTCCAATTTCTTCTCCCGCTATATCACCAACTCGTTGACCGATTTCTCCATCATGTCAAATAGAGAGAAGTTGGGATCCTTATTGAGGGGAGGTTCCTCAAGAACTGGGATGTCCCTGAAGTTCCCATCCTTGGTGAAGGGATCTATTTTCTCCCAGCGCTCATCTTCGGGGTCTAAACCAAATTGCATAGATATTTGTCCCTTCATGTTGTCCATGTATTGAGAAACAGTTACCCCTTATATGTTATCTTCTTCTAAGGCAAACAACAGGGGGGATAGGCAAAAACGAGAAGAGCTTCCATGACCAATCCCTATGTTGCAGCCATCGTCTAGGTCAGATCCTCTTTGGTCCTGGAAAATTCTTCCTTTAGTGCATCTTTTTCCTTATGGGACCGAAGATGTCTGTTACATTCGTCAAACAGCTCTTGTGCCTGACGCTCTAATTCCGAGATCCGAACAATAGCGGTGGTAGTAGCCCCCTGAGCCTCTTTGTGCTTGGTCTCCAGCTCAGATACTTGAGTATTCAGGAGCGAGAGGTGATCCCTTACTCCTAACAACACCCCGTTCAAAAGGCCCCATTTCGCTCGGACCGATGCCAACTCTTCTTGTTTTATTTAAACTTGCTTTTGAGCTAAGAAAAGTTAATATTGGGTCTCATTTGAGACCGAAATCCTACTTCTGCTCAATTGGACCGCGGAGTCGAGATTCAGGCCCCTCCTACCCATTTATGAAAGCAAACCAAAAGTGAGGAAATTATAGTCAATAAAATGATAAGAATAAAAACTTGTCATAGCCATTGACTCCAAAAATGCCCCGACCAGATCTGGGATCGGGGCACTAAAGTTAACAGGAGTTTCTTCCCCAGCACCCTGTACTCCTCCAACATGGCATCTTTCGAGGATGCTAATGATTTCTTCGATCCCTAGGCCTTCATCACTCAGCCCACCATCTCTTGGACTGCCTCTTGCGATGGCTCGGAATTTGATGGCACTGGGGCTGGCCCTCCAATGGTATTCCCTTTCTTAGGAATCGGGGCTGCTGGGGGATCCCCTGCTTTCCTCGGCCTTTTCATCTGCTTCGGAGGCTCTTCTTCAGCCACCCGTTTACTTCCGCTCAAGGGGACTAGGGGTCTTTATATGTTCTTCCCAATGTTCGGGGTTGGGAGAACATTCTCCACTCTTATCGACCGATGCAGCAATAACCGCACAATATTAAGATCTATAGGATAATTATTCCCAATCCTATATATAGCTCGTAGGCTCAATAATCGGATTTTCGCCAATATCTCATCTCTACCTCATCCACCTCGGGATCGGTCCCCTTGCTACTGAAGCATCCCACAAACTGTGAGGACCTCGCGGGAATAATTGATGCAGACCTAGATGCCTCGGGTCGAGTCCTCCTAGCTTTAGCAACAACGGCCATCTCGGTAATTCTGGATCCTGACATTGTATCTGTAAAAGAAACTTATGAAGATCAAAATATTTGAACCAATATAAATTATGTTCCATACTCAATCCTTCAGACGAATCAGAGATGGATAATATCTCCTGCGGGGTTGTGGCTTCGGTGCTACTCGGTATTCCTATCTCAATTAATTTCTTTTCCATAAGAATATCTATACGCTTAAGGCGCTTCTCCGGAGGAGGAAACATCGCTAAGGTATTAGCGATGCCTTGATGAGAATGATTGAACCGGTTTCGGTCCAACTTGCCTATAAGCTCATGTTGGGTGCTCGGCCACACCTTCAACAAATCCTCTTTTAAGACCTCTATCCAGACATAGCATGACTCATATTCATAGACGGAGTCTTCCTTGTCTACTATGGCACACTCCGCGGTTCGGTTAGGCACCCCAGTAACCGTTTACCCCTTTGGGACCCCACCGAAAACAGATTGAAAAAACTTTTCTATGGTTGGATCTATACCCTGTTTGTGGTAATAAAAGATGAATACCACTATATAAACGTAACTACCCAAAAACAAAGCGTAAGTTGGACAGTTAATTTACCGAAGAACGGCTGCTGCAATGGGTTGTAGCGGAAATCTTAAGCAACACTTTAGGGATGCATGACTAACTTGAATAGAGTTTGGGGGGTCATCATTTCTACATGGAGAAACACAAGGAACGTCTTCTTTTCCCTTCAGAATGGAATAATGAGCTGGGATAGAAAATTTTACCCGAAGTTCTTCGGATCAATTTCAGACATGACTAGATATCTAATCTTGCGAGGAGCCATAAGATTTTACCTTGAGAATGGGTCGAAAAAGATCGATGTTTTTGAAGAAGAACGAAAATTGCAGAGTTAGGTCTTCTTGGGGAATTTATGCAAATGACGGTAGAGGGCATACAGTACCAAAACCCCAGCTTTTATACATTCCTCTTGGCCGCTAACAAATTGACACGTGTACAGCTGCAGGCGGCTGCAGTCTAACCACCTATCAGTTAATGGAATATGGAAGGGTGTAGGTTATTTTAACGTTTAAATTAAAATGCGTCATATAGACGTTACAAAATCAAATTCAAACAAACATATCTCAAAAATCACAAGTATATGATCGATCCTAAGGACGCTTGTCACACTCGTTCGATTGCGGTCTACATTTACGCTTGAATCACCTCTACGATTGCAATAAGGCCCGAGGGGCTAGTGATGAGAGCATCAAGACCTGGTACCCAGAATTTGTAGAAGCGCAAGACGATTTGGGCTGACCCATGTGACAAGAAACGAACTTACGTGGCCCATGATCCATTACTTGATAACGACCTAGCTCATTTTAAGATAATGAAGCCAAATGCCCACATAGCTAAGGAACCCCAAGGCTCATGTAATCGGCAGGACCAAAGATCATACGACCAACGGCCTTTAATTGCTTCGGGGACCAATCCAAAGGATCTGTCCAAAACGGTTACCAGCGGGCAGCCACCACACTTTATCTCATGGCGATAAGGACGTTATTAAAGGCGGTTAGAGGGTGTTTTCCACGCACGACTCATATTTATAAATATGAAATGAAATGACTAGCTCAGAAGGACCCTTTTTCACGCGTAGAGGACTTTTTTTCACGTGCACATCCTTATACTTCTTGTATTTTGGTTGTTCGCTGCTTTCCCTTAGTCATCTTCTTAGCCTGTTGTTCCGATGTAATTTTCACTATTTAATTAGTGTATTTGGCTAAGAGTATTCTTAGGCTATATTTTCTGTACAATTTATGTTTATGTGTTTTTCATTTTATGAAATAAAAATTAAGGAGGTTGCATAACATATATTATTTTTCATTTTACTTATGTATAAGTAAAATTTATACTTCTAAACTTTATAACTAGAAATAAAAAACAACATAAATCTTATTTTTAATTTCAACTTCTACTTCGTAGTTTTTGAAATGACTTGAATGTTTTTATTTATTTTTTACACAACTTTTGGCATTTTAAATTTGAAGTCGGACTTTACGCAAGGTATGAGAGATTCATGATAAATCTTAATGTTTTCATACTGGACGGTGTACCGTCCGATACGTCAAATATCGCGATTCACCAGTATTTTTTTTGGTATCGTCCGGTACCAGGTATTAGGGTCGATTTCTGGTTCGTGTTCGACCCTAAAAAACTAATTAAATATTATTTTTTTAAAAAATAAAATCTAGTATCGGCCGGTATACTGATCATACGGCTCATACTCGTCTGGATCGGTATGAAAACATTGATAAATCCAACATTTGCATCATATATCTAACATTGTATTTTTGTGTAAGTAGAAATAATTGTGATGCAATTGTTTACAGTAAGTTTATGGAAACATAATGATTTAAACAAAATAGAAAATAGTTTTTTATTTCAAAGTACATTTATTAAGAAATTTGAATTTAGATGATGCAGAGCTCGGCAATCATCTCGATAGTAATCTAGTTGAATATTATATTTTGTGATAATCAAATAAAGTTTCGATTAATAATTTATTATTATCTAAATCTAATGGTAGAAAAGTTATTTGATTAATATATAAATTATCATTCTATTTATTAAATAGAATACTCATCTATTTTTATACATTCATTCCAAAAATATTACAGAACATTTCATAATTTATATTTGCAATTCTATTTGTGTTTCTATTTCTCTTTTTACATAAATTATTTTCCATAATTTGTTCAGAACACAACATTGCTCTTAACCATGTGGTTTTTTCCTCTTGCTAAGGTTTTTCCACGTAAAATCTCTTTGTTCTTCGTTTTATTTGAATTTTATTCTCGTCCCCCAATTTATACAAATCATAAAACATGTTCCGACAATCTCGGACATGTTCACTGTTAATACCTCAGTCTTTTAAACAATAACACCCGTAGTTTACTAATTTTAGCAAATTTGATTTTTAATGTCTATGTAGTTCTCAATCACACATCTAAATCTTAAACAATAATCAAACATAATGAATGATTTCATAGAGGTATGTACGTGAAATACCGGGATGCACTAGTATTTTTTTTCTTAAACACCTAATATCAAGTTTTAGGGTTGGATTCCGGATGCTCAGGTTCGAACTTTCAAAATACAATAAATTTTTTGGGGTCCATATGGATGAGAAAATAGTCAGGTTGTCAGTTCTAACTAGTTCATTTAATCAATTTTCGTTAAATTTTTCTTTAACCAAAACCAAACATTTAAACATCGATTTATATCGGTTTCGATTACTTTCGGTATCATGCAAATGAAGACATAAATGCTTTATAATTCGGTATCGGTCTTTACATTGGATGGCCCCCGTAGACCGTTATATCATATATGCAATGTAATAACAAAATAATATATATTTTAATCTAAAGGAAATACACTATTATTTAACTTATTTCTATTTTTTTAACTCACTTAGGTCGGTTAACCGATTCAACCGATCGTTTTTCTACCCATAAATGCACCACCATTCAACCTTAAAGAAACCTTGTGTAAGTCAAATCTGACTAAATGTCAAACGATAATAACACCGTCAAGTAATGTTATTAAAATAGAGAGGGCTAAATTTACTAATTTAATAAAGTTCTGGAACCGGTACTACCATTGCATGTAAACTATATTGACTATTTTATGACATTGAAATTTTGAGAACCTACTTTGTCACTTTAACGATAAAATTTGCCAAATTCTATAAAGTTTGAAGATAAACCAGTGGAAAAATTCAAAGTTTGAAGATTACGAATACCAAAAAAAATATGCATCAAATTTGTCAAAATTATCAAATTTTGGTAGTAAGGAGATCATTTTCTTATACTTTTAAATTATTGATATGTTCAAAACGTTATTGGATATTGAGATAAACATGACCTGTTTTTTTATCTTTATGTCACATAAATTATAAAACATATAGTGAATAATCCAATGTTTTTATACCGCTTCGAAATTACGTACTGGTCCGAATCGGTATAACTGGTATACCAGAATTTATTATATTATACATTAATAAATTTTAAAATAATAGTTAATTATTTTTTTAGGTCGGAGGGGAACAAAAAACCCGAAATCCGACACAAAACCATGTACCGGGTGGTAATGAAAAAAAATCGGTATGGTACGATATTTAATATATGGGCCTGTATTTAAGCATTGGGATAATCATTATAGATTTAAATTTCAAGGATTAATACAAATTAAAAAAAATTATGGTGTTATTTTTATAATTTTTAAGTTTATAACCTTAATTTTAAGGTTATTTTAAAATTTATGTGTGTATCAAAAGCACCATTAATATTTTAATATATATTTATATATTAGATTCAATAGATAAATTAAGCAAAGATAAACCATTATATATGTTTCACAATAAACGAGAATAAGACAATAACTAACAGAAAATAAATTAAGCAGAGATTCTCAATAGCAATCTCAAACCTTTTAAATTTCACCAGCATTCACAAAATTCCATTGTATATGTTTAAATTATATTTTAATATATATTTATATATTAGATTCAATAGATAAATTAAGTAAAGATAAACCATTGTATATGTTTCACAATCAACGAGAATAAGACAATAACTAAAAAAAAAATTAAGCAGGGATTCTCAATAGCAATCTCAAACCTTTTAAACTTCACCGGCATTCACAAAATTCTATTGTATATGTTTAAATTATATTTTAATATATATTTATATATTAGATTCAAAAGATAAATTAAGCAAAGATAAACCATTGTATATGTTTCACAATAAACGAGAATAAGACAATAACTAAAAATAAATAAATTAAGTATGGATTCTCAATAGCAATCTCAAACCTTTTAAACTTCACCGGCATTCACAAAATTCCATTGTATATGTTTAAATTATATTTTAATATATATTTATATATTAGATCCAATAGATAAATTAAGCAAATATAAACCATTGTATATGTTTCACAATAAACGAGAATAAGACAATAACTAAAAGAAAATAAATTAAACATAGATTCTCAAGAACAATCTCAAAACTTTTAAACTTCACCAGCATTCACAAAATTCTATTGTATATATTTAAATTATATTTTAATATATATTTATATATTAGATTCAATAGATAAATTAAGCATAGATAAACCATTATATATATTTCACAATAAACGAGAATAAGACAATAACTAAAAGAAAATAAATTAAGCAAAGATTCTAAAAAACAATCTCAAAACTTTTAAACTTCACCAGCATTCACAAATTTCCATTGTATATATTTAAATTATATTTTAATATATATTTATATTTTAGATTCAATAGATAAATTAAACATAGATAAATCATTGTATATATTTCACAATAAACGAGAATAAGACAATAACTAAAAGAAAATAAATTAAGCAGAGATTCTCAAGAACAATCTCAAATTTTTAAATTTCACCAGCATTCACAAAATTCCATTGTATATATTTAAATTATATTTTAATACATATTTATATATTAGATTCAATAGATAAATTAAGCATAGATAAACCATTGTATAAATTTCACAATAAACGAGAATAAAATAATAACTAAAAGAAAATAAATTAAGCAGAGATTCTCAAGAACAATCTCAAAACTTTTAAACTTCATCAGCATTCACAAAATTTCACTGTATATATTAAAATTATATTTTAATATATATTTATATATTAGATTCAATAGATAAATTAAGCAAAATAAACCATGGTATATGTTTCACAATAAACGAGAATAAGACAATAACTAAAAGAAAATAAATTAAACAGAAATTCTCAAGAGCAATTTCAAACCTTTTAAACTTCACGAGCATTCACAAAATTCCTATTCTTACCATTACCAAGATCAACCCCTTCATTTTCATGTTTAATCCATCCACCTGTCTTCGTCCGAGAATGAGACCAGTAGTAGATGATGCTTGTCGACATTGTTACCAATGTCAAGGCAGCTGAGGCTGTGAATACACCCTTCCTTAGCATGGCGCAGGACAAATGTCCGACACGAAATAACACTCGGTATTTAGTGTGGTATGCGTTTCTTGCTGATCCTGCCAGTAGACATGCCTCAGTTGCAAGAAAGCTTAGCCTGTGATTTCCATTGTTGAGCTTGTTTCAGTATTATACTACATTAAGAATTAACATTAATACAAGAAAATTAGACCCGAAATTGGAATAGCATTTAAAGGGATGAATATATCGAAATCAAGGTTGGATTTACAGCAGTGCAACAAAGAATCTAGCTAATGATACACATTTACCTTGTTCTCTTGTGGTTTAGATCAAGAACAATAGATCAGAGATTTGTATCATCAACCCGAAAACTGAATGCATTTACTTCAGATAAAGGATGCTGAATTTACAGTAACAAAAATGCTAAATAATTCAGCCGCAGAAACACATTTACGTTGTTATCTAGCAGCGTAAATCACTTAAAACACCAACTTTTTTCACAAATCGCAAGATAAATTGCACTATTCAATCATCAATATCAATTTTTCAATCTAAACAACACAGCGAATATCATATCAGAGCAAGAAATTTACCAAGAGAGAACGAAGAAAGCAACAGTCAATTTAGCAGAGCCAGCGCCAATCATCCCTCGCCCAAAACAAAAACATTTAGTAATGCCATTAATTAACGTCTGGGTAATCAGCAGAAGCCCAAACGCCGCCAAACCGTAAAATGTAGAGGCGTCCGTCGCGTATCTGCAATACGACATCTCATCGTACTCATCCGGCACAACTGTTGCCTTCTCAAAAGAGAAAAAACGGGATTTATTAAGAATAGCCCAAAGTTATCTGAAAATCTCACTTAGTAAATTGAGTAAAACTGGAAAGACTTACCGTGCTACGGCGTTGTTCTGCTCCGATTGATAAGACGAATGCAAGCAGGTAAAGGAAGATGACGATCACTAGAATGGGAACTGAAACTCCCATTCTTCTTCGCCGTCCTTTCTTTTTCTTGAAAGTTGTAAGCAATAATCTTTATTTCTGTCCTTTTAACGCCATTACATTTTTAAAATTAAAAACTTTATTTTATATTACTGAACATTAATATATTTTCAATAATTAATCTAATTTTTACGATGTTTAATATTTATTTTACATAATAATCATGAATTAAACAGTAAAATATATTTAAAATTTAATTTTTTCAATGTATCTCATTATTTAATATATTATATATAATATATCAAAACGACGTCAAATTCTTTATTATTTAATTTTAAATTTTAAATTAAAATTTATTTTAAAAATTTATATGAGTTGTTATTTAATTTATTTTATAATTATTTGTTGACATAATACAGTATTTCAAATAATAGCATTTAACCTTAGTAAAATTGGATGTAATATTTGTATTAACAACAGCCCTGGGCCCAATGGGCTAACTTTCTGTCTATTTCGGAGTCCAATGCACAAATGGGTTTTCAAAAAAATACTTATATGGAATCATGTCGATGTATTTTTCATCTTTTTGTATGATCAAAGGTTGATCGAGATGCATTTTGAATACTATGGGACATTATGATAGACATCCGAGCAAAATTGAGTGTTTTGTAGAAAGTAGACTAAATCGAGTCGAGTTAGATAAGACTAGGTTTTTTACCCAGAGTTGAGTGGCTAACCTAGTTTTTCTATCAAGTCCATAAACAGAGAAAGATGGTTCGAAATCTGAATCTGAGTTCAAAATCAGATTTGGAGATCAAGAAATCACGCTAAGTCTTGAAATCCGCGATGAATTGTGTCTTGGAGAGAAATCCACGGTGAATTTCAGTGTGAATTGCACAAGAGGCCAAAATCCACTATAAATTTCTTCATAAATAATGTTGGAGTCTAAAAATCGTGCAGAATCATATTACGATCCAAAAGCTGCATTGAATTTGCAAGAAGACCAAAATCCGTGGTGAATTTATATATCCATGTCAAATTCCAGGTAAATTTGAAGGTAAATAATGTTGTGGAGCAAAAATTGAAGGAAAATATGAATAAATGATGAAATTCACAGGGGAATTTGCACAGCAAGAAAAAATCCACGGTGAATTTGGTAGTGAATAGTATTTTAGCGTTTTCATCTCGGTTTTCAATATCAAGCTCATTCCTCGACCCGAATCAACTTTGGATCATTTATTTTGATCAAATATATCATATTTTGTATTGTTACATTTGATTATAGTGAAACACTCAAGTAGGTTTTGCTCTTACGAGGATGTAAGCTCACATATTATGAGTCTAACCTCATAACTCCTCGTGTCTTAACAACAACAATAAAAAAATATGACTGATCCAATATTTGGTAAAAAATATTTTAAGATAAGATTACATTCAATTCAATAGCAGCATCTTTTTCATCAGTAATTGGTTCTGAATCCATATTTTGAATCAGACCAATTCCTAACACCACACATCTCTAAAATATTAAGACTTGCTCGAGGAAGGTAAACATATTAGTCTTTCAGTAGCCAAAATCTTTTCCATTAAATTTTGATAGTTTATTTAAAAACCACCATATTTTAATGTGGTTACTGTTAGGACTGATATTTGATCCGAACGAATCGAACTCATTGGGTTCATGTTCGTTCATATTTTTATTCGAACGTATTCATGTTCGCTCATATTTTATTCGAACGTTAAAATATGTTCGCACAATTTTCAAATTATTAAATGAATGTTCATGTTCGTTCGTATAGCTTATTCGAACAGTTTTAGTACAATTTATTCGAACATGTTTGTACAATTTATGTGAACTTCACCCTAAAAAATCAAATTTTGTTGTTTTACAAACAAAATCACAAAAATATAAATGTATCGAATAAATAATAAAATAATTATTTTTTTCATCATTGATTCTGAATCCATATTTGGAATCAGACTAATTCCTAACACCACACATCTGTAAATTTTTAAGTTTTGTTTGACGAAAATATGCATATTAGCATTCAGTAACCAAAATCTTTTCCATTAAACTTTTGTGATTTATTTAAAAACCACCATATTTAAATGTGGTTACTGTTAGAACTGTTATTTGATTCGAACCAACCAAACTCATTGAGTTAATATTCGTTTATATTTTTATTTGAAGGTGTTCATGTTCATTCAAATTTTATTCGAATGTGAAAATATGTTCGCACATTGTTCAAATTATTAAGTGAATGTTCATGTTCGTTCGTATATCTTGTCCGAACATTGTTCGTATGATTTTTTCGAACATGTTTGTATTATTTGAGCAAATTTCACCAAAAAATCAATTTTTGTTGGTTTATAAACAAAATCACAAAAAAATAAATGTATTGAATAAATAATCAAATAATTATTTTTCACCAAATTTAGAAGAAGATTATCTCACAAACAACATAAAAGTTTTGTATATGTTTTTAAACTTAAATAATATAATCTACTAGTATAAAAATTAATTTAAATAATATATTTGTTCACGAACGTNCACACATTGTGGGCCCAACCTCGTAATTTCTCGTGTCTAAAAAAAAAAAAATTGACTGATCAAAAACACCACAAATATTTTAACACAAGATCACGTTTATATTTTTATTTGAAGATGTTCATGTTCATTCAAATTTTATTCGAATGTGAAAATATGTTCGCACATTGTTCAAATTATTAAGTGAATGTTCAAGTTCGTTCGTATATCTTGTCCGAACATTGTTCGTATGATTTTTTCGAACATGTTTGTATTATTTGAGCAAATTTCACCAAAAAATCAATTTTTGTTGGTTTATAAACAAAATCACAAAAAAATAAATGTATTGAATAAATAATCAAATAATTATTTTTCACCAAATTTAGAAGAAGATTATCTCACAAACAACATAAAAGTTTTGTATATGTTTTTAAACTTAAATAATATAATCTACTAGTATAAAAATTAATTTAAATAATATATTTGTTCACGAACGTTTGAATTTGTTCATTAAAATGTTCGTGTTCGTTCAAATTATAAACGAATAAAAAATAATGTTCGAACAATGTTCATATTTTTATTCGAACGAGTGAACACAATCACATTCCAGTCGAACAAATATTGTTCACGAACTGTTCGGATTGTGTAAGAGCCTTAGTTATCGTGCTTAAGCGTACCTTCCCTTTGTACAGCCAAACTTAGTCATACTTTACAACTAAGAAGTAAATGCACCAAAACAGTGAAGCAGTAATGAGCCACTAGGAAAGTAGTAAATCAAGCACAACTTAAGTAGAGTTTCTTTCAAGGTATTCTATCAAAACTGATTATTTAGCAAGTATCCTGCATCTCTACCACTTGTTGGATATTTCATAAATAACAGTTTTAAATCGTAAACTACTTAAGTTATAGTTTTTCGTACAAAATTCTCAAAATTTAGAGTGATATTCAATCTCGATTCTTATTTTAGAATCGATCGCATCGACAATCCTCTATAGGACATGCAATTTTCATTAATTTAGCATATATTATTAAATTATATCTTTCAACTAAATTACATAACCTTATAATTATTTTAAAAAATATATTTCATACAATGAAGTCATTTCGGTCGATACCGTTCGTACCGGTCTCGATCAATATGAGCGATTTTATTGATATACTGTTGGTATATCGGAATACCGGTATACAACGGATATGACTTCTTAGACTTGATACTTATATAAACATATATCTATTTAATAAAAAATAATTATATACTATATATTGGATAAATTTTTACAAAGAGTGGAATGGAAGTGCAGTACCAGTACTATAATGTGTCGTTTTACCTCTGCAGCAAGTAAGAAATTCTGCAGGTGCCGCCATTAAAAACTCCATTCTTGCAACATTTTCACCATCCATTATCGTATTTCACCAGCTTACCGTCCATGTCGTCTTATTCTACTATAAGAAGACAATTCCACCCTCCATCTACGGTAATAGCCCTTCTGTTTCTCTCAATCACACATCTTTTGATCACATCAACGGCAATGCAGGCACCTCCGTCGACTAATGTAAGTTTCCGCGTCGGAGAAGGTGATGTTTCTCATCTGAACAGCAAGAGTAATACTCATGAAGACGGCGGCGGTTCTGGTTTTAGTAACGACGAAAAAAGGAGAATTCCCAGCTGCCCAGATCCTCTTCACAATTAACCTGCTCATCTCGAACTCTACCCTTTTTTTGTGGTTTCAAAGCGCCGACGAATGGAGAATCCCGACAATGTTAACTTTTGGTGGGATAGTCATGAAAACGGTAATATTTGAGCAGGAGGGCTGCGGCTGCCATTATAATTCTTGAAAATTGAAATTCCGGGGAAAAAGGGATGTTTCCATCATGGAAAAAAGGATTAGGTTTTTGTCTGCTTTTCTTTCACTATTAATGGAATTATAATGTTTTCCTATTTCCATTAAAAAAATGTTGGATCATAAATTTATATAATCAATTAAAAAGTATAAAACGTTCGTATTTTTAATAGGGACTTTTTGCTAATATACCCATTTAAATATTTACAGTTTGTCGATATATTCATCTATGGTGATGATGATAGATGGATATATTTATAAGTGAAAAAATTACAATAGAGATATTGGTCAAAAGTGGTTTTTGATGGCATCTCCAGTTAAATAAATTGTGGTAAATTTGTTTGATACTAAAATGGTAGATTACAACATCACTTTTATTGTATATAAAATAAAATATATTATAAATTGCGATAATCATGTGATATTTTTTTATTGCATAAATATCATCAAGAGCAAAATCAACATTATCGTTTCTTAAAAATACAATAATTACACTATAATTTTATTATCATTATTTCAAAAAAATTTCTTGCAACTAACAAATTATTTCCTAATTGCATGAATTTCTCAATATTTTAAATATAAATTTATTAGTAAAATACTATTTACAAGATATTTTCTATATTCAATAGTCAACTTGCTATTTTTTATTTTATATTTTCAACTTCATGAATCTTCGATTATCATGTCTGTCGTCATTCAAATACATTAAAAATATTATTCTAATGAGTATTTAACTCTCAAATCTCCAACGTATTTACTGTGGACACGTAATAAACAATACTTGGCTTGGCTTGGCTTATTTTATTTATTTTATAATTTAAATTTGTTTGTATGGTCATATTGGCCAATGTTTCTTTGTTAACATATAATTTCCGTTGTTGACTTCGTTTCTATATGTTAACTAACAACTAATGTTCAAAATATAAATTTGAAATCCTATTTTTCGAATTGGGTGTCAGCAGGAGAATTTGAAGTTATCACAAAAAACGAAGGAAAATGCATATTAACAATGACAATAGTTGTATCAAAACTATCGATGCTATCTCTAATGATCGATATTACATGTAGGGCTGTTATTCGATCCCAATGAACCGAACTCGTTGTACTTATGTTCGTTCATATTTTTATTCGAATGTATTTATGTTCGCTCATATTATTTTCAAACATGAAATATGTTCGAACATTGTTCATATTACTTAGTGAATGTTCATGTTCGTTTAAATAATTTTTTCAAACATTGTTCATACGATTTGTTCGAATATAATTGTACTATTTGTGCGAACTTCACAAAAAAATCAATTTTTTTTTATTTTATAAACAAAATCACAAAAAAATAAATGTACTGAATAAATAATCAAATAATTATCTTTCACAAAACAAAGAAGAAGAGAATCTCACTAACAACATAGTTATGTAAATGTTTTTAAACTTAAATATTATAATAATCTATTATTATAAAAATTAATTAAATAATATATTTGTTCACGAACATTCGAATTTGTTCACGAAAGTGTTCATGTTCGTTCAAATTATAAACGAACAAAAAATAATGTTCAAACAATGTTCATATTTTTATTCGAACGAGCGAACACAATCACATACGAGCCGAATACGTATTGTTCACGAACTGTTCAGATTGTGTAAGAGCCATAATTACATGTATCAATATATCCTAATAGTTTTTTATTCTATTTAAAATATTTTTAGAAATTATAAGAAATGGGCGTGATTGGATTTAAATGTTAATAAAAACTAATTGGTAGGTATCCTCACTGAATTAAACCATTAATAATATTTAATTATTGTATGCGTTATTATTTTAATCATCCCATTGGCAGATTCTAATGAAGTGTTTAATGTGGTTTGTTGATATTTTATATTAATAGCATAACGTCATTACGTGCAAGTCTGGTAATTAGCAAAGTATTAAATTAATTAGCAAACAGATTCCAGTCAGGCACCTATAATTTCTACTCAATAATATTTAATAAATTACTAAATACTCCAACAAAACACATAAATTACAATAAGGCATTTGAATTATTAAATAATTTAAAATATTGATTACTGAATACCTACAGTACACGGATAAGGGGATCCCGGTGCGAAATGCTGGATACGGGGTACGGTGATTTTAGGAGTATCCGATTTAGGGGTGCGTTAATTTCGAAAAAATAAAATAATCAATATAAATATTTGAAATTTTCAAAATAAACAGACGTGTAAAAAGTAATGAGTTTTAAAACAATTTAAAAATAAAATATGAAATTCTTAATTCATTTTTGTTAGTTTTTTAATCTCATTACCTTCCAGTCACATGGGCATTTCTTTCCCCACCCATAAGAGTGCACATTTTTATCCCACTCTCATTTACCCTAATTTTTTTTAAAAATATGTGTATCGGTGCTTGAATCTGCGCACTCACGTACATAGCATGCACCTGGTACGTGAAAATTATCAAATTTCAAGTATTCATGCAACATACCTGAATACAAACATGTAAATTTAATGTATTTACTATATGATTAAATTAATTTTAAATATATTTATTAATTTTGAAACAACAAATTTTTTATGTGCAATGTTGTATTATAAGTTAATAAAAACAGTAATTGTGTGTTATTATTGCATTAGAAAAATACAATTGGAAATAGGAATAGATGTATATTGTGTAATTATGTGAAACGTTGAAACATAATAAAATTTAAAACCACATAAGAACGTTACTTGAGAATTATTAATGAATAAACCGTTACAAGTATTCAAAAAAATAATAGTAAACATTAACTTTTAACAAATAGATGGTTGAATCAAAATTCAGATATGTGGTCTGTGGATACATTGCAATAAGAAAAGTTTGAGTTTAATATTGAAAAAAATAAAATTAAAATACAATAGTATGTGTTATGGTCCCATTTTAGGGGTACCAACAGTCATCCGATTCGTCAGCCAACGAACTCGGTTTTGATTTGTTTTTTATGGAGAAAACGATTAAAAAACTAGAAACAATAAAGAGGCACATCGATTTATAGTGGAAACCCCAGGAATTGGGGAGAAAACCATTTGACTAAGAGCGAATTACGCTCATAGCATATTCACTAATCGAACATTCCATACAGAATACAGCAGATGTTTAATGAAAATGACAAGGAATAAGAAAGCAGTAAGAACTTCAGCAGGGTAACGACCTGTTCTAACGCGTCCAAAAGGTTCTGCTATTTCCGTCGTTGTGCTTTGTATTTATAGAATTAGTGGCGTGTGTAATTCACGCTCTGTAACCGCCTCTGACAGGTTTGTTAGGGTTGTTGTCGCGCGATGTAAAACGAGGCCGGGACCGAGGCGTGGTCTGCGTGATCGGGCCCGAGGCGTGGTAAACGTGTGAAGGCCCGAAGCGTGAAAAGCGTGGGTTTGTAACCGTTTGGACCGAACCAATGAGCCAGTTGTCATAAAACATTTTATTTCACCAAGGTTATCTTCGGTGATCTCGCAGAACATCGGGGCATTTTACCTTACGTATAGTAATGGGCTGCAGAAGTTCGCTTCCACCATATGGATCGGCCCAATCGTTATTGGACCTCATCCATTGCAGGGTGTCCGGTCCTAGAGTTCTCATCACTGTCCATCGGGCTTGATTGCCATCGTGGAGGTGATACAAGGCCGATCACACAATGTTTACACATTTGTGAGAACATGAGACCGTACCTGCTGGTGGTGAGCGTCCAGGGGACCGATCTTTCACTTAAGTTTACTAGTGTAATAATTAATTTGTATTTAAAACTCAATAGCGTATATTTATGTTATATTTTTATCCTTGTTATTCTTTTAAATAATAATATCCAGATATGCGCCTCTTCATATTCGATAATTCAACAGGCGTGATGAGTGTGCTTGTACTGCCATCGTCTGTGGCAACATCACGTGGCAGCTCACCATTGGTCGGGAAATTAATATTTAAATCGGGGTTTCGGGTACTGTTTCTCCTCATCGTTATTTCGCGAAGGAAGAATTGCCCAATCGAGCTCTCTGCGCCCTCAACTAGTTTCATGTTCAACCCATTTCACTCCGATTTTCTTTAAGGTATATACTATGGCTCATCATAAAATGAGATACCTAGTCATGTCTGAGTTGAATATTGAGGAATTTAGGTTTAGGTTATCGATTCCGGCACATTATTCCATCTGGAAGGGACGGGAAGATATTCCTTGTATCCTTCCGGCGGAAATGAATGTGCCGGCATATGCTATTCCGGTCAGTTACGCTTCTCTAAAGTGCGGGCTTCGTTTTCCGCTGCATCCCTTTGTAGCAGCCGTTCTTAAAGAAATTCACTGCCCTACTTTTGTTTTATTCCTGGGTAGTTATGTATATATAGCGGCGTTCATATTTTACTGCCACCAACAGAACCGGGCTGCGACCCTAGAACATTTCTTCAACCTGTTCTTGGTGGGATCCCGAAAGGGTAAATGTCTGTTAGGATGCCGCAAACTATATTATATAGCGGTGCGCACTAAATAGTGTGCTATAGTTGATAAAGAGGAGTCTCTCCATGCGTGAGAGTCTTATTATGTGTGGATAACAGTCCAAAAAGAGGACATGTTGAAGGTGTGGTCACGCCTGACTCACCAACGCATAGGCCAGTTGGACCGAACTAGGTTCAACCCCTCTCGTCCGAACACCGCAAATGCACTTGCGATGTTCCCCCCTCCCGAAGCACGCCTTAAGCGAACGGAGCTGCTTCGAGAGATAAGATTAATAGAAATAGGTGTCGCGGGTAGGACCGGAGCCCCAGCCCCGAAGGGGATGTTTTCTAGCTCAGATCCGTCAGATGGATCGGGTATGAAGTAATGTTTTTATTCTATCATTTCCTGATCCTTATGTATTTGTTTTGCAGACTCGACTGAGACGATGCCTAGCTCACGGTTCAAGCGTATGGCTTCTGCTTCGGTTCGTCCTTCTGAAGGACAACGCGAAGCAACGGGGAGTGCTGAGGAAAGTGAATCAGCAACGGGGGGTATGCTGGTTCCATCGGGGTTCCATCGGGGTATCTAAACCACCAGCGCGGGCACACTAACCCTGCGCTGCACAGGGCATCCCTCGACGGGAGAAGGGCCTGTGTTTCGGGTATTTGGGGAGGTAGAAGAGGTGATAATGGCTTGGATTCGTTCTTTGAGCTTATCCAGCCTCTACCAAATCGGAAACAACTCTTTTATTGATGCTAATATAACTGCTTTGTTGCTGCAGGGAGCCGTTCCCATGGAGAAGGTTCTCCTCGGTCCCAACCTTAAGGCGAACGTCTCCCTGCCGCCGATCCCCTTGATAAAAGGGAAGAGGGCGACCGAAGCATAAGCTCCGAGGGATCTCAAAAGGATGAAGAAAGGGGGGAGTGCTTCGGTCCCCTCTAAGGGGATCGTTTTGAAGGAGCCTACCTCGGGCCCTAAGACCAACTCCGACTGGGGAGTTGCCTTAGGCCTGTTAGACAAGTTCAGTAAGGGGAGGAAGTTGACCTCGTGGAGAAGTGCTTTCCTGAAGGATTTCCGCCTTTATGGAGAGCAAAACCCAGACAATGTCCAAGCGGACGTGTTTGGGAAAGAGATCATTGAGGGCTTCCTCGACCTCACCACCAAGGTAATTTTCTTTTATATTAGGGCTCGAAGCTTTACTTTTTTGACATTATTGTCATATGCAGATGCTGAGGAAGGCCTTCACAACTGCCATCACCGTGGAGAAGAACCAGGGTGGCAGTGTTATGTCCCAACAAGTCCAAGATCAACTTGACCTTGCGAAAAGGCAGGTTGAAATCAAACATGGTGAGTTGGTCACGGTACGAGAGGACCGGGACCGACTGGATAGTGAGCTGCTAAGAGTTGGGACGGAGGTCTCACTCTTAGCAGATAAAGTCTATGAACTGGAGATGATAGGGAAAACAGCTCAGGGGCGAATTTCTGACCTGGAGGCCAAGCTGCGGGCCAAGGAAGAAGAGGTCAACCAAGTCCAAGGTCGAGCCTAGGAGAAGAAGAATAAATTGAATGAACATCTCCTTCAGGCCCAAGAACAAAAGGCGACCTTGGAAGAGGAGTTGACAAGGACCCGCACTTCGGCTGAAGGTTTGGTCCGGGAAGCAGTCCTAGGCTTCGCTCGGTCCCCTCTGTTATTCGCTTTGGCGGATAACATACATGGGGAGTATACTGCTAAATACCTGGATAACATGCGAGAGTAGGTTATAAAGCAGTTCGGGCTGTCCCCTTCGGACGAGCGATGGAAGGCGATCGAGCCACTTGAGAGGGATGGCAACTTCAAGGTTATTCCAACTTTGGAAGAGTCTGTTCTGGAAGAAGACAATTTCTTCTATCTCTTTGATGAGATGGAGAAAGCGGTCAACCAAAAGGTAGCCGATCAAGAAGAAGAACTGAAGCAGCTCGCGACCCGGACCGAACCACAGGAGAAGGGAATTGAAGACAAGGAAGATGGGCAGAATAATCAAATTTCAGTTGTATTTTGTACTTGCTTTCCTTCTTGTTTTCAATATAGAACTTTTTCCTCTCAATTCTTGTCTTTTTAATTCTTAGAACAAAATATTATAACTGATTTTTAAGTGAATTAATATGTTTCATATTAACGAGAGTGTTTTAACCACCAAGTATAAGATCGGAGATGCTTATAGGGTGTTAACCCATCGGTCCCAGATACTATGTTTGGCTTACTCAGGTCAATTATGATTGGATCGGTCGTTTTAGATTGTATACGGATCACTCTTATTCCGTCCTTGGAATCACAACTTGATTAGAAAGATGCGGTCTAGGTTCAATATGAGTCTTTATAAGCTTTGGCCGAACCTTGGTTCTACTGAAGTCCCGTAGGTTATATTGGCTAAGCTTTTGCTCATAACATGTCTCATAATAGGACCGAACTTGTGTTTCGATATGTTGACTCCCCCATTCCTCTTTTCGTGGTAGATTTCGTAAGTACAAGGGCTATTTCTCAAGACTGAATGCCGTTGAAGGGAGTGTTTTAGTTCGTAATGAGTTCTGGGAGAATCGCGACTCATCCATGGGACTAGGCAAGTGCAGGAGCATCTGATTCGTCAGAGCGATCACTACAACTTGGGAGCCTTGCGGATAAAAAGCTTCGGTCACCAGTCTTGATTCGTCCTAAGTCACCCAACTTCAAGATCGGTCCATCACTCAATTAGAAATAGCTTGTTTTGTACTTACTTGTTTTTAGCTTACATTTAAAGGAATGTATGTTTATTAAGTCAAACAAGTTAATCGGAAGTTCACAAGAAATATCGTCTTAAATTCATGACATTCCAAGTTCGGGGGACCTCTGTACCATCCAATGTTTCAAGTTTATACGCACATGATTCCAATTTCTTTGATATTCGATACGGTCCCTCCCAATTTCTGTCCATCTTTCCAACGATCTTATGCACTTTAATGCTTCTGAGGACGATATCGCCTTTAAAGAATTCCCTTGGGAGGACTCGCTTGTTATGGGCCCATTTCATAGTTCGCTGATAAGCACACATCCGCGCGTAAATCACATATCTCATTTCTTCAATCATCTCGAGGTCCAATAATCTCATTTCACCATTCATATGCTCATCATATTGAGATATCCGAGGTGATCGGATGGCAACCTCCACTGAGCTAACAACTTCGGTCCCAAACACCAATGAGAAAGGTTATTCCTGGGTTGATGAGCGAGGTGTAGTTCGGTATGCCCATAAGACCTCATAGATGTGTTCAGGTCATTTCCCTCCAAAATCTTCTAACTTGGTCTTCAATCCTTTCAGGATAACATTGTTAGATACCTCCATAAGTTCATTAGTTTAGGGGTGGGCTACTGACGAGAAATGTTGGATGATGCCCAACTTGGTGCATAGATCCTGTATGCTCTTTCCACGGAACTGAGTCCTATTATCTGATATGAGAGCTCGGGGAACCCCGAAGCGGCTCACGATATTTCTCCATAAGAAGTGTTTGACAACCTTCTCTGAGATGATGGCTACTGCTTCTGCTTCAATCCACTTCGAGTAATACTCCACCGCTACGATACAAAATTTTCTTTGCCGTATTGACCGAGGGAAAGGTCCGAGGATACCGATCCCCCATCTGTCAAACGGACAAGGCAATGGGGTAACCGATAAGGGAGCCCCAAGCAATTGTTGGATCGGAGCATTGTACTGACATATGGCGCAACGTTTAGTGTATTTCTTCTCATCCGTAAGCAACGTTGGCCAAAAATATCCAGCTCTAATGATGCGGTGGTTTAAATATCGAGCCCATGAATGAATGCCGCACATCCCTTCATGAACATAAATCATGACGGCTTCAACCTCAATAGGGGATAAGCAGCGCAGAAGCGGGCCCTCAACCAAGATAAATCTCTTAGCCCGGACTTCTATTTTTCTGGCTTCAGACTTATCTTCAGGGAGATAGCCGTTTGAAAGGTATTTAATAAAGGGATCCATCCAATTCGGTTCCCCAGGAGATTCAGTAGCGTTAATATTCAAGCTCTGGAGTTCATGGCATAGAGCCCCGATCTCTTCAATGGACTGTTCGGTCACTGATATCTCGACCGAAGGTCAGTCCTGGATGTGGACCGAAATAGTGCTCGGCTCTATGTCAGGTATGCCCGCTGTCAATCTGGCGAGTGCGTCGGCAACCTTATTCTACTCTCGTGGCACGTGGTCAAGAGAAAACTCACTGAATTTTTTGGATAATTCCAGGACTTTGGCACAATATAACCTCATCATCGGATCATGAGTTTCAAATATCCCTACGAACTGTTCCACTACTAACTTTGAGTCTGAGAACATTCGTACTCTGCTAACTCCCATTTTTCGAGCTAAGGTCATTCCCGATAATACAACCTCGTAATCTACCACATTATTTGTTCCAGCAAAGGAAAATTTAACTGTGAAATGAATAAGATCACCTTGTACCGTTGTTAAGGTAATGCATGCTCCTCTTCCTCCGAAGGTCGACCCATCTACGTAGATCGTCCATCGATCATCCTCCTGATTAAGATATATGGCCGATCGGGTCATTTCAACCACAAAATCGGCTAGAACCTGAGCCTTGATCGCTCTTCGGGGCAAGAATTCCAAATAAATAGCGCTGAATTTGATAGCCCATTTTGCTAATCTCTCATTTAAATCCTTTTGTTTAAGGATCACCTTCACAGGTTGATCCGTATAGACATAAACCGTTCGTCCTTCAAAATAATGTTTCAACTTGGATACAGCTTTTTCAAAGCCAACATGAATTTTTCCAAGGTAGAATATCTGGTTTCGGCAGATACCAGAGAATGACTCACATAATAAACGGGTCTATGAATATCGTCTCGGATGGTCACAAGAGCTGCGCTGACGGCAACTTCTGATACATCAAGATACAACCCCAAAGGCTCATCACAAGTTGGACTCACCATCACCGGGGGAGTGCTTAAATAAGTCTTCAGCTCGGAAAAGGCCCGATCGCATTGTTCGGTCCAATCTAGATGACTTGCTTTTCTTAGCACTTTGAAAAAAGGTACAGCTCGTTTTGTGGATTTTGAAATAAACATGCTTAGTGCAGCGAGTCGGCTAGTAAGCCTCTGAAATTCTCTTTTGTTTCTTGGAGGTTGCATATCAATGATAGTCTGCATCTTTTCAGGGTTAACCTCTATACCTTTCTCTGAAACGTAATATCCTAGAAATTTTCGGTTTCTCATCCAGAAGAAGCATTTGTTTGGATTTAGTTTAAGCTTATATTCTCGTCATACTTCGAAACAACGAGACAAATAAGAAAGGTGGTCTTCATCATTCATAGATTTAACAATCATATCATCAACATAAACTTCTATCATATGGTCGGTCAATTCTCTAAAAATTTTGTTGACCAACCGTTGATATGTTGCTCCAGCGTTTTTGAGACCGAACGGCATAACCACATAACAGTAAACGCCATCTTCGGTCATAAATGATGACTTCTTCTGATCTTCTTCAGCTAGGAAGATCTGATTGTACCCGGAATAAGCATCCATAGTACACATCATGGTGCTGCCAGGCACAGCATTTACAAATCAGTCGATATGCGGCAAGGGGAAATGGTCCGACTCACAGCTTTTGTTAACATCGGTGAAATCGATGCACATTCGCCATTTCCCATCCGGTTTGGAGACCACTATTGGGTTTGCAACCCATTCAGTATAGTGGATTTCTATGATGAATCCCGACCGCATCAATTTATTCACCTCAGCCTGGATAATCTCGATTTTATCGGGAGAATATCGTCTCCTGTTCTGCCTAACAGGCTTCGTTCCAGGCTTGGTATTGATATGATATTCACTATCGGATCTGTCAATCCCCGGAACATTGTCCGGGGTCCATGCAAATATATCCACGTGGCTTCTGAGCAAGTGGATCAGTTCATTTTCAAAAGCAGGGGCTAAATGTGCTCCGATGCGAGTTGTTTTGGTTGAGTCATCCTCAACCAGATTAATCAACTTGAACCCCACGGGTTCCATTGCTTGCCTCGGGTGTGGCAGCTCTTCCAGCAGATCGACCCGGGCCCTTTTGATGGGTGCCAGTGTTCGGCACGAGCTCATGTAGCATTGTCTAGCTACTTTCTGATCCCCCTTGACAGAAAGAACTCCATGAATGGAGGGGAATTTGAGCATCACATGATAGGTAGATGGGACCGCCTCGAACTTACTAAGGTCGGTCCGTCCGATAATGGCATTGTAAGCCAAGTCGACTTCAACGACAATGAATTCCAAATCCTCCGATCAGTCCTTGGATGGTTCTTCAAGGGTGACTGGGAATAAAATCTTCCCACATGGAATGACGCTTCTCTAGTCGAACGACCAGAGAATTATATTAGTGATCGGGAGGTCATGAGCAGCATCTCCCAACATTTTAGCGACTTTGCGCTTCATTATATTGCACGAAGCCCCGGTGTCTACTAGGATCCTGTGGACACAGCGATTCCCGATGATTCGAGTAATGGTAAGGGGATCATTGCATGGATCGATGATCCCTTCCCGATCGGCCATAGTGAACGTGATATCCTCCCCGAAGGGAGGGGTCCGTTCCGCTGGATCATACATAATTATCGCCACAAATTCAGAGCTCTCAGCGGAGTCTCCGCGCGCAATTCACTTTCGGTCCAGGACCGATTCATTTATTCTTAGACCACCGGAGATAACATAAATATCTCCGACTACTTCTCTGGGTGCCACCTCATTTTGAGGAGGTTGGGCACCTGTTTCCACAGGTGGAGGAGCTGTCTGCTCCTGTCTTCCACCCTCGTTCTAAGGGGCTCTACCGCCACGGCCCCGCCATCTTCTTCTTCGGCCTTGACCACGGTTCTCTCGACCGTGTTGGCCTCTATTTTGCTATGGCGGAGGAGACCGTCGGTTTTCCGTCTGATCATTATAGTTTCGGGGTTGTCCCTGATTATCCCTTCCCCACGGCCTGTGACGGTCGTCACTCTGGTGGACCTTTCGGGGGGATTCCGCTCGCTTGCCCTTCTGACCATTCCTGTCGGGCTTCTCTTTATTCATTGCCGCTACTATCTCTTTCAACAGCAGGCACTTCAGGGTCGGGTGATCGCGATTATGATGTAGTTCACAATACACTCGATTGTCCTCCTGCTTCGGGGGGACATCTTTCTCGCCTACAGCCGCTACTTCTCGCGACTGCTTCTTAGTGTAGGAAACCCTATGATCACCTACGGGCTCAGAATTCCCGCTAGGTTTCCGATAGCGTAGCCACAGCGCTTCGTCCACCTTAATATACTTGTTGATTTTCTGAAGAAGTTTACCCAATGTGGATGGTGGGATTTTTACCAAACTGGCCGAAAGGCCGCACGGTCCCAAGACCTGCTGTAGAATATCAATCTTATCCCGGAGCTCAAGCTTGATGCCCCGAGCGGTCCTATTGAATTTCTCCATGAAGGACCGAAGACTCATTCTTGCCGGGATATATTTCAACTGATATAGTTCCTGCCTGCTTCGGGGCGGTCCTACATTTGGAGCAAAATGCTCTAAGAAAGCCAAAAGAAATCCGCCATACGACTGTATGGATCGGGCCGACAAATTTTTGAACCACGTTTGGGCATCGCCTTGTAATCCTGCCGCGAAGATGCAACACTTTAGCGAATCTGAGGCCTGAACCGTTCCCATGAGTAATTCAAAATCGGCAACGTCATCGATCGGATCACCGTCACCACGAAATGTCGCAACCCCGAGGGGTTGCGATAATGCCGATCTGGGACTGCTGCCAAGATCTCTTCAGAGAGGGGGAGCATCAAATCTCCCACGGCGGCTGATACGCCTTCAGATTGTTCGGACGATGTTTGGACCGCATGCAAATTATGCCACCAGTCATCATCCTTATTTCGCCTGATTGGGGCCTCCATGGCCCTATTGAATAAACCAGGATTGCGTCCCAGATTAGGTTCGCAATCCTTCAGCGCACTCATGCTCTCTAACTCCCTGGTGAGCTCGTCAATTCGTCACTACATCTGCTCCTGATGATTTCCAGGAGCGGGAGTTAGAGCCCTGGCCGGGGGAGGAGGAGTAGACCGATATCTAGGTCTCCTCGTTGTTACACCGCAACTGATGATTTCTTCATCATCAGTGATGCGCTCGTCAGGATCACTCTCGTATCCTCTGCTTTTGGGAACAGGGCTTGAAACAGCCGGTGGTTCTGTTCCACTTCTCTCTTACGTAATCTCGAGTACCACCTTCCTGACGACAGCTTGCAGATCCTGCAAAGTGAATGTTGGTGCTGAGAGACTGTCAGGAAGCAGGTCACTGTCATTTTTCGAAGTTCCAGTCGCCATGTCTTTGATTATCCTATCCCTGGTAGAAAACTCAAATGGGATTAAAGAATGGTCCCCACGGACGGCGTCAAACTATTATGGTCCCTTTTTAGGGGTACCAACAGTCATCCGGTTCGTCAGCCAATGAACTCAGTTTTGATTTGTTTTTATGGGAAAAACGATTAAGAAACTAGAATCAATAAAGAGGCACATCAATTTATAGTGGAAACCCTAGGAATTGGGGAGAAAATCACTTGACTAAGAGCGAATTACGCTCATAGCCTATTCACTAATCAAACAATTCATACAGAATACATCAGATGTTTAATGAAAATGACAGTGAATAAGAAAGCCATAAGAACTTCAGTAGGGTAACGACATGTTCTTACGAGTCCAAAAGGTCCTCATATTTCCGTCATTGTGCTCTGTATTTATAGAGTTAGTGGCGTGTGTAATTCACGCTCTGTAACCGCCTCTGACAGGTTTGTTAGAGGTTGTTGTCGCGCGATGTAAAACGAGGCCGGGACCGAGGCGTGGTCTTCGTGATCGGGCCGAGGCGTGGTAAAAGTGTGAAGGCCCGAAGCGTGGAAAGCGTGGGTTTGTAACCGTTTGGACCGAACCACGGAGCGAGTTGTCAGAAAACGTTTTATTTCTCACCAAGGTTATCTTCGGTCCTCTCGTAGAACATCGGGGCATTTTACCTTACGTATAGTAATGGGCTGCAGAAGTTCGCTTCCACCATATGGATCTGCCCAATCGTTATTGGGTCTCATCCATTGTAGGGTGTCCGGTCCTAGAGTTCTCATCAGTATGAGAAAGTTAACAAAATTCATTTAATTGAGAGAAAACTTAATTGTTTTTCAATAATTTATTTAAATACACAAAAGTTTAATTTCCGACAATTTACTAGAATACAAAAATCATACTTACAGAATTTGATAATTTTGGTAAATTTAGTTATAACTTCTTAATGGATTAGTTTTATTTATACATTTTTTTGGAAATTAATTTTCAAAATTTGTAAAATTTAAAAGAAGTTGATCCACAAAGTTCGATTTTTTGTGAGAACTGCAATTAATATATTTGAAAACATTAAGATTAGCTTCATATACACATTGAAGTTTGAGTACTTATTTTCCTAAATATACCAAATATATGCATCTAATTTATTAACAAATAGAAATCACAATTAGCTCAAATATCAAACTTTTGAAATTGAAATAGTAAAATTGATAAAAAGTATTAAAGAATCCAGACATATTCACTTTTATTGTAGTTTCAACCTATCCTTATTTCTCTATTTCTTAGTCCTTTTATAAAAATGAATGTTTAATTGTAAAGATCTTACCATGAACTTTTACATTCATCAAGCCTAAAAATAGGACATTTACATTCATAAAAGTTGTACCGACACCGGTTTCGTTAGATGCAACCCCTTATTAATTATTATTCACTATCCATTACAAAAATTGGTTAAGTGTAGAACATATATCGATTACCAATCACAATTGTTTTTTCACAAAAAGCCGATCATGACACATTCTCCACGACGATTGTCATACACTCATCGTTGTTCATCAATTGTCTTCGTCTGTCATCCACGATGATCATCCTATGGCCGACCAAAAGAATATAACCCGCTCCTTATATTATCCGACTAACTAATGTCGTGGAAACTATTTTTGCATTCTCGCCCTACTAGAAAATTAACTTTGATTGGAATTAAAATTCAAAAGTCACCCTAATATCATACGAATGTCACTTTTTGTTGACCATGCTTTGCCGCCTTTGCATTTTACATATGAGGAGAAATGAATTCATCTGAAAACAAGGGAACAAACGCCATTTCCATTTGAATACAAATTATCGAACTCTTTGTTATTCTCAACTCCTTATAAGAAGAGTAAATCATGTGGAAACGTAGACAGGATCAATCATCTCTTCTTCAACATATGGAACAGACAGATGCCGTTGTTTCTGTGGATTCTGGCCAAGTTCGTTTGAACCAACTTGGGTACAAGCAAGAGCTCAAGCGGGACCTCTCGTAATCCTCTTTTTTTGTTTTCTTTTCTATTTGTGTTGTTTGTTCTTTTCTGGGTTTGATATTTCTGGGTTTTGCAGAGTTTGGTCAAACTTTGCTTTTTCGTTTTCTATCATTTCGGTGCTTACTGGTGTGACGACTCTGTACAATACTGGGTTAACGTATGGGGGACCTGTTTCATTTGTTTATGGATGGCTTGTTGTTGGCTGTTTTACTTTGCTTGTTGGTTTTTCAATGGCTGAAATCTGCTCTTCTTTCCCAACTTCCGGGGGTCTTTATTATTGGAGTGCTAAACTCGCTGGCCCCAATTGGGCTCCCTTTGCTTCCTGGATCACTGGATGGTAATCTATTTTCACATTCCAATTCATTTTCTTTTGTTCTTGATTCTGTGTTTGAAATTGGATGGTAATAACTTTTTATTTGTTGTATTCGCAGGTTTAACATGATTGGTCAGGTATGCTGCAATCAATACATAGTGCTTAACACAGTATCTCATGATCTTGGAACTTTTGGTTTTGATCATAACCAAGCTTACTTTTTGTGTAGTGGGCTGTTACGACAAGTGTAGATTTTTCACTAGCTCAGTTGATCTCTGTAATGATTCTTCTTGCTACTGGTGGGAATAATGGGGGAGGATATAATCCTTCTAAATATGTTGTTATTGCTTTACACGCTGGAATTTTGCTCTTACATGCTCTCCTTAACTGTCTTTCGATTTCATGGTTATCATTCTTTGGGCGCTTTGCTTCTGGTTGGAATATTATCGGTAATTCGATCTATTTTTCTCTTCATTTGGTTCAGCAAACACGACATTAAAAATCATGATTTGTTCGTAAAATCGCAGGTGTAATTGTTCTTACAGTATCGATTCCTTTGGTTGCTACGGAGCGAGCCAGTGCAGAATTTGTGTTTACTCACTTCGATAGAAATAACGTACAAGGAATTAGTAGTACACCATATATTTTCTTTATAGGAGTTCTCCTGAGTCAGTATTCATTGACAGGATATGATGCATCTGCACATATGGTAACTCTTGTTGTTTAGTGTATTATTGTATTATGCTCCTACTTATTTTTGTTCACGCAGACAGAGGAAACCAGAAATGCAGATTTGAATGGTCCAAGAGGAATAATAAGCTCCATTGGAATATCAGTTATTGTTGGTTGGATTTATATAGTAGGCATCACCTTTGCTGTAACCGATATCACCGGACTATTAGATCCCGGAAATGACGCTGGTGGTTATGCAATTGCTGAGTTATTTTACAGAGCTTTCAAGAGTAGATTTGGACATGGAGTTGGAGGAATAATTTGTCTTGGTATTGTTGCAGTAGCTGTATTTTTCTGTGGAATGAGTTCAATAACAAGCAACTCCAGGTCACAATACTCATATATTAATGTTAAATAGTCTAATCTAATCCGAAATATATCTTTAGGATGGCGTTTGCTTTTTCAAGAGACGGAGCAATGCCATTATCCAGCATATGGCATAAAGTAAACACCCAAGAGGTCCCTGTAAATGCAGTATGGCTATCTGCAGTTATAGCCTTCTGCATGGCATTACCGGTAATGCAACTAAATCACGGGTCAATAGTAATTTCTAATGATCAAATATAACTATAATTTGATTGTCTTCAGTCATTAGGCAGTCAAGTAGCGTTTCAAGCGATGGTATCAATAGCTACAATTGGGCTCTACATTGCGTACGCCTTACCAATCTTTTTCCGAGTAACATTAGCTCGTAAAAGCTTTGTGCCGGGGCCATACAATCTTGATAGATTCGGTGTTGTTATCGGCTGGATCGCGGTTCTTTGGGTAGTTTTGATATCGGTTCTCTTTTCGTTGCCTGTTTCTTACCCGATATCATCTCAGACCCTCAATTACACGCCAGTTGCCGTGGGATTAGTCTTCTTTCTCGTGGCTTTTTCTTGGTTTATCAGTGCTAGGCACTGGTTCAAAGGCCCTGTTAATAACATCAATTAAATTATTCATTAATGATGTTTTTAAGAATTAATAATAATGTATTATTTCTCTGCATGATAATGATATAATCTCTAGATTCTGGTTTTTGGGGATATTGCGCAAAATAAGGTAGTTTTTGAATTCATTTTGGATTTTGCAGTGATTCGAACTTGTGAAAAGCGAGCGTTGAAAAATGTGTTGAATCGTGTTTCCAAAAAACGAACCATTAATCTGGGACACTCGTTTTTTGGAAGCTCAACTAAGGGTTTTCATTTTCCAATGTTAAACGATGACCACTTTTTGCAGAGGCAAACGAAATCGATTTCTTCCATTTTATCCTCATTGTTGCTGTCCCCTGTGTGTTGCTCCGCCCACCATTTAATCTTATTTGTATCTCACCAGAGGCAAGGCTCATGGCGGCCGGAGCTTGGCTGCCCGAGCAAGGCAGGGGCGGTCGGAGCAAGACACAAGCGATTACATAGGAAAAAATAGAGTTCCGATCCAGCCGATTTTGGTGACTAAAGGACTGATGGGTTCATCTAAAGCAGGGGCGACGGTGGCCATAGAGCAACTGAGGATGGGGAGGACGGATACGATAGAGTATAGCTACGAAGCATACTCCACATCCGCATATTCCTTAGATATGCAGGGGCGGCCGGAGAAAGGTAGGAGCTGTGCTCCACAGGTCCATTACAGAGGAAGAATTACAAGAAAAAACCTAAATCTAGGCTTTAATCGCATTTCCAAAAAACGAGTGGCCAATTAATTAAAGAAATTAATGACTCGTCTAGGAGAAATCAAGTCTTTACGAAACTTCAATCACCACAAAACCCAAAATGAATTCAAAATCTACCATATTTTACACAATATCCCTTTTGTATATGGGTAATGTTTTTTATCAATTATATAAACATAAAATAATAGATTAATAACACTCTTATTAATTAATGCATATTTTTAGACTATTTCTCTTATACTAAACTGTTTAATTAATGAATATATAATGAAATTTAAAATAAATAATTGTCTAATGCGTTACTTAAAACTCAAGATTTTACATTAAAATTACAATAATTCAGTGATAGGCCCCCCTCATTATTAAACATTTTGTTAGCATGTCTCCAATGTTAGTAGTTAGTTGTTAGCTGTCCCTATTAGTAATATATTATTTTAATTATAATGAAAATTAGATTCTTTTTATATGGAAAACAGCACCTACGTGAACTACACGGCAAAATGGCGACCATTCATTACATGGGTCAATTTGGAAAATGTCATTTTCATTACAACTTTTAAACAAGGTATTTTATTTTATTTATTATTGGTGGGATTAGAAATACGGCTCATATACATTAAATATTTATATTTTCTTACAAATATTATTGTTGCAATAAAATGAACTAAAAAATAATTTGTTTTTGAAACAAATCATATATTACGACTTTGTAAATACCCATTTAATTAAATCACTACCCCATTCTAATTATATTATATATACATCATTGATGAAATTTGTATACTACTTTTGTTTTCTATTCTTTTGATTTCCGTCGTAAGATGTGTATAATTGCTAACTAAGGTCGTGTGAGGTAATTATTATTATCTTGCATAATCAAACACTTGATAAGATATATCACATATCTTAATTTATAACAAACAATATCATTAATACGAGATGAAATAATTCTATTTTCAATAGGATAATTTTATCCCATATAATCCTAATTTTTAAAACATTTATTTTAGCCCAATTAAGTAGAATACGATTCTATATTTTACTTTTTATATATTTATCTTTTTTATAAAAGTTTGTCTCTCTATTTATATATATTAAAAACCAATGTTACCCGGAGTCGTTACTTTTACTAAATAATACTAATCCTTCATGTTAGGATGTGCTATTCTTTTAGGATTTGTTAATATTGCTTGTAAAATAAACTTTTTTCCTATTATTTATTAATTAATTATCTCTCCATATACTTGATACAATCTTTCTCTTCATTTATTTCATATCTACAAATTCATGAACCCAACTGTCAATGAATTATATATCTTCTTTATTTTCAAAGTTCAAATCCCATAATGAATTATTAGAAAAATATCTTGTTCTTTCCAATTCTTTGCTACAAGTCATATGTTAAAAACTTGTAAAGTTGTGTAATTATTTTTACTTGTGATTGAATTCTTGATTTTAACTTTATGAATCCCTAACTTATCCATCATGATTCTCTAAAAAAATGTATTACAAATCAACAATCGTGTTGTATCACGAATCGTGTCATTGTATTGTGGTAACATAGATGATACATTGTTTATAATTTAATAATAATTAAAATATATTTTATCAATAATTATGATTATTTTAACATATAAAAAACTATAAATTATATAACTAACATAATTATTATAACTGTAAAATTTTCATTGGGTGAATAAATCCGGATTCTCTAAAAAATTACGCACAACGTATCACGAATCGTGTAACATTGCTAAAAACACTAGTTCCTCAAATTCAAAATTTGATGTGACTTTTATGGTATGATATTTTTGTTGATATGTTTTAAAAAATATAAATATATAACTATTATATTTTTAAGTGACTTTGAAATTTTTTTCTATTTTTAATGACCATGTTGTTTATATTGAATTAATCCAATAACTTGTTGCCGATAAAAAACAAATATGCACTTGTGATGTTTTTTTTTATCTAAAATGATTTTGCAAATCAAACAAATTTTTTTCATCATTATTAATATACAATTTTACTAACTAAACATATCTAATTTTAATTAATAATATTAAATCGATATAATTTTATCACACTTAATATCAAATTTAATCAAATCAACAACATTGTTAAATTACTAAGCCTTACAGGGAAATTTAATGAAATCACTTTGACATTCGTTGTTTGCTCAAGGGGCTTTTAAATAATATACATGAATAGAATTAATAGAAGTCCGTTTAGACCATAAAATTACTTGAATAATTAATCGGAGCAGGTTAAATAAGATATAAAGTTATTCATACATTATTTTTTATTATAATTATGAATTTAAAGGATGATATAATTACATGAAAAAATGCTACAAAAATAAATGTATACTAAATGAATTTGTATGGTATTTTATATGTATTAAAAATATGCATCATTGAATCTCCAAACAAACCCGACGAGTTAAGAGGTATAATCAACAGAACTTAAATGGAGCAGCAATAAAATAACCTGGAATTGGTATTATTTATGATTAATTACTCTAAACATATATTATTATAATACTTTCATGGGGCCCATCATAACTGACACGGACACCGGACTCCAACTCCATTTTAAATCCATTTAGTTGTAGAGTTTAAATATTATATCAACGAATTCTTTAATAAAGAAACAGAAAAAGAANAATGGCAAATTGAGTCCCCATCATTTTAAAATTTTGGCAATTTTGAACCCCAAAGTTTTAGAATGACAAAACAGGTCCCCGACTTTTGTATGGTTTGGCAAAACTAGTCCCAATTGTTTATCAATTTCGGCAATGTTAGTCCCCAAACAAAAACAATGGCGTATTTGATCCTCATAATTTCAAAGTTTTGGCAAAAAAGGTCCCCAACGGTGTTAGAGATTCTCAACGATTTGAAATATGACAATTACGATCGTTAAATAAATTTGCAACGGTGTTCCTCAACGTTTTGAAAAACGTAAACCCTAACGGCCGTTAAATAATTTAGGGACCAATTTCGCCAAATTCCACAAATTTGGGGACTAGTTTTGCCACCAAACGTAAATAATGAGGACTAGTTTTGCATTTTTTAAACTTTGGGGACTAATTATGAACTTTGGGGATTGAATTTGCCAAATTTTACAAACTATGAATATTGCCAATTAACTGAAGTTTGGGGACTCTATACGCAAAAAAAAAATTTGAGGATCAAATTTGTCAAAATCAACAAAATTTGGGGACCAAACCTGCCATTTTCTCGATTAATTACTCTAAACATATATTATTATAATACTTTCATGGGGCCCATCATAACTGACACGGACACCGGACTCCAACTCCATTTTAAATCCATTTAGTTGTAGAGTTTAAATATTATATCAACGAATTCTTTAATAAAGATACAGAAAAAGAAAAGGTATCTTACCCCAAAAGCTATCTTATCCATCACGCGTGGAATCCTCCATAGTCCATAGTCCATACTCCATGTCCATGTCCATACCAAATCAAATTTTATTTTGTCCGGAATATTAATTTAAGAATTTGAAAATAGTTTAATTATTTTAATTTCATCCTATTAAATCTTTACAACTCCCAAAAATAAATTTCGAAATAAATTATGTTGATATTTTTCAATGTTTAAGTTAATATTTTTTATTATATGAATTTTTTTCTGATTAATAAAATACGGATAAAGTGGAAAAGTAGGAATTTCGTGAACGGAGACACGTCAAAGTAACCCCATATGCCGTGATGCCGGCAAGACTTTCTCGACGTCACTTTCACTATTTTCTCTCCATTGAATTGGATTTTCCCCCACTATATATACTCCTTTTCCGGCCCACCGGTTTTCCTCATTGTTTCCGTGAGCGTACACTTACCGGAGATTCTCGATTCTTCTCATAGGTTTTGGAATGGAGTGTGTAAAGGAGAAAAAGCGTGAGAGAGATTCAGATGAATTGGAAGAAGAGATGTTCTCGCCAGAGGCGAAACGTCTAAGAGATAATATTCTTGAAGATTTAGATGAGGAGGCGGCGAAAACTATCACCGCCGCGGAAGAACTTGACCGCTTTATGAAAAGCTTTGAAAATGAGATCACAATAGCTCCTGAGCTTGATAAGTCTGTGGATCTTGCGTCAGATTGCGGAGAGTCTACGCTTGATTTGTGTTACTTGTTGGAGGCAACAGATGATGAGCTCGGACTTCCGCCAACGGCCGATTCTTCTCCCATTGGATTCGAGAGAAGTTTCGATCCAATTGCGGTTAATTCCGATGCGGCAGTTTTCGGGAGCGAGTTTTGGGAGGTTGCCGGCTATGATGACGATACGTTCGGATATGGCTTCGGGTATGGTATAGGCGAAACTGATGAGAGCAGTTATTTTGAATACGTGGCGTTAGATGGGCTGTTTAATTATTCAGATGGGCCGAATGGTTGGTTTATAGACAGACCCAGATTCGAGAATATGCCGGCCCAATAGAAGCTAGAATGCGCCGTAGAACTTAGGCGTGGAAAATTAACAGTTAAAACTTAAAATGCACCATTTAATACTTAAATACACATATCTTTATTTGCTTTATTTTTAGATATGCTTATAGGTTTTGTTGAAATATGAGTGAAATTGCCCCACATTGGAAAATAAAATTGTGATGAATTTTGGTTTATAATAGGGAAAGTAGACTATAGTAAATGATTTATTCAAATCATTTACATTGTGATATTCTCCTTCTTATACGTTATATCCGAGTATACTCCTCACATAAATTGATCCGGCTCTAAAAATTTGACATGGTATCGAAGCAGGTTCCGAAAAATCCTGAGTGGGTTTGCCGAGGTTAGTCCGGTTTAATGAAATTGATCGGTTGGTAATTCACCGATTTGAATTGTCAAGTCTAACTTGTCAGGTGGTTGAACTTGAGGGGGTGTGTTGAAATATGAGTGAAATTGTTTCACATTGAAAAATGAAATTGGGATGAATTGGTATATATGAGGGAAAGTGGACCATAGTAAATGACTTATTCAAGTCTTTTGCATTTTGGTCTCCTCTCTCTTATACATTATATCCGAGCACATCCCACGTAAATTGATCCGATTCTAGAAATTTAACAGGTTTAGGTATGATATCGATTCTTATCTTCTAATATTAAGAACTAGAGAATATAATCTAAGAATACAAAAAACGATATAAGCAAATTTAACGTCCAAACCTCAATTTTAGAACTTTTATGGTAAAAAATAACTATGAAATGATTTAAATTTCAAATTCTACATAACTGCATCAATTTCTCTATTTTGTGATCAATTTTCTAAATCCGTAGTATCATGTCTGTTAATACATCGTTATTACAGGTAATATCATTAATTTCATGGTATATTGATCCTTTTAGCTATATGGGCCATGAATAATGTTCCTCTCTTCTAAAACCGGACCGGATTAGGTGTATCGTTTTTTCGACGGTTCGGTTCAAACCAGTTCGGATTGGTCTTGTTTTGAAATATGTAGATTATATTTTAACTCATTTTCTTCAAGTGTTCATCTAATAACATACTAAAAATATGAATAAATATGAGTGATGTTTCTAACTATCCCCAAAATTTATAATAGTGTAAAGACGGTGCTCCAAAAGTTTGTATAATGCGCACAGTTGGTCCCTTAACTTTTAAATGTTGCTAACACTTATTCTCAAAGTTTCAGAATTGACTATTATACTTGTTAATATTATAAACCGTTTATATTTGACTCTTATACTTGTTAATATTATAAATGTTTCCATAGTTTGTATTTGACCCATTAACCTTGAAAAGATCTAATGCTATATCTCCAAACTTTGAAAATTTTAAAAATAACGCATAAATTATCAAAACCACTTATATGAAAAAATAATAAAGACGAAAACTGCTACTATTCAATTGAAGGTCATTCTTGAACGGTTTTGAAACTTCGGGGGCTTTTCATTTAATTTACAAACTTTGTGACATCACTTTTATACTATTTTAAACATTAGAGACCAATGATGCAATTTTCTCGAATAAATATATCAATTTTCAAAATGTAAATAATAATTATATAACTAAAATTGTATATTTATAAATCATGTTATTTATGATGGTTAATAATAATGGATGCTATTGTTTTTTAGTGTTTGATATAAAATAAATATTAGTTCTAATCATATTTTTTATTATAAAATGTAATTAATAAATTGATCCGAAATGAAATTTTGATTCGATATGAAAATTTAACAAACTATGCGAACCGGATCAAATCGGATCGGGTTTTGTATCAGCTCAGGTTCGAACCGGCTATAATCGGTTCGGTTTTAGAACATAGTAATGTTGCATTAATAGATTCATATATGACCCAACTCCATGGTCTTTTATTTTTTTGTAGATTAAATGTATCACATAACTTCACGTTATACCTAATAGATAATGTGAAAACTATAATATTACTATTTTTCAATGACAACTATTGATTTAAGTTTGTCATGAACACTTAATAATTAAATAATAATTTGTTTAATTACTTTGGTATTGTTTTAATTACATCGTGAAATTTGGTTTAGTATATATTTTACCTTTATATTGTTTTATAGTTTAATTACTTGGGTGATATTTACCTACGAACCGAACTACGAACTAGATACCTTTAATATGCATTTGTAGTCATACAACTTCAATTAAATGCACATAATACATCTAAAGTTTCTAATACCGTTTATCATTGACACTCTAATAATTCATTAATATTTTATATACAATTCTCGAAAATTAGGTGTCAATTTTGTATAAATTTTCAAACGTGTCTTATTAGCGTACATTGAGAATCACTCATGCTAATGGAAAAATGTTTGTCAACTTAACGGAAAACTGGATGCTAGAATGTCCTGTGTAAAAAACAAATAGTATTGATAACTTTGATGTCATTTCTGCAATTTCGTAAGTTATGATATGCTCTTTACACAACTCATAAGTTGTGGGCTACTTATGCTATATTCTCTTACTCAGAATTCCGGATCATCATGGTGATAAGAACTGTCACAACTCAACAGAAAATCTCCAAATGAAACTAATTGTCGGTCCGCATGGACGTCGCTAAACTAATTTTGTCTGAAAATATTTTATCGAATATTGGATCAATCAGATTTTTGTTGTTGTTAAAACAAGAAGATTTACGATTTGGGGCCCACAATGACTGGCTTATATCCTGAAGAGCAAAGTTCTACCTTGGTGTTTCATTTTGGGGTAGGATTCGGTCGATTAAGTGGTTAAACGGTCAAAACTTTATGGTTAATCGGTTTTGTAGCCCAAAATTTGAAAACGGAATCCCATCCCAAAGTGATCTAACCGCATGTTGAAAACTGAAACCGAACCGTTTAACCGCTTTATAAATTTATAATCGACCGAAACGGAAAGCGACCGAAACCAACGATTAACTGGTTACCGTTTAACCGATAACTTTTAAATTTACTACAAATTTTGTTCCATAGTCAATCTATTTTTTTGAGAGCTTGATTTTCATACTTTAGAGAACGATTTTCATACTTTCGAGAAATTGATTAAATTAATCTCGATCAAGCATGGAACTTGGACTAGACTTTCGAGAACGATTTAGCATAGAAAATTATTGTGTGTATTAGTTAAATAATTTAATCGGTTAACCGACATTAAAACCGATTACCCACCGTATAATCGTATTCAGCAATATGAAACCGAACTATAAAAACTGATAAACCGTATAACCGACACCGTTTAACTGATTAAAATTGGTTCGGTTACACGGTTCTGCGGTTGGGTGTCCCACCCCTAGTTTTACTAAAATGAAGTACAAATTATACAACCAATTGGTTAAAGAGATCAAAACAAATGTTCTATAGAAAGCCCGAACAACTGAATAAATATGAATATCAAAAGACATGATGAAATCTCTAGAACCGGGGGTTTGCCGCAAAACACTATTTACAATGGAAACACTATTCACCTCGGATTTCACTATTTATGCGAGGAAACGTTATTTACCGTGGATTTCACTATTCACACCAGAAACACCATTCACGGCGGATTTTCACTATTCATGCCGGAACAAATTTTTCACTGAGGATTTACTACTCACGCCATAAAACATTATTCAATACAGATTTTCACTATTCATACCAGAAAACACTATTCACCACAGATTTTCAGATTTAGAACTTTTTTCGCAACATATGTTGAGATTCCAAATCATTTCTTATGCACATGGACTCGTATTATAGAAAAACCTGGCTTGAAAACTCAACGCTACGTAAAAGCCCAAATATATCTAATTCGGTCCAATTTGGCCCGTGCACTCCAAGAATGCTCGATTTCACCCGGTAATCTGTCGTAATGCCCTGGATTATTCGAGACACATCTCGATCGACCAATGACCATTATATAAGACAAAAAGTACTCTCAACATGATTCCATATCAATATATTCAGAAAATATCCAACCTATCACCGAGGATTTGCCGCAACGCCTTCTAGGCACCAAAACGAAATACCCCTAACGTCATTTTACCCCGGAATAATCCAAAAACAGTCAAAACATCATTAGAATCCCGTCATGCTACCCCATGATTACCAATTTACGAAAATACCCTCGAAGTCACTTTATCTCGAAATCATATGAGAACACCGAAAATACCATTAGAGATGTACGAGATGAACTATGAGTTTCCAAATTACGAAAATACCCACGACATCACTTTGACTCAAAATCTACCAGAAACACCGAAAATTCCATTTCAGATGCACCATACAAGCTCCGGTGTCTAAATTACGAAAATACCCTCAAAGTCATTTCGATTCGAAAGACTCAAGATACCTTTGAAAACGTGCCAGAAGCTTCACGGGGTATCCTCTGTAGATTTCATCCCGTCTTTTCTCAACTAGATCAAGATCCATGCATTCAAGATCATCATTAGCGAACTTAGAATATAAGACAACCCTTTGCGTATGCAAAACATTTTCTATGGTTAGTGGCTCATACCTGTAGATAAGCGAGAAGGGCGTTTCTCTAGTGGTGTGAATTGGTTTAGTGCGGTATGTACATAGTAATTATTTGAGTCGATTATGTCAATTACCTCCAAAATCTTCCAGCTTCTTTATTTATCTTCGCAATTGCACATATGAGAATATTTGCTTAATTCCCAACTCACACATATGCCCTCAACCTTTCAACCATTAAATTAGGTACCATTAACATACACAAGTACCCAAGGCACCCTGAACATGTAAATAAAATTTTTTCACACACTATTCTTGACAACATCCTCAATGATTGAAAACACAAGTTTAGCTTCAATCCATTTAGATAACTATTCTACTAACACTATGTATAATTTTCTTTGATTGAGACACTGTGGGAACATATAAATTACATCAATCCCCCATATGTCAAAAAGACATAAGAGAGGTGTGGAATTCAATAGACTACATATCCGTCGATGATAATTAGAATGGAGCGGACACAATTGATATTTTTTAATAAATTCTTTCGTATATGCCATCATTCTTTGCTAGAAATGTCCTGATCGCTTGACTTTCAACACAAGCGTCTGCGTTAACAAGGGTCTGCCGAACGATCGCTTGTTGATGAGTGAAGACCTTTATCAATTGACCGTCAAAATAATTATTCAGTTTTGTCGAGGCCTTCTTTAAAGCAATGAGGAATTTTTCAATGTTTGTATATTTGGTTTCATTAGGGAGGAGAGTATCTTACATATTATATTGACTAGATAATTCTTTGGCTCGGTTTCGCTGGGTTTCAGCTTCGGCTCTCTTTGCTATTTCTGTTTGAGTTTCTTTGGCCGAACGAGATAATTCTTTGGTGATCACATCCACTCTATTATTCAAGGTCATGTTTTCCTCTTGATTGTGAGGGAGTTCTTGTACTTGACGCCTTACTTCGGCTAGCTCCCCCTCTAACCGAGCGACTTTATTTTTATCTTATGCAGCTCTATTCCTTTCTTCAGTAATTCGATCATTTGCTTCTGAAAGTTACTTCTGCAGAAGGGCAGTCACCTTCAACGAACATGTTGTCTTATGATACATAGACAAAAGTTCCTTCGACATCTGCATCGATCGACAATTAGCATGATATGAAACATTTAGTTTAAATTATTTGAAGCACCTCACGAAGGGCGATCACTGCTTTGCTAAACGAACTAGGGAGAGGGGTCGACAGAGTGTCAACCAACATCATCTCGTCAATGTAAGTATTGATGAGCGTTCCTACAACCACTGGAACTGTCGGATGCTTCATGGCTTCGCTACCGATCGGTAGTGGAAAAATGATATTCTCCCCCATGTTTTTGTTTTGGAATTCAGCAAACCATGATGGAAAGCTTTGGCTCCCAGATGACGAACTTGCTTTAGAAGGTGATGCAACTTCGTTTGTCATTTGAGGTTGGACTGGAGGATGTGGAAGGTCGTTCATTGGGATTGTTTGTACCTTACTGGAGACTCCTTTGGATAGTCTATCAGTTGGACTTGCTCAGCCTGCAGAAATTCATTGAATAATGAGTGTCGTTCGGCAGTCCAACCGGCGATCCTATAACAACTTTCAAGAGTTAGATCCTCAAAAAATTGATTTACCCTTTCGACGAGGGGTTCCATTTGAATAGCGACGATTGCCAAAGGGTGTGGAGTTGCCCCTTCGATATCGTCGGCCGACACCGATGCTTCTGCCTCCTCGGAAAAATCTCTTTTTGAGGCAATTTCTGCTAAGGATGGTGGTGGCGATGGAGATCTCTCTTTTGATGTAGAGGCATGCAAGCGAGAAAAAAGTTAGAATAAAGACGCAACTAAAAGAGGAGTATTTGATGATCGAGAAATAGTTACTTTCACCATTTTTGCTTGCTTCTTCTGCAGTTTTTCAGCAAGTATCTCTTGCTTTCTTTTCAGTTTTCCACTAGAAGAGAGTTGGGAGGAAGAAGTTGAAAGATGAAACAAATTAAATATTGGAAAACCAAATTGATAAGTAAGAACTTACGTTCTGTAGTTAGCGATGGAAGTTGAACCCAATGTCGACTAATGCGGTCACACATCGATCGACCTGTTATGTACAAACGGATTAGGTTATCCTATACACATAACACTTTCCAGCTGAGACAATCGTCTTTCTCTGGATATTGTCCATCAAGGTCGGCAGATTTTTCAGTTGATCGGCATAAATTGATGATTTTTCGCCGTCGATCATAAGTTTCCCTGTGGCGTCCGACACTTGGATAGGGAATTTAAGGTTGTTATCTTGAATTCCAACCCAGATGAAGGAATTATACTAGTCGTGTAGTGAATCTGGTCGTTCGACGAGATCATTGTTTTGGCCTCTACAGGTGAAATACCATAGCCAGCGTTGAACAAAAACATGATTACCCGATCGCCACATCACCTTGTAGATCGTGAGGAAGTTGGTGACGGTTGGGCCGATCTTAGCAGCGTCATAGTAGTGCATGAAAGCGATGATTACTAAGTAACTGCTTGGCATCAGAGAAAAAACGGGCATCACCACGGCCCACAACAGTTCAATGACGAATGGGTGAAGGGAAACCTCAAGCCATTCTTCAAAGAAAAGATCGTCACTGGCACAACATTGCTCAGTGACGATCGGCCAGCAGCGGGCAATGGTTCAGACCCAGGCTCCCCTACTTCAAGTTGATATTCTTCAGGAAAGTCTTACTTCTCACGAACAAGGTCAACATTCAATGAAGGAGCCATTTGCAAATAAAATTAGTCATCAGAAATCGAATTAACATAGGAAAACATGTGTGAAACCTCCTGAAACTGTAGAAAATTGCAAAATATCGCCGGAAAAGTCAGGGAAGTGGGCATAAAAACGTGAAAAAAGGATATTAAGATCATAGATTGTATATAAAGGTAAAAGAGAAAGGAAAACCTCAATAAGATCGAAGATGATTGAGGAAAAGAAAGTCGTCGTAGTTGGTCGCAAAGATCGCCGGAAATCGCCTGGAATCGCTTGAGAAAAATTTCAAGAGAGCGCAATCGATAATGACGATGGAGGAGGGTTCTGCATAGGATCAATGCTCAGGATTGTGCCACGTGGACGTTTCATATCCCGACCCTCTGAATTTCGCATAGTTTTTTAAGTCGGCGATTAGACAGCTCTGACACCTTGTGCAGAGTGCGCAGAATTTGNAGCGAGAAACAAGTTAGAATAAAAACGCAACTAAAAGAGGAGTATTTGATGATCGAGAAATAGTTACTTTCACCATTTTTGCTTGCTTCTTCTGCAGTTTTTCAGCAAGTATCTCTTGCTTTCTTTTCAGTTTTCCACTAGAAGAGAGTTGGGAGGAAGAAGTTGAAAGATGAAACAAATTAAATATTGGAAAACCAAATTGATAAGTAAGAACTTACGTTCTGTAGTTAGCGATTGAAGTTGAACCCAATGTCGACTAATGCGGTCACACATCGATCGACCTGTTATGTACAAACGGATAAGGTTATCCTATACACATAACACTTTCCAGCTGAGACAATCGTCTTTCTCTGGAAATTGTCCATCAAGGTCGGCAGATTTTTCAGTTGATCGGCAGAAATTGATGATTTTTCGCCGTCGATCATAAGTTTCCCTGTGGCGTCCGACACTTGGATAGGGAATTAAAGGTTGTTATCTTGAATTCCAACCCAGATGAAGGAATTATACTAGTCGTGTTGTGAATCTGGTCGTTCGACGAGATCATTGTTTTGGCCTCTACAGGTGAAATACCATAGCCAGCATTGAACAAAAACATGATTACCCGATCGCCACATAACCTTGTAGATCGTGAGGAAGTTGGTGACGGTTGGGCCGATCTTAGTAGCGTCATAGTAGTGCATGAAAGCGATGATTACTAAGTAATTGCTTGGCATCAGAGAAAAAACGGGCATCACCACGGCCCACAACAGTTCAACGACGAATGGGTGAAGGGAAACCTCAAGCCATTCTTCAAAGCAAAGATCGTCACTGGCACAACATTGCTCAGTGACGATCGGCCAGCAGCGGGCAATGGTTCAGACCCAGGCTCCCCAACTTCAAGTTGATATTCTTCAGCAAAGTCGTACTTCTCACGAACAAGGTCAACATTCAATGAAGGAGCCATCTGCAAATAAAATTAGTCATCAGAAATCAAATTAACATAGGAAAACATGTGTGAAACCGCCTGAAACTGTAGAAAATTGCAAAATATCGCCGGAAAAGTCATGGAAGTGGGCATAAAAAAGTGAAAAAAGGATATTAAGATCATAGATTGTATATAAAGGTAAAAGAGAAAGGAAAACCTCAATAAGATCGAAGATGATTGAGGAAAAGAAAGTTGCCGGAGTTGGTCGCAAAGATCGCCGGAAATCGCCTGGAATCGCTTGAGAAAAATTTCAAGAGAGCGCAATCGATAATGACGATGGAGGAGGGTTCTGCATAGGATCAATGCTCAGGATTGTGCCACGTGGACGTTTCATATCCCGACCCTCTGAATTTCGCATAGTTTTTTAAGTCGGCGATTAGACAGCTCTGACACCTTGTGCAGAGTGTGCAGAATTTGAAAAGGCATGTGTCGATCGTGGGACTCTTTGTAGATGGGTGAGCGCACATAAATCATGACGAAGTCAACTTCCCTCGACGTTCGACAGAGACGATCGATTGAAGTTGATGGGCTAATGTTAATTCATGAATTATGATAGCGGGTCGGCTTGTAATGGATCAGATTTTGCAGAATAATGGGACAGATGTCGATTGATACATTTTATCAATTGTATCCGATTGGTACTTCGACACCTGCCTCGCGATGAAGTCAGACGCTTGCCACAATCGATCGGAATCATCAACATCCGATCGGTAAATGAACTCATGATCAACATGGTTGGTGATTAATTTCAACAACGGCTGCGCCACCAATCTCAGACGGCGCCGCACTACTTTTAGGAAACTAAAAGTCGTATAAATCAGCTCAAGGGCGGTTGATCTAATGAGGGAAAGATTATGATTAGATTTCGTATTTTTAAATTGTATCAATATCCCTATAAAAAGGGCGAGAAGATATTGAAGAATGATAAACTCTTTCCTCTGCCTACTACACTAATTTTCATAGTGAAAATTTTCCTATGTTTGGTATCCCATGGGTTTTCCTCCCGGTTCTCGGGTTTCCACGTATAATTCTCTATTTACTATGTTTTCTCGTTACGGCAACCGAATACCAGCGATTATCATTCATTAAGATTAGAAATAGTAAAGAGTTGATTTTTACTCTTAACAGTAATGTATTTTCCACTTGGACAGGAAAACACCCAAGAGGGGAGGTTGGGAGCAAATTCGCGAGGTATTTGAGGAAACTCATCGCGGTTTGCCCCTACTTAACAATTCATCGCGAATATTGGCAAATGAAGAATTCATCGCAGATTTGAGGGGTACTATGATATTTCATCACGAATTTGGTGGCCAAAGGATAACTCATCGTTAATTTAGTGGCCAAAGTGAAATTCATCGCGAATTTATGGAGTGTGGGCAAACTCATCTTGAAAATGAGGAAGATAACAAGGAACGTGGGGAAAGACAAGTAACAAGTGAACAATCGATAAGAGAGTAATATAGGGTCACACGATAGTATAATACGGTAAATTGTGAATGCAAGAAAAGAAAGGGGAGAAGGCATATGATACCAAGACGATGACGTAAGCGGAGGAAACATAATACATTAAAGGAATGTTCACGAATACGAAACAAGAGTAAAGTAACATTTAAGAAGAAATAGTAACAGTTAAGAAGAAAATAGTAACAATTAAGAAGAAAAGAGAAACACTTAAGAAGAAAATAGTAATAGTTAAGAATAAAAGAGTAACATCGAGAGGACATCGTGTTTGATTATGATCAGTCAATTTATTATATAATTTGAGTTCAATTATTGTGGGGACACGAGCGATATACGAGGTTGGGTACACAATGTGTGGGCTTACGTCCTCGGGAGAGCGAAGCTCTACCTTGGTTTTCACTATGATATTCAACGAATACAAATACAATGATGTGGTAACAGTAATCCAGATGAAAACGGCTCGATAAACGATCGAAAATACTTGTTGCGCCCAAAAGGGGTGCAGTCGCGAGTTGTGGCCAACAACTCGCGAACGGGCAAAGCAGCAGCTCGCGAATAGGTATCAGAGCAACAACTCACGAGATAGGCTAGGGTAACAATAAGTCGCGAGTGCGGGCTGCAGAGCGATAACTCGCGAGTGTAAAAATAGGTCGCGACTACGAGCAACAAGTCGCGGGTGCGGGATGAAAAGCAACAAGTCGCGGCTCAGGCAGAAACAAGTCGCGAATGACGACAAGTCGCGGCTCTACAGTGTGCAGAAAAGTAATACTTTGCCTTGGGAAGCGTGATAACAGTATGAACCCCTTCCAAATGCAATGAGGCTTGTATTTATAGAGAATTCCAGCCTAACTTCGCATACTTGAGCCCATGAGCCCAGTTTTACTTCACTTAGCCCAAAACACATAAATAACCTCTAATTATATTGGAATTCAAAGCTACAGGTCGCATTCACCATCATGTCAATGGTCGGTAGCGGATACGGATCCTTTGGGCATGCTTTATTCAAATCGGTAAAATCAATACAAACTCTCCAGCCATTATTCGATTTTGGGACCACCACTGGATTCGCGACCTAATCCGCGTATCTGACAGGCTCTATGAACCCCGCCTGCAACAAACTTTCCACTTCCTCATCAATGTCTCTTTCTTTCTCAGGGGAAAACTTCCTCTTTTTCTGATGAACTGGTCGCACATACGGGTTAACATTGAGTCTATGTGAGCAAACTTGGGGGTCTACCCCACATAATCCTGATAAGACCAAGCAAAAATATCTATGTTATTTCACAAAAAAGAAATTACCTCCTTTTCAAGCTTTGGTGCCATCTCAGAACCGATTATCATTGTCTTTTCCGCGTTATCAGAGAATAAAGAAATTACCTCCTTTTCTTTATACTTCCTATTGTAGGATGTGTCCGCTGAATCCATAACTTCTTCGGATAAGACTTCCACCATACAAATATGTTTCTTTGCTTTCGACCCATCCATACCACTCATGCACATTATGTTATAGCAAGAACGCGCCAAATCCTGATCTCCTTTCATTTTTCCAATGTCTGAAGGTGTGGGGAATTTCATCATCAAATGTGGTTGAGAAACCACAACCCCAAATAAATTCAAAGAACTCCTCCCGAGAATCGCATTATAAGGAAGTATAGGGAGATCCACGACTACGAATTCCACTAACAAAGTCCTTGATATTCCTTGATCTCCCAAAGTGACTGGCAGAAAGACATATACCTCTGTAGTAACATCACTATTATTAAAACCGACTAATTTCGTTTGCACCGGCTGGAGTTTGGTGGTTCCTTTCAAAGACATTTGCTCAAATGGTGCAAGAGTCAAAATATTAGTAGCAGCTTCGGTGTCGACCAACACTCGAGAAATAGGATGATTTGCAATAACAGGAGATATGACAAGCGCATCGTTCTGTGGGGAGAACACTCCAGATAAGTCCTCGGGTCCGAAAGATATAGCCATCCTCTCTAGATCAGATAGTTGGACCAAGTTAACTTCCATAAAGCGACTTTTTTGTTCAAATTCTCGATATGATCACTTACGAGCACGACTTGAATCTCCTACGCTCCTTCCCCATACGATAGTCATAATATTGGGGCATAGATTGCCCCATCTTGGTTGAACTTCCTCGATATTCAAGATAGGTTGACCCGGATTCGGGCCAGCATGAGTAGGAGGTGGCGGTTGTTGATTTCTTTGGGCAGGTGGATAACCTTCCTACCGATATCCTTGTTGATTTCTATAATGCTAATTTCTACCCCGACCACGGTTATTATTGTCTCTCATTCCATCTCTGCGATTCTGCTGACCATTATTATGAAATCCCCTTTGGCCCCCTCTTTGATGCTGACCACGTTGTCCTCCATACCCACGGCCCCTTGTGTTAAGTCGTGGTGGGTCTGCCTTATTAGGTTTCGCTGCCGTTCTCAACTGTGCACTCATATCAGTCTTTCCTGGGTTAGCTTCTGGCAGTGCTTCCACGGTGCTAATCAATTCATCCAACTGACCCAATTCCAACAACCTCTCGACTTCGGACATCAGTTCACGACAATCATTAGTGGCATGTCTAAAACTTCGATGAAAACAACATAATACTTGGGATTCATAAGTCTCCGGAGTTGGTTCTTGAAGGGGGGAGGGATAGTGAAGAGATCAACTCTTTTTGTTCAATAATGGCAAAGATCTGCTCGTAACTGAATGATGGATATGTTTTTAGTTTAGTTCTTGATTGTGCGACGTTCTTATCCCGAACACGGCTTGCAACTATGTTGTGGGAACCATAAGTTCGCACTTCGATCACTCTGTGATCCCGCAAGCCTTCATCTTCCCGGATGTACTGCGTACATCTCAAAGCCAATTCTTCCATATTTTCCGGGGGATCTCTATTCAAAGACTTACACATCGGATGTCCAGCTAGAATCAGCTGGAGCACCCAAAATTTCTCACTAACAGTAATCCGAGGTATCTTCCTACACTCGGCTTCAAAACAGGTAACAAAAACCAACAATCTCTCTGAAGAATCATACCGCAACGTGGTCAAAGAAGTAATAGATTTTATTGGCGTATTGAAAGACGCAAAAGCTGAATAAAATTGATATTTAAAATCATGATATGTAACAATAGAGCGACTCGGTAAACGATTAAACCATCGGAGGGATGATTCCTTAAGAGAAGCTGCGAAAACGAAACACATTGCAGCATCGCTGAAATTCATCAAGCTGACATGAATCTCCAAATTCGATGTATTAGCATGTGGGTCAGTTGACCCACGATACTGCGGAAGATCCTTAGGCATTTCAATAAACTCAGAATGAGTGGCACCAATAATTTCCGTGGAAAACGGAGACAATGCGTTTGAAGTGTTCCACGGACTTTGCAAAACTTCCATAGATGGTAAAGCCTTTCCTCGATTACCATAAGGCTCACCAGCCCTTTCTTGTTCGATATAATCACCTTCGTAAGCAGAAGTATGATGAGTATCTAGGGTGTGCTGGCCATTTACTCGTCTCCTTTCCTGGCCAAGAATCAGATTGACCTCCAATTGGTTCAACCTGGCCTCGTTTCGTTCCATATTCCCGCTCATCTCCTTAAACTTTAGTTCTATTAAATCTCCAATTCTTTGTAAAGTATCATTCTGCTCTCCGGTTACCGTAGTGTTCGCTTGCGGTTCCGGAATATGATCAGTGTCTTCTTCTGCCACCTCATCATTAACGGGTTCCTGGATAACATTATTCCTGCGGGCTCTCCTTCGAGCTTCAACTTCTTCTAATTGAGCGATTAAAGTGCGTCTTCGCTCTTCCAAATATTCATCGGTTTCGGTTTGATCCGCGGATCTAGAGCGCGACGGTGGCGAAAGGCGGGCATTATTACATAATGCAACTCGATCAACTCTCGCAAATTCATAACATCTATATAAACACCGAGATGGAGGAGGATAAAAAATAGGCGCCCTTCCGGATGAAAACCCGCTCCAGGAGGGTCGAACAGTGACATTTTGAGCAGGAGACTCCTCCGGGATTGATGATTGAGCCCCCGGTAACGCAACAAACTCATCGTTCGCCCGAGGATTAGGTTCTACATCAATCTCTTCATCGAAAACATCATCATCAGAATTCCGAGTAGTCATGATAACAGAAATCCAAGCCCATCAATAAAGCTCTCAATGGGATAAAATCTCGATCCCCACAGACGGCGCCAAACTGATCTCGTCTAAAAATATTGGGTATTTATTTTTAGATCAGTCAATTTTTAGTTACTCGAAATTTAATTATTGTGAGGACACAAGCGATATACGAGGTTGGGTCCACAATGTGTGGGCTTATGTCATCGGGAGAGTGAAACTCTACCTTGGTTTTCACTATAATAGTCGAGAAATACAATTACAATGAAGAGATATCGGTTATCCGAGCGAAATCAGCACGTAAAACGATCAAATACACTTGGTTGTGCAGTTACTGTCAAAACCTCGCAACTACTTGCAGAATCTCACGAGTTGCAGGAAGGCAGTGCACAATATCGTGACTTAATGCAGAATCTCGCGAATGCAGGGATGCAACAATATCTCGACTCAGTGCAGAATATCGCGAATGCAGGGATGCAGTGCACAATCTCGCGACTACTTGCAAAAAGTCGCGACAGACAGAATGCTGTTTTGTGAACACTTTGCCTTGGGAAGCGTAATAACAGTCTAAACCATTTTCCAGTGTCTTGTGACTTATATTTATAGAGAAATTCAGCCCAACTGGTAAACTTTAGCCCATGAGCCCAATTTCATTTAATCTAGCCCAATGTACTTAAATAATATCCATTTAAATTGGAATAAATTCCATACCATCCCGGAGTTTTGGAAATGCATCTCGGTCGAGAATTAATCGAAAATGTCAATGAGAAAATACCGGAAAACCTCGCATAGTAATTCCTTGCCTCCAGATATTGAATATGCAGCCAAAAATATTGCCCCGACTTACCGGCACATTCCTCAGGTGCCAAATTACTAAAATACCCTTGGCCCGTTTAGTGCCGAATCTGTCCGAAACTGATAGAAATGACAATATCGTGGTCATAGGTTGACCTGAGAAGTCCAAATTTTGAGAATACCCCTGAAAATATATCGTGACACAAATCTATGAGAATACCGAAAATACCATCTAGCCACGTCGGATGAGCTACGGAGTGTTATAATACCGAAAATACCCCGGAATAATATCAACGAGCCTCTTGAATATTAAAAAATAATTGTCTTTGTCCACTCATATGGTTGGTGGCCCCATAATCAATAAATCACACATTATTTACTCATTTTTCATCAAGTTGTGCCATAAACAAGACACATTTCTCTTCCTCTTGTTCCACTTTTTCCATTGATTCTAGTAATAAATTAGATTGAGGTTGTTGACATTCCCATGAAAAATGTCCATGTTGATGACAATTGAAACACTCGATTCGTCTTTTATCCATCTTGTGGCCAATGATTGTGTTTCTTGGTTTGTAACTTCCTAATCCATTTTGATGGCTACCTCTACCACCTCGTCCTCTCCATCTCCCAACATTGCCACGTCCTCTCCATCCATTATATGATGTGTTTGCATGTCCTTGCATATTAGAACCATTAAAACTCCTACCTCTTCCATTTCCGCGACTTCTACCACGGCCACGATGACTATTGTTGCCTCGCCAATTTTTTTCAGAATCTTTTACATTCATATTTAGGAGTTTTGTTACTAATTTCTCTTCATCGTCATCATTTAGTCTCTCTTCATAAGCTTGTAAGGATCCCATTAAGTCGTCTAAAGTCATTGAACTAACATCATTACCTTCCTTGATCGCAACCACCACAAAGTTATATTTCCTCTCAAGGGATCTTAGGACTTTTTCAACTATTCTTGCTTCATCTAACTTTTCATCAAAGCGTTTCATCTTATTTGTGATTCCTTGTATTCGAATCACATAATCATTTATTGATTCTCCGGGATTTTGATGCAACCGTTCAAACTCAACCCTTAGAGTTTGAAGTCGTACTTTCTTCACTTTCTCGGCACCTTGATATGTCGCTGCTAGCGTATCCCACGCTTTCTTTGCAGATGTTGCCTCATCAATCTTCTCAAATTGCTTTTCATCCAATGCTTGGTGAATTAAGGATAATGCTTTCTTGTCCTTTTTTATGATAATGGCGTCGGATTCTAACGTGGTTCCTGTTTGTACAACATCCCATACTTCATATGCCCCAAACAAAGTTTGCATGCGTATCTTCCAGTTATCGAAATTCTCCTTTGTTAAGGCAGGAATAGGAAATGATCCATTGTTCGTCGTCATGTTTTCTCCAAGGCTCCGATACCAATTGTTGGATTCTTCAAAGTTAAAGTATTTGTTTTTATTACGCCGAATGGTTCTAAAACCTTTTCATATATATTTTAAAAGAGTACATAGAGTATTTATATGTTTATCTAAATTTATCCATAAAAAACTACTAATAACTTACTTAACTAACTAATCTTATCCATAATAAGTTGCAATATTTTCTATTTTCCAGCATCGCATTAGGAACCTCCATCCTACATGTCTTGTTTATCCATCTTGGCTCCAACATGGCTTCTTTCATGGTTTTCCTCAGTTTATGTGTTAGATTCAACGGCATAAAGGAATAAGAAAATTGAAGTTAAATTTGCGTAAAATATAAAGTGTGAGAATTTAGTCTTTACATCTATTATTTTTGTGTTGTTTATACTTTATAGTAAGCTCATAGGAAATGTGTACAGAAGTGGTGCCACGAGAAGGGCGATACGACTTGTGAAGTATGCCATGAGGTTAGCCTAAGTGTGAAAAATTAGTGTAATCGAATATGAAATAAAGTATGAAATGCAGCAATTCAAGCCTGGATACAAGGCTCCATCATCTATGTTTCACCTTTCCATGAGCTGCAGGTACTTTAAGAATTGAACCACTCTTATATAATTTCTCCATCAATCCCCTTTCTTGATTGTTGCTAGGGGAAACGGGCGAATTCGGAGACGAGATATGAATAATGATCACACCTTCGTTGATAACGACTATGCATCACGAAGCTCCGTTTTATGGTGTGCATTTGTCACATTGGTAAAGGAAGCAAACTGGTTTGAATTGTATGTGTCGTTTGGTAACTCACATGTTTCATTTGTCTCCAGTTCAAAGCTTTCCTGACTCTATGGCAAATTCTTCCTAAGATGAATGTCATTCAGAGGTATCCGTTCTTGTTTATTGTGGTAAGACGCAAATGAAGTTTTGAGGCGAGGTGAAGCAGCGGTTTTTATCATGAGTTGTTATTGCAAGTGTAGATGGTGATGTTAATGGTTGCTGGGATTACTCTGTCTATCTGCATGGTTGTGAAAGCGGTGATCTCCATTTTTACAGCACCAGGTGTAATGGTTCAAACAAAACTGTTACGAAGAAATATAGAGATGTTATTGTAAGAAAGCATTAATAAGTATGAAAAATGGGTTCGGTTGGGTTATCATCCCAAATAATTCATTATTTTTGCAACTGAATAATCTTGTTCAGGCAGCAGATTCCTTGGCAATCTTCTCTGCTTTGGTAATAACCTCATCTATACCTCCAACCATGTAAAAGGATTGTTCCGAGAGATCGTCGTATTTTCCATCGAGTATTCCCTGGTTAAGTAAAACAAGAGCTTTGAATCATCTGAAATAGTAACGGAAAAATGAGGGAAAAAACTCACCTGGAAGCTGTTAATACTCTCCTTTAGATCGACGTATTTTCCGGGGGCACCGGTGAAGACTTCTGCAACGTGAAAAGGTTGGCTTAAGAAACGTTGAATCTTGCGAGCACGAGCTACTGTTAGTTTGTCGTCTTCGCTGAGCTCGTCCATTCCAAGGATGGCAATAATATCTTGTAGATTCTTGTAGTTCTGGAGAACTTTCTGTACTCCACGAGCAGTATTGTAGTGATCCTGCCCCAATATATGTGGGGAAAGCATACGAGATGTTGAATCAAGAGGATCGACCGCAGGATAAATACCGAGCTCAGAGATCTGTATTAAATCATGAGCAATATTTAGTTCGCATTCCTTTCGAAAAAATGTATCAACTAACCTGTCGAGATAACACAGTTGTTGCATCCAAATGAGCAAATGTGGTTGCAGGGGCTGGATCTGTTAAGTCATCAGCAGGCACATAGATGGCTTGGACAGATGTGATTGAGCCCTTTTTAGTAGTTGTAATACGTTCTTGAAGCCCTCCAAGATCTGTAGCTAGAGTAGGTTGATAACCAACAGCAGATGGGATACGACCGAGCAATGCCGACACTTCGGAGTTGGCCTGCAAGGTTTAATTTGCGAGGAAAATTAAGAAATTTGAGATCCCAAAAATCGTATGAACAACAACTATAGAATTCGAGCTTTACTTGGGTAAAACGGAAAATATTATCAATGAAGAGAAGCACATCTTGTCCTTCGGCATCACGGAAGTGTTCAGCCACTGTCAATCCAGTAAGTCCAACACGAGCACGAGCACCAGGGGGTTCATTCATTTGACCATACACCAGAGCGCACTTACTATCGGCCTAAGAAAAGGAACCTCAAAAGTGAAGCTATTGATAGAATATCAAATGAATTAGCTTCATTAAGATTCACAAAATATACATTACTTGCTTTTCGCCTAGCTTAATGACACCACTTTCAATCATTTCTCGGTACAAGTCATTACCCTCACGTGTGCGTTCTCCCACACCAGCAAAGACAGAGAAACCACCTGCAAGTTCAAAGTAAAACAAGACAAAAAGATAAAGGAACTAAAAAGACCAGATTATGAAAGTCAGAATTCATATGAGGGAACAAACCATGAGCCTTGGCAACATTATTTATAAGTTCCATGATAAGTACAGTTTTTCCTACACCAGCACCACCAAACAGTCCAATTTTACCTCCTCTTTGATATGGTGCTAGAAGGTCGACAACCTGTGATGTTGTACAGACATTAAAAATTGCTTAAGCGCATACAAACTTATGAAATACTGATAAAAGAAAACCTTGATTCCAGTGACAAGAATTTGTTGTTCTGTTGCTTGCTCCACGAACGCAGGTGCTTCACGGTGAATAGGTAAGAAGTGTTCAGTTTCTGCATCATATTCTCAAGTTAGTATCCAGAACTGAAACCCACTTTTATTCATTTACTAGATCATGTTTCTTAAATTTCAATAGGAACTTCACTCACTAATATCTCCCCTCTCATCAATAGGCTCCCCAATGACATTGATGATACGGCCCAAAGTTGCTCTTCCAACAGGTACCTGTGATTGATATAACAAATATTAACATTATTGTGGTATAAATCACCAAAACTATTTCAAGAGAAAGATATCAAGATTATTTTTCGTAAAAAACCGCAACCTTGATGCAGTGACAAACCAGATCACAGTTTTAAACAACTTCAACAAAAACCCAAATCTTTATCCCACTAAATAAATAAATAGAAATAATATAACAGTGACTGAAACTCGGGTAATCTTCAATTGTACATTAAGAAACTTCAATAAATACATCAAAACACCAATAACAGATGATTGAAATCCTAACCGGCTTGAATCAACTACTAGTAACTTATTCATAGTAAGAAATACAAATACAGTCTATAAACAAAACAATCATTCATCACCTGCAAACATCCCAACAAAAATTACCCAAAAATAAACATTTCCAACTCAGAGTGATTGGTGATCCAGTGTTAAGAACGCGCTGGCCCCTCACCAGTCCTTCAGTCCCATCCATCGCAATGCACCTAACCGCACTTTCACCCAAATGCTGAGCGACTTCCAATACAAGCCTGATCTGATGGTCCAATACCTCCAGCGCCGTTAAAATTGGGGGCAAACCCTCATCAAACCTCACATCAACGACAGCCCCAATGACCTGACATACTTTCCCGATCGAGCCAGCGCCTGTGAACTCATCCGTAATTTTACCCCCAGTACCACCGCTGGGAATCTTAGCCGCAGAAGGAGCAGCAGCTGCCGCAGACGTTGCGTACTGTGTCACAAAACGGTGAAGGAAGTGCCCAGCGGACGAAGGACGAGAAATAGGCTTTTGAATTGATGAAAACGGCGATCTATTACGGCGGGCGACGGATGAGCGGAAGAGCGAGGCCAGAAGCCTCCGGGATGCCATGTCGACGTATGAGATTGGGGTTTGGTATTGACTAGGGTTCGACAGTAATTAAGACTGAGAAGATTTTTCACCGATCAGATCCGTGATTTTAAAAAAAGATCGACCTGACCGGATGAAATTATTTATGGAAAAATAAAATAGTAAATTGTGGTATAAAACCCAAGGTTTTGATTTTAATAAATTTGGACTCTAATTTTTTTTGGTAGCTTTAAACCAAAATTTGAATTTTCTCCATTATTCATTTTCATATTTTATAAAAATTAACAGATTTGATTACCAAAGTAAAATAACATATTCTCTAAGTTTGATTGTCATAAAATTATTTTCATATCCCATAATGAAGTGTCAATCTTCTAATTTTATTAATTTGATAAATTTAGTTATCTTTATTTTAACAATGTTATTTGATCCTGTTACTATCGTTTGACATTTATGTCGGGTTTGGATTTTGCTCTGACTTCTTTCATGTTTAATGGTAGTGCATTTTATGAGTAGAAAAACGATTGGTCAAATATATTATCCGGAATAAAAGAGTTGAAAAATTAGAAGTAAGTTAAATAATTGTGTATTTTCTTTATATTAATAATATAATTCATTTTTTATTCGGATGCGAATATGCTATATCGATGTAGGAGGCTCATCTAATATACAAACAGATAAAAACCAAATTTTTAAAAAATTATGACTTCATTTTTATGATTTTTAATAAGTCAAATTTAATTGAAACGGGTAAAAATCGACTTTTGGTTAAAGAAAAATATTAAGAAAAATTGATTAATTATTTAGTTAGAACCAATAAACCGACAGTTTTTCTCATCCATAATGATCCAAAATAATGGTTTTATATTTAAAAAAACTAAACCTGAAAAACCGCAACCCAACAGGGCAAACCCTACAACCCGATATCGGGCGGTAATAGACAAAATATTAATGTGTCCCGGTATTTCAATTTCCGGTAGGTATAAAATGTAACGATCGTAAACCGGCCCTAACAATGTCTATGCGTAAGTAAGGTGAAACCAAACATTTTAATAAAACGTAATTCGAATCCGAGGAAATGTCATCGTTTTTCAAAATACAACTAGATAATAAAAGAAGCAAAACAACAAAATCCAAAGGGGTGACTCGTACAGTGGACGATCGACGACCTTAACTCCAATGTCACCTAAGCCTCCGGTCCTCCCCCCTACAAAATCTGTAAAACGGTCATAGTCTATTAAAAGAAACTTCTGTAAAGTGTATTTAATTAGCAAGACTTTATCCCTCTCTTTCTCCATATTTTAGCTTACATACTCTCTTATCTTTTTCTGTCTTTTTATATTTCCTCTCCTTATCCTTGCTGGTTTCCTACTATGATCGGTTTTTACATGCCCGATGACATGTCTCGCCCAAACCAACCGTTAGCTGTTAGTTGGTTCGACGAGAATATATGCTTCCCTTCTCCGGCCAGGACTCGGGCGCTACACCGTTCCTATCCGGTTCCGTTCGGCCCTGTAGTGCGCACAGTTCGGTTCTGGTGAACTCACGTATTCCCTCCTCGGACATGTCCTACTTGTGGCTGATCGTGCTCATGAACACGATGCCGGGTTCGGTGTTCTCACCTCGCCCCGAGATTTCTTTTTCTTTTTCTTAGTTCACACTCTTTCGATTCGATTTAATATTCATTTAAATTCCTAACCGTGAACCTTCTTTTAATTTACTATGTTTGCTCCGCTTACCTGGTCGTTCTATCGCCTGGTGCTTCCTTGTTCCCTACTCCCTGCATATACGTATTAACATGTTATACCGTTGTGTAGCCCTATGACTTACTCTCGTTAGTTAGTCGAATTATGCGTCAATTGGCGGTCTTACCCTAGGTTTGCGATGAACTACGCTACGGTCCACAATTTGCAGCCAAGTCGGGTGTCGCTCTTCGTATTCACGATAAATTGCGTTTCGGTCCTTAATTTCCGCGACAATTTGCATTTAGATTCATTTCCGCGATAATTGCACCACAGCCCTCAAATCCGCGACAATTTACACGTAAGTCCTTGAAATTCGCGATAATTCTGCACTTCAGCCCATTTTCGCGACAATTTTGCAAGCGGATCCCAGAATCGCGACAATTTGCTTCATGGTCCAGAATCCGCGATAATTTGCTCCTTGGCCCCTGATTTCCGCGATAATATTGCAGCAGCCCCGATTTCCGCGATAATATTTGCCTTTACCCCAGTTTTCGCGATAATCCTCTTCTTACCCCCAATTTCCGCGATAATATTGCAGCAGCCCTGATTTCCGCGATAATCTTTGCCTTTACCCCGGTTTTCGAGATAATTTCAATTCCTCTCGAATTTCTCACGTTTTTGTGCCAAATGACCCCTTCTTTTCCCATTCCACTCCTAGTTATAGGTTTCTTAACTTGTCTAAATGACCCTTTAACCCCTCCTTCTAAAATTCCCTCTTCTTATATTAAATTACTAAACTACCCCTCATTTCATGTTTTTAACAAGAATTTATGCGATTCTAACCTGTCCGACTTCCGTTTGTGCCGCCTTCCTGGGTCGTTACATAAAATCATTAATTATGTTTGATTTTCATTCATGGTTAAGAATCGTAATTATTGCTAAATTCAAAATTTGAGAACTACTAAAAACATTAGCGACCTATTTTTGCAAAAAAATAGTAAATTACGAGGATCAAATGTTATTACAGTTTAGAACATAGTTTTTGAAACCAGTTCGGACTGCCCGTCTAGTTTTTATTACAATTTTGAGCATAATTTATATTACTGAGCAATTTATCTTCTTTTGTTTATAAAATTACATATTTCAATTGATAAAATTTTACTATTATACAATTTTAATAGTTTAGAATTTTCATTTACTTTGACGTTGATTAAACTTATGTTTTTATGGTGTAGAAATACATCGTCGTCACCGTTACCATGCACCTACTAACATGCATTATTGTATTGTTTGGAACAACACATTAGTAGCGATATTTTGAGAGGAGAATCGAGTTTCGTAATATAGTTCAGACATTGTGATATTACATGAGCAAGTTGAGAGTGTTTGACGAGCGAGTGAATGCATATTTGATCCAATGTAGGTTTTATGACGTTCTAAAGATAGTTATAAATTAGGTTGGATACTCATCTACTAACACTCATTATAGAGCGTTGAAGTCCAGAGACTCACACATTTATCCTACCTTCTAATGAGGCTTCAATGACCTTCTATGTGTTATTGTTTCTTTTTATGGGGTACTATCAGTCACCATATTCTAAAATATCAATTTGAAACCCGATTTTAAATTTACACTTGTTGTGTAAACAACTTATGTCGAAAAATAAATAAAATAGACAATGATTTTACATGAGAAACCCTAAAAACTTGGAAATAACCACATGCCGAGAAGAAAATCCCTTAAACCAATGCCATATCACGATGATTTAGTGTACAAGGTAATGACAAAAACAAGCTTATAATAGGGGTACAAATCACAAAAAGAGGGTAGACGTAGCATGGAAACTCATATGGAAAAAAGAAATCGAAAAACCAAGTTGAAGTGTGTGGTCCTATTGTATTTTATAACCTAATTAACTCTAGTATTCTGAAAGCAGTAAACTAAAACCGTAATTTTAAAGTAGTATCCGATTGCAATTCTTATCTTAGAATCGATCGTTTCAGCAATTCACTAAAATATCATGTGTTATTTTCACTAATTAGCAAAAACAGAATGTTCTTTCACAAAGAAATTTCACAGCAGTTAGTTATGCACTAACAATAATGTAGAAACATAAACACATAAGAATGTAGAGTTAGAAATGCTTAGTATTTCGTATCTAGCCCCTTAGAAATAGCATAGGTTCAGATATGAACTAAAATTTCAGTCACTGTTATGAGAAATTTGTGTTCTTCGGAACCACAAATCTCTCAACCGCTCTAGGTTTCAATCTGCACACTAAAACACAAATTAGTAAATAAGATACTAAATTGAAGCCAAGCTTACCCAACCGTTTAGATCTAGTGTCTGATCAACATATCTAGTACCACTTAGATAGTTTCTATAACTAAAGATCACATAAGCATCTAGGTAAGAAACCAGTGAATCATTTCGAACCAAGAAGTACCATATCTACTCAAGAAGTCTCAAATTTGTCACGAGAAGGCCACAATCTCAAACAACAAGTTAGGTAGTAATCACGTTTAGAATAGCGTTCAAGCTCAATAGGTGAGCATAAATGCCTATGATTTTTACGGTTGAGTTTCAAGCGAGAAACTCAATAGTTTCAAAGAACATAGGTAACTATAAGTGAAAGATAAACAGTGAGCTATAAACGGAAAAGATAACAAGATTCAAAGAGTTTTTCCACATATAATGTTTGAAATCAATAGGCTACAAAGGCTTAAGGAACACGGAAGAAGAAAATACAGAGAATGTTTATAGACTAATAGTAAGAATCAAAACTCTAACAAATGTGTAAGAACCGCTAGAATAACGAAGGACGTTCAATATAGATATTGTGGGCTTAAGTGTCTCAAGCCCATAGATCTCATGGCCCAATAACAATTGTCCCGGATGGAATAATTGCAAAGCCCAACCTTGCAGTAATTACTAAGTCCAGATAATAGTCTCACACTCAAGATATGATATGACAAAGATCATGGACAACATTCTCCCCCTTGATATATGTATATTGTACTTGTAACTATAACACCTAAGATTTACTCATTTCGATCTCACTAACACTCACGGTGAACTCTCCCTTTAATTTCAAAAGGGAGGGATGAACGATCAAGTAGATAATCTTATTATAGATAGAGATTTCTCCCCCATAAATCCATATGTGTATGCTCCTCAAATTGGAGTACGCCAGATCTCGATAATGAATGTGATTAATAAATCAAAGAACTAACATTAACATACACATATAGCAGTATTAGCACTTTAGAGGATCACACACAAAACCACTGTTAACACATGACAAACATAATGATTCTCTCTACAAATACACTATAACCATTCACTCGTAGCAAACAAAACATTAGAACAATGCAAATAAAGCTTTAGAGCACTATAAACCGTAACAAAGCAAACAAAACATTAGATTACTACAAACTGTAACAAAGCAATAATTTGCAGTCCAATTTTCTCATAATGCACATTTCAGTAAAAGGCATCATACCAGTATCAATATCAATTATTTTGTTCAGGTTTTACATCACATTTTAAGGACAGACCATTAGGCCTAGTGCATTCCGCAACACAACAAATTGAGCAAAATCAAGAGTGTTATCGCTACTAAAAATTAGCAATAACAAAATTTAGATCCCCTTTAATGGGTAGGGGTTATATGAGAAAGTAATATGAAAACAAGAAGGGAAAAAGACACGATTTTGTAGGAGAAAAACATTTTTTAAAAGAAATGATAAAAAACCACCCCATCCATAGCCTTTGAATCCACTATAAATATCGTGTATATATATTTACAACCAGAAAACAAGATATAGAAACCAAAAAGAAAAAAAGATCATTTTATATGGCAATAGTCGTAGGTTTTCCGCCTGTAAATAAAGTGAATGCAACCTCTTCATTAGGTTATCAATCAAACTTCTTTAACACTTTAACAATGTTTATATAGATGTATAGTACAACTCAATTATAACTCTCTTGGCCATCAATAATGAAGTTCAATATATAATAGTACATTAATATATAAATTAAGTACAATGGTTCACTAAATGAGTAACAAGACCCAAATACCACGAAAAACTATAAACAATGTCAATCATCAAAATATATCGATCTGCTTTATTTCTCGACTCTAGAACATCTATATAGAAATAGATTTGTCCTCAAATAATAAATTTCTCACAACGATATCAATTCCCTTCCCCGGGTAGAGACACGGACGCTACCCCGATGTATACCATAATCTTCGTTATTTCTTCTTTAAAAAAATGGATTTCAAACTTATAGTAATCCTCCAATTACCCCTAAATACATATTGTACTCTAGAAACGGATCGAACGGATGAAATCCGATTGAAAAACAGCTCAATAGTAATTTTAATCATGTTTACCGGTTAAAGTGTGGTAACATCATCACCATTGTCTAATGCCACGTGGTCGCGTGGACTTCCAGGACTCCACACACAAGCACAGAGTTGTCGGATCCACGCAGTCACATGAACTTGATTCCACGCGACTGCACAGAGTTGTCAGAGTCCACGCAGATGCGCGAACTTGTTGGACTCCAAGCAGACACGCAGAGTTATCAGACTCCACGCAATCACGTGGACTTGCAGGACTCTACGTAGAGGCGCGAATTTGTGAGACTCCAAGGAGTTGCGAGAATCCACTCATATAAATTCATGCGGGCCCAATTTCTTGTTCACTCTTTTCTATTCTAATATTTAGTTTCTGAACCATTTTTTACATGTATTTATAGAAAAACTAGGACTAATAACTTACCATTGGATCAAAAGTTCAATCTCATCCAAATCGGCATGATCCATCCCACTTTTTCTGAAAACGCATGATTTCGCCAGGAGATTTATGGTAACGTCCGGGATGCCTCTCGATTGACCCTTAACCTACGGTTGTGATGTCCCGACGCGCCGGGAGCGTGCCGCACTCGCGTCCGACGCACCGACACGCATATGACACGCCCCGACTCGTCTAAATATATATATATATATTTTTCTATTTTTTTAAAAAATATATTTTTGTGATTATTTTTTAAAAGATTTCTTTAATATCACATATTTGACTTTGTTATATTATCTTATAATTTTGAATTGTTAAATTTTAGAATCAAAATTTTGAATTGTGATATTTGACTTTCTTTAATATCACATATTTAACATAACTCTTATCATTTTTGTATGATTAAATAAATATTTTTTAACTAATAAATATTACAAAAATATATTTTAATTATATTTATTTCTTAAACATTACATATTAAATTACTTATTTAATCGATTTTCATAGTTTAAAAACCTATATGTTATAATTATCTTAATTCTAAAGTTCTATATTTCTTATTTTTATCTTTTATTTAATATATAAAATATCAATTTTTATATAGCATATTAAAAATTATTATTGTAAAATTTCCTTATCCTATTTAAGATTTTTTTATTCTAATTTATTATTTAGAATAAAAAAACAAATATATATTTATATTTTAGACGCGTCAAAAACCCGACACATCTATTATTGTCGCTTCGACGTATTCGCGTCGGCGCGTCAATGTATCCACGTCGACGCACCGAAACATCATAGACGTGCGGAAATACGTAAAAAGACTCCCAACATATTTTAATCTCACAAAAATATTCAAAATGCCTCCAAACTATCAGGGAAGAATCACTGTAACGTCATCTAGGAGCAACATTACGCAAATACTAATGAGGTAGTGTCGTGTGAACCGGGGCATCAAAATTATGAAAATACTCTTGACGTCATTGTAACTCAAAATTATCCTAGAAGACTGAAAATACCATAGGGGGTGTATCTGACGGACCAGTGTCTAAATTATGAAAACACCCCAATGTCACATTAACATGAAATCATCATAGAAGACTGAAATTACCATAGGGGATGTATTTGACGCACCCGGATGTGTCCGAATAACGAAAATAACCCCGGTGTCAACTTGACCCGAATCATCCCATAAGATCGAAAATATCATAAGGGATGTATCTGACGGACTTAGGGCATCTAAATTACAAAAATACCCGAGTGTCAACTTGACATGAAATCATCCCAGAAGATCGAAAATACCATAATGAATGTACCGATTGGACCTGAGAATGTCCAAAATACGAAAATATCTCTGACGTAATTTCGACCCAGAATATTCAAAATACCTTGGAAAACGTGTTAGAAGGATCCTCGGGTACCCAAATTACAAAATACTTCCAGTTAATATTAAAGAGGTTTAGTTAATATATTAGCAATTTAATCACAAAAGGGAACAAATTTTATACATATAGTTTTGTTTTCTACCAAATCTCTGATAAAATAATATCTAATCTATATATCTTTACTTGTAGAATGATAGACTTTATTTTTTGCAAGATTTATAGTACTAGTGTTATCACAATATACATGTACATTATCAATTATCACAGAATAATTTGATAATTGAGATTTCATCCACAAGATTTGAGTTTAACTACTAGAGAGTGACACATATTCTGCTTCCGTAGATGAAAGAGTCACTGTGTTTTGTTTATTATAAAACCAATATATTAGACATAGTCCTAAAATTGACATAAGTCATTAGTACTTTTTCTATATAGCTTACATCCATCATAATACACAAGAGAAAACAACAACATTTAATTTATTAAATTTTGGGTAAAAAAGTCCAATATTTACAGTTCCAAGTAAATATCATAACATTATCTTAACAGCTTTTAATGTGAAACTTTGGGATTAGTTTGAAATATAGCACATATGCGCACAACAAATAAAATATCATGTCTTGAAGATGTTACATAAAGTAGTGTCTCACTTACACATTATTTATTTTCATCTAACATCAAATTTTGATGAGTTTGCATAGATTTCGCATTACATAGACTATGAAATGAAAATTCTCGTTTTCGTTTATTTAATTTGTATATCAAGATAAAAAGATAATTCACCCATAATACTTTTCTCAAATTCTTTTGACATATACTCGCAAAATTCAATATTTAAATAAAGATTAGTGTTACCATATATTATATCATCCACATAAACTTGAACTAAGATCAAATTCTCTTTTACACACTTTTATGAACAAAGTTGTGTCTACACATCCTTTTCTATATCCACAAGATATTATAAATGAGCTTAGTTTTTCGTACCAAGCTCTAATAACATGTGATGGATCACAACGGAGACCAACTGTTATGATTTCTTTTTAGGGTGTCCTATATTAGAAAAGAGATCATAACATTTGACATCCTCCGTGTGGACGATAATCGAGTAACGTACTAAGGATTTCTATCCCCTAGGATCACATAGGTGATGGATCCCACTACTAGTAACGTAGATGATCAAGTGACATATGTGATTGAAGAAATATACGCAAAACATATTTTGTGTAAGAAATTCATAGATCACAAACTTTTAGGGTCATATTAATACATCTTCTCAAACTTCATGTATCAAACTTGCATAATTATACATACTTCGGTGGTCCTATAGGCAACTTGTTTGGAAGCTTTCGTGACTAAATAGTAACATTTTTAAAGATAGAGTTCCAAAATATCGTCATTTCATAAATGAGTGCTATACGAAAAATTTAATGGTGTCTGTTATCACTGCAAAAATCAGCAATAACAAAATTTAGAACCCCTTTTATTAGTAGTGGTCGAATGAAATTGAATAAGAGAATAAGAATAAAAAGACACGATTTTTATAGATGGAAAAACTTTTTGTAAAAGAAATGATAAAAAACTAACCAATGCTACGGCCGGGGTAGTCTTGGAGATCTTGGAGATCGGTACGGAGTCTTGGAGATCGGTACGGAGTCTTGGAGATCCTGCATTTCTCTGGGTGTCATTCGGTACGAAGTCTTGGAGATCGGTTGTGTTCCAAGGAGTAGTTCTATTTCCATTTCTACCTCTCTCTGGGGCGGTTGACCCGGTGTTCGTCGGGAAACACATCGATGTATTCACAAACCACTGGAACGGACTTCAATGGCGTCCCTTCCTTCTCCGTCGTGACAAATGCTAACCAGCTCGATCGATCCTTACATTCTTCATCCTCACTCATATTCGATTTTCCGACCATATCCTTTCTCCCTTCCCGCGGCGTACTAAAAGTGATCGTACGTTCCCGACATCTCACCTGCGCATCATACTTAGATAGCCAATCCATTCCTAGTATGGCATCGAATCCCATGTCCCCTAACTCAATCAAATCTGCCTCTGTTCGTACTGTGTCCACTTCCACCGTGCACCCATTATAGATTCTATTTGCCTCCATAGTATCGGATCCCGGTGTTTTTACTTTGATTTTAGCGTTACTTCCCATGATCACAAACCGTTTCGCTAACTTCTGCGACACAAACGAATGTGTCGCCCCACAGTCAAATAATACGAAAGCTGTAAAGCTGTTAATAAGTAGTGTACCTGTCACGACGTCTTCAGCCTCCGAGGCCTGTTCCTTGTTTACAGCGAACACTCGAGCATTTCCAATAATCCTCTCCCTTGACCTGTTTTCGGTTACCCCGGTTTCGATCCTCCTCCTCTTCGGGCAATCCTTGGCAAAGTGTCCTTCCTGGCCGCACTTGAAACAACTGTCGGTTCGTGCTCGGCATTCTCCAAAATGGTTCTTCCCGCACTTGGCTCACGCCGGCCTGATCGGGGGTCCTTGTGCCGATCCGAAACTCTCCGTAGTGATCTTTCCTTTCCACTCTCCCCGTCCCTGAACTTCGTTCCTCGCAGAGCTTCTGATGCGTTCCTTATCCATTCTCCACAATCCTCCATCTACTCGGACTGCCGCCGCCACCAAACACGAGAATTCTTCGTCGTCGCGGCCATACATAGTCAGTTTCACCTTTTCGTTCAGCCCTTCTGTAAAGCGGTGCATCTTTTCCTGTTCACTCCCCATGATCTCAGGGGCGTACTTGCCTAGTTCTATGAATTCCTGCATGTACTCCATTACAGGGCGGTTTCCTTGAGTCAATCTGTCAAACTCGGCCCTCTTATCTTTCTTAAGTCCTTTCGGCACGTAGTAATCTAAGAACGCATTCTTAAACTTTTCCCAAGAGATGGGTCCATCCTTCAGTAGTGAAGCCGACACGCTCCCTCAACATCAGACAGTGCTTCCGTCGAACCATAGCAGGGCCAATCCTGCCCTAAGCTCCTATGTGGCGTCGATCAGCTCAAACTTCTCCTCAAGGCAGATAATCCACGCCTCCGCATCCCCCGTCTTGTCCCCCGTGAAACTGTTCATCCCGCCTTCTTTAACGCCTCATTGTAGTACATTCTACCCTTTTCGGGTCTTGCCACTCGTTCCATTTGCACGGAGTTTCCCCTCTCCGTCTTTCCTTGTCTTATTGCGCTAACTAGGGAACTCGCAATGGTTTGGAACAGATAGCTGAGACTTTCCTGGCTGAACGTGAGAGGCGTCGATGAATCCGCAACCGGAGTCTCTGTCGCTGGTGCCTGTTCTGTTGCATTGCTATCCTCCTCTCGGTTTCCATGCGCTCTCGTCCTAGACACCATTCCTACATTAAGCTTTCGTTATGTCTACGCCTACTCATTCCATCCGTTACATTCTATACCCATCCCTTCCTATTGTCGGTTGTCCTCCTACGAGTTTCCTAGACTCTTCTACGTAGGACCGCACCGTTACCGGTTTAGTAACGATGTTACGCTCTAATACCATTTGTAACGACCCTAATTTGGGCCTAGCTGTTTTGTTAAAACGTGCTAGATAAAATGAAAACATTCGAATGTAAACTTAAAACGTAGTTCGAAAACATCAAAGTTTGACAACATAATTTAATGTGTTCTCCAAAGGACCGGACTCTATCACCGGACAAACGACGACCTCCTTCCCATGCCCCTCTCATACCTCGTCCGCGTCACCTACAAAATCTGTAAAGCGGTCACAATCTATTAAAGGAAACTTCACACACGCTACACATTATCTTTTCATTTCTTTATTACACCGTACACACACACGTGAAACATTCATTTTAACCGTTTTCTTATTTCCCTCTTCTTTTACCCTTATCATTTCCATCATACTTTAATTTTACTGTTGCCGAGAGTAACATGCTCAGTGCATGTCCTGCACAAGCCAACCGTTAGCTGTTGGATGACTCGACGGGCCATATGCTTCCCTTCCCCGGGTGGGTACTTAGGCGCTACCCTTTTTTCCACCGGGATCCGTTCTGCCCATTTCGTACGTATCTTTTCCTCTTTGGAACTTATCGTTCCCTTCATCACGCATGCCCTTCCTTTGGCTAATCGTGTGCTAGGCACGATGCAGGGTTCGGTCGGACGGTCAATCCTTCCTCACCCCGAGTCTTATTACCATTTATCTCGTTCATTCGTGTCTTTTCTTTCTTCTTTATTAACCCAATCCCGTCCCCTAAGCCCGAACCTTCCCTTACTATATTGTGTTCACTCCGCTTACAGTTTACTTTCGCTTGTGATAATCTTCCCTTGCTTCCCTGCATTTCGTAACAGGTCTTAGTACTCAATTTCCGACTTTAATGTCTTATTGTTAACTATGTGATTACCGTAGACCCTATGTGTCCTTCTCCTCCCACGATCCGACGTTGAGACGTAACGAAACCACTCAAATTTAGTATTTCCGCGAAAATTCCCTTCTTCTTTAAAAATTCGCGATAATTTGTGCTGTAAGTAGGATCCGCGATAATTTTTGTGCTGAAATCAAAATCCGTGATAATTTGTGCTAGAATCAGGATACGCGACAATTTTACACTTCAAGCCTTTTCACGACAATTTTGTTCTTCAACATTTTCTGCGATAATTTTCCACAGAATCATTTTCGCGACAATAATTGCCTTTCTCAAAAATCGCGATAATTTTCCAAAGCGTGAAATTCACGACAATTTTTCAAGACCAAAATTTCCGCGACAATTTTCCTTCTTCGCGACAATTTTCGAATTTTCGTGTCTTAATGATAATTAACTCGTTTTTGGTCCTCCCCACCCATATTTATAGACATCCTAACTTTTCTAATTCACACATTAACCCCTCATTCTTTTGATTTTGACCCCTCCTTTATCTTTTACTTTACTTTTCTAATTTCGTTTCTTTTTACGTTCTTTCGTTCCCGTATCCCTCGTTATTCCTTGCCTAGACTTTACCGCTACATTCCCTACTATTTGTTCCATCATACCTTTTTCCTGGCTATTACATCATTCCCCACTCATTTTGAGTTTCATCTCGAAACTCGCGCATACCAATCTTCCATTAACTCCGGGGCTCTCTGTCTAATCTCTCGTTCCGTTTCCCATGTGGCTTCCCTCTCTCATTGATTGGACCATTGTACTTTCACCATGGGGATTTGTTTGTTTATGAGCCTTCTTTCTTCCCTGCCTAGGATATTTACTGGGACTTTCTCGTATGTTAGTTCCGGGGTTATCTCTATGGATTCCCCCACACATTCTTGAATTCCCTCAGTCACCCTTCTCCTCAGTTGGGATACATGGAACACGTTGTGTATCCCCCCCATTTCCTCCGGAAGCTTTAGCTGATATGCTAGGTTTCCGATCCTTCGTTCCACCTCGTATGGTCCGATGTACCGAGGGCTCAGCTTCCCTGTCCTTGTTGTCCTTAGTACCCCCTTCATCGGTGATACCTTTAGGTACACGTGATCCCCAACTTTTAACTCTAAGGGTCTCCTTTTTGTGTCTGCCCAACTTTTGTATCGGTCCTGTGCCGCCTTAATGTTCTTTCGTACCACGGCCACCTTTTCAATGGTGACCTCCACCAATTCTGTTCCCGTGGTCGTTCTCTCTCCCACCTCATCCCAGCATAGCGGCGTACGACACTTCCTCCCGTAAAATGCCTCATATGGGGCCATGCCAATGCTGCTCTGAAAGCTATTATTGTACGCAAATTCCACTAGCGGTAGGAAATCCTCCCAACCTCCCTTAAACTCCAATACACATGCCCGTAGCATATCCTCCATAATTTGGTTGGTTCTCTCGGTCTGACCATCCGTCTGTGGATGATCGGCTGTGCTCATGCATAACTGAGTTCCGAGCGATTTCTGTAAACTTTGCCAAAATCTAGACGTGAATCTCGGGTCTCTGTCTGACACGATGATTACTGGAACTCCATGTAATCTGACTATGTTATCCATATATATTCTGGCTAGCTTGTCCACTCCATACGTTGTCTTGACTGCTAAGAAGTGAGCCGCCTTCGTAAGACGGTCCACCACCACCCATATCGCGTCGTTCTTCCGTGGGCTCCTGGGTAGTCCTACCACAAAGTCCATGCCGATGCTATCTCATTTACACTCTGGGATCTCTAAGGGTTGTAGTTCGCCCCCCGGGCGTTGGTGTTCGGCCTTAACTCGTTGGCAGTTTTCGCATCTGGAAACAAAGTTTGCAATCTCGTTTTTCATTCCATTCCACCACCAATGCGTCTTTAGGTCCCGATACATCTTAGTACTTCCTGGGTGAACTGAGAAAGCTGAACTGTGTGCTTCTGCCATAATCTTCTTCCTTAGCTCTGGCCTGTTTGGTACCCATATACGTTCATTCATTCGGATTAGTCCATCGCTTCCTTTGCTTATTTCTGATTTATCGGTTCTGTTTCCCTCTTTTCGCGTTATGGGTTTCTCGGGGTCTGATATTTGTGCTTCTAGTACCTCCTCCAGTATCCCTGGCTTTGCGGTAACCGTCCCCAACATGACTGTGGTCGATTCTACCACTTCCAATTGTAGGTTCTCCATTTCCCTTACCAACGTGTTGGCTAGTGCGCCATGAGTCTTCCTGCTCAGTGCATCGGCTACCTGGTTGTCCTTCCCGGGGTGGTACTGAATGTCCAGATCGTAATATTTTATCAGTTCCAACCATATCCGTTGTCTCATGTTAAGCTCCCTCTGAGTGAATAGGTACTTCAAACTCTTGTGGTCGGTGAATATCTCACACTTCACACCGTTCAGGTAATGTCTCCAAATCTTGAGTGTGAATACCACCGCGGATAATTCTAAATCGTGTGTCAGATAGTTCAACTCGTGTATCTTCAATTGACGGGATGTATATGCTATAAATTTCCCCCCTGCATCAGTACACACCCGAGTCCTTCCTTCGATGCGTCGCTGTATACCGTGAAGTCTTGTCCTGTTGTGGGTAGTACTAGTATTGGTGCAGATGTCAATTTCGTTTTGAAACTTTCGAAACTCTCTTCACATTTCTCATCCCACGTATACCTCGTTTCCTTTCGGGTCAAATTTGTCAATGGTTTAGCAATCTTTGCGAACCCCTCGATAAATTTTCGATAGTACCCGGCCAATCCTAAGAAGCTCCTTACTTCTCGAGCATTTGTCGGTCTGGGTCAATTCGTCACTGTCTCTATCTTTGTTGGGTCTACCGTTACCCCTCCTACTGATATCACGTGGCCTAGGAAAGCTATGATGTCCATCCAGAATTCACACTTGCTGTATTTGGCAAACAACTTCTCTTGTCTGAGAGTCTGTAATACTATTCTCAGATGTTGCTCGTGCTCCTCCTGGTTGTGAGAGTAAACTAGGATGTCGTCAATGAACACCACCACAAACTTGTCTAGGTACTGACGAAATACCCGATTCATCAAATCCATGAAAATTGCTGGGGCATTAGTCAGTCCAAACGGTACTACCGTGCATTCGTAATGGCCGTACCTCGTTCGAATTGCTGTCTTCGGTATGTCTCCTTCTCTTACTCGGACTTGATGATACCCTGACCTCAAGTCTAATTTTGAGAGCACCTTCGCGCCCTGTAACTGATCAAACAAGTCGTCGATCCTAGGCAACAGATACTTGTCTTTATCGTGACCTTGTTTAACTCTCGGTAGTCGTAACACAGTCTCAACTCGCCGCTTTTCTTTCTAACAAACAACACTGGTGCTCCCCAAGGGGAGTTGCTTGGCCTATGAAATCCTTTTTCCAGTAGCAACTCGATCTGCTGTTTCAGTTCGTGCATTTCTCGGGGTGCCATTCGGTATGGAGTCTTGGAGATCGGTTGTGTTCAAAGGAGTAGTTCTATTTCCATTTCCACCTCTCTCTGGGGCGGTTGACCCGGTAGTTCGTCGGGAAACACATCGCGGTATTCACAAACCACTGGAACGGACTTCAATGGCGTCCCTTCCTTCTCCGTCGTGACGAATGCTAACCAGCTCGATCGATCCTTACATTCTTCATCCTCACTCATAATCGGTTTTCCGACCATATCCTTTCTCCCATCCCGCGGCGTACTAAAAGTGATCGTACGTTCCCGACATCTCACCTGCGCATTGTACTTAGATAGCCAATCCATTCCTAGTATGGCATCGAATCCCATGTCCCCTCACTCAATCAAATCTGCCTCTGTTCGCACTGTGTCCACACCCACCGTGCACCCTTTATAGATTGTATTTGCCTCCATAGCATCGGATCCCGGTGTTTTTACTTTGATTTTAGCGTTACTTCCCATTATCCCAAACCGTTTTGCTAACTTCTCCGACACAAACGAATGTGTCGCCCCACAGTCAAATACGAAAGCTGTAAAGCCGTTAAAAAGTAGTGTACCTTCCAAGACGTCTTCAGCCTCCGAGGCCTGTTCCTTGTTTACAGCGAACACTCGAGCATTTCCAGTAATCCTCTCCTTTGCCCTGTTTTCGGTTACCCCGGTTTCGATACTCCTCCTCTTCGGGCAATCCTTGGCAAAGTGTCCTTCTTGGCCGCACTTGAAACAACTGTTGGTTCCAGCTCGGAATTCTCCAAAATGGTTCTTCCCGCACTTGGCGCACGCCGGCCTGATCGGGGGTCCTTGTGCCGATCCGAAACTCTCCGTAGTGATCTTTCCTTTCCACTCTCCCCGTCCCTGAACTTCGTTCCTCGCAGAGCTTCTGGTGCGTTCCTTATCCATTCTCCACAATCCTCCATCTACTCGGAGTGCCGCCGCCACCAAACTCGAGAATTCTTCGTCGTCGCGGCCATACATAGTCAGTTTCACCTTTTCGTTAAGCCCATCTGTAAAGCGGTGCATCTTTTCCTGTTCACTCCCCATGATCTCAGGGGCGTACCTGCCTAGTTCTATGAATTCCTGCATGAACTCCATTACGGGGCAGTTTCCTTGAGTCAATCTGTCAAACTCGGCCCTCTTATCTTTCTTAAGTCCTTTCGGCACGTAGTTATCTAAGAACGCATTCTTAAACTTTTCCCAAGAGATGGGTCCATCCTTCAGTAGTTAGNGTCGTGACGAATGCTAACCAGCTCGATCGATCCTTACATTCTTCATCCTCACTCATAATCGGTTTTCCGACCATATCCTTTCTCCCTTCCCGCGGCGTACTAAAAGTGATCGTACGTTCCCGACATCTCACCTGCGCATCGTACTTAGATAGCCAATCCATTCCTAGTATGGCATCGAATCCCATGTCCCCTAACTCAATCAAATCTGCCTCTGTTCGCACTGTGTCCACTTCCACCGTGCACCCTTTAGAGATTCTATTTGCCTCCATAGCATCGGATCCCGGTGTTTTTACTTTGATTTTAGCGTTACTTCCCATTATCCCAAACCGTTTCGCTAACTTCACCGACACAAACGAATGTGTCGCCCCAAAGTCAATTAATACGAAAGCTGTAAAGCCGTTAATAAGTAGTGTACCTTCCAAGACGTCTTCAGCCTCCGAGGCCTGTTCCTTGTTTACAGCGAACACTCGAGCATTTCCAGTAATCCCCTCCCTTGCGCTGTTTTCGGTTACCCCGGTTTCGATCCTCCTCCTCTTCGGGCAATCCTTGGCAAAGTGTCCTTCCTGGCCGCACTTGAAACAACTGTTGGTTCCGGCTCGGCATTCTCCAAAATGGTTTTTCCCGCACTTGGCGCACGCCGGCCTGATCGGGGGTCCTTGTGCCGATCTGAAACTCTCCGTAGTGATCTTTCCTTTCCACTCTCCCCGTCCCTGAACTTCGTTCCTCGCAGAGCTTCTGGTGCGTTCCTTATCCATTCACCACAGTCCTCCATCTACTCGGACTGCCGCCGCCACCAAACTCGAGAATTCTTCGTCGTCGCGGCCATACATAGTCAGTTTCACCTTTTCGTTAAGCCCTTCTGTAAAGCGGTGCATCTTTTCCTGTTCACTCCCATGATCTCAGGGGCATACCTGCCTAGTTCTATGAATTCCTGCATGAACTCCATTACGGGGAAGTTTCCTTGAGTCAATCTGTCAAACTCGGCCCTCTTATCTTTCTTAAGTCCTTTCGTCACGTAGTAATCTAAGAACGCATTCTTAAACTTTTCCCAAGAGATGGGTCCATCCTTCAGTAGTTAGGCCGACACGCTCCCCCACCATCGGGCAGTGCTACCGTCGAACCATAGCGGGGCCAATCCTGCCCTAAGCTCCTCTGGGGCTTCGATCAGCTTGAAATTCTCCTCAAGGCGGATAATCCACGCCTCCGTGTCCCCCGTCTTGTCCCCCGTGAAACTGTTCATCCCGGCCTTCTTTAACGCCTCATTGTAGTACATTCTACCCTTTTCGGGTCTTGCCACTGGTTCCATTTGCAAAGAGTTTCCCCTCTCCGTCTGTCCTTGTCTTATTGCGCTAACTAGGGAACTTGCCATGGTTTGGAACAGATCCCTGAGACTTTCCTGGTTGAACGTGAGAAGCGTCGATGAATCCGCAAACGGAGTCTCTGTCGCTGGTGCCTGTTCTGTTGCATTGCTATCCTCCTCTCGGTTTCCATGCGCTCTCGTCCTAAACGACATTCCTACATTAAGCTTTCGTTATGTCTACGCCTACTCATTCCATCCGTTACATTCTATACCCATCCCTTCCTATGGTCGGTTGTCCTCCTTCGAGTTTCCTAGACTCTTCTACGTAGGACCGCACCGTTACCGGTTTAGTAACGATGTTACGCTCTGATACCATTTGTAACGACCCTATTTTGGGCCTAGCTGTTTTGTTAAAACGTGCTAGATAAAATGAAAACATTCGAATGTAAACTTAAAACGTAGTTCGAAAACATCATAGTTCGACAACATAATTTAGAGTGTTCTCCAAAGGAACGGACTCTATCGCCGGACAACCGACGACCTCCTTCCCATGCCCCTCTCATACCACGTCCGCGTCACCTACAAAATCTGTAAAGCGGTCACAATCTATTAAAGGAAACTTCTCACATGCTACACATTATCTTTTCATTTCTTAATTACACCGTACACACACACGTGAATCATTCCTTTTAACCGTTTTCTTATTTCCCTCTTCTTTTACCCTTATCATTTCCATCATACTTTAACTTTACTGTTGCCGAGAGTAACATGCTCGGTGCATGTCCCGCCCAAGCCAACCGTTAGGTGTTGGATGACTCGACGGGCCATATGCTTCCCTTCCCCGGGTGGGTACTTAGGCGCTACCCCTTTTTCCACCCGGATCCGTTCTGCCCTTTTCGTACGTATCTTTTCCTCTTTGGAACTTATCGTTCCCTTCATCAGGCATGCCCTTCCTTTGGCGAATCGTGTGCTAGGCACGATGCCGGGTTCGGTCGGACGGTGCATCCTTCCTCACCCCGAGTCTCATTACCATTTATCTCGTTCATTCGTGTCATTTCTTTCTTCTTTATTAACCCAATCCCGTCCCCTTAGCCTAAACTTTCCCTTACTATATTGTGTTCACTCCGCTTACCGTTTACTTTCGCTTGTTATAATCTTCCCTTGCTTCCCTGCATTTCGTAACATGTCTTAGTACTCGATTTCCGACTTTAATATCTTATTGTTAACTATGTGATTACCGTAGACCCTATGTGTCCTTCTCCTCCCACGATCCGACGTTGAGACGTAACGAAACCACTCAAATTTAGTATTTTCGCGAAAAATCCCTTCTTCTTTAAAAATTCTCGATAATTTGTGCTGTAAGTAGGATCCGCGATAATTTTTGTGTTGAAATCAAAATCCGCGATAATTTGTGCTAGAATCAGGATCCGCGACAATTTTACACTTCAAGCCTTTTCACGACAATTTTGTTCTTCAACATTTTCCGCGATAATTTTCCACAGAATCGTTTTCGCGACAATAATTGTCTTTCTCAAAAATCGCGATAATTTTCCAAAGCGTGAAATTCGAGACAATTTTTCAAGACCAAAATTTCCGCGACAATTTTCCTTCTTCGTGACAATTTTCGAATTTTCGTGTCTTAATGATAATTAACTCGTTTTTGGGCCTCCCCACCCCTATTTATAGACATCATAACTTTTCTAATTCACACTTTAACCCCTCCTTCTTTTGATTTTGACCCCACCTTTATCTTTTACTTTACTTTTCTATTTTTCGTTTCCTTTTACGTTCTTTCGTTCCCGTATCCCTCGTTATTCCTTGTTTAGACTTTACCGCTACATTCCCTACTATTTGATCTATCATACCTTTTTCCTGGCTATTACAGTTATTGAGCGTGGATTACACACGCCCTCAACTCTATAAATGCAGAGCACAACGACGGAAAAAGCAGAACCTGTTGGACGCTTAAGAAGAGGCCGTTACCCTGCCGGAGTTCTTAATGCTTTATTATACCTTGTTATCTTCTTAAAGCCTTTGATGTATTCTGTAATGAATTATCCAATTAGTGAACAGGCTAAGAGCTTATCTCGCTCTTAGTCAAGTTGTTTTTTCCCTATTTCCTGAGGTTTTCACTATAAATTGCCTTGCTTGGCTGTTATTTACATTTTTAAATCGTCTTCCCACCAAAAACAAATCATAACCGAGTTCGTTTCTTAACGAACCGGACGACTGTTGGTACCTCCTAAAAAGGTACCATAACAAAGATGTAGAAATCAAAAGGAAAAATATCATCTTTTGGTGGCCATAGTCGTAGGTTTCCCGGACGGAAAAAAGAAATGAATGGCGGCCTCTTTTAGGTTATCAATAAAGCCCTCCATTAGATCATCAATCCAAGCTCTCCTCCTTAACACTTTAACCATATTTATATAGGTGATTAGTCCAACGCAATTATAACTCATTAGGTCCATCAATAATGGAGTTCAATAAATTATGACCCATTAATATCTAAATTAGGCACAAGGGTCCAATAAATAAGTAACCCGATCCAAATACCATAGTCCTAGATCGGCATTATCGCAACCGCGAGGGGTTGCCGATGTTTCGCGGTGACGGTGATCCGATCGATCACGTTGCTGATTTTGAGTTATGCATGGGAACGGTTCGGGCCTCAGATTCACTGAAGTGCCGCATCTTCGCGCCAGGATTACAAGGCGACGCCCGAACTTGGTTCAAAAATTTGTCGGCCCGATCCATACACTGGTATGGCAGATTTATTTTGGCTTTCTCCGAGCAGTTCGCTCCAAATGTAGGACCGCCTCGTAGCAGGCAGGAATTATATCAGCTGAAATACATCCCGGCCAAAATGAGTCTTCGGTCCTTCATGGAGAAATTCAATAGGACCGCCCGGGCATAAATCTTGAGCTCCGGGACATGATTGATATTCTACAGTAGGTCTTGGGACCGTGCGGCCTTTCGGCCAGTTTAGTGAAGAGCCCGCAAGTGATCATAGAGTTTCCTACCCTAAGAAGCAGTCGCGAGAAGTAGCGGCTGTAGCTGAGAAAGACGTCCTCCCGAAGAAGGAGGACGATCGGGTGTATTGCGAACTACATCATAACCGCGATCACCCAACTTTGAAGTGCCCACTGTTGAAGGAGATAGTAGCTGCAATGAATAAAGAAAGGCCCGACCGGAATGGTCAGAAGGGCAAGCGAACTGAATCCCCCAAAAGGGCGATCAGGGTGACGATCGTCACAGACCGCGGGGAAGGGATAATCGGGGACAACCCTGAAACTCTAATTGTCGGACGGAGGACCGACGGTCTCCTCTTCCAGAACAAGACATAGGCCAACACGGTCGAGAGAACCGTGGCCAGGGCCGAAGAAGAAGATGGCGAGGCCGTGGCGGTATAGCCCCAAAAAACGAGGGTGTAAGACAGGAGCATGTCACTCCTCCACCCACTGAAACGGGTGCCCAACCTCCTCAAAATGAGGCGGCACCCAGGGAAGTAGTCGGAGATATTTATGTTATCTCCGGTGGTTTGAAAATAAATGAGTCGGTCCGGGACCGAAAGAGGACATCGCGTGGAGACTCTGCTGAGAGCTCCGAAAATGTGGCGCTGGTCAAGTATGATCCAGCTGAGCGGTCCCCTCCCATCGGGGAGGACATAAATTTCACTATGGCCGATCGGGAAAGGATTATCGATCCATGCGATGATCTCCTTACCATTACTGGAATAATTGGGAACCGTAGGGTCCACATGATCTTAGTGGACACCGGGGCTTCGTGCAATTTGATGAAGCGCGAAGTTGCTGAAACGTTGAGAGCTGCTGCTCATGACCTTCCGATCGCTAATATAACTCTCTGGTCATTCGACCAGAGAAACGTCATTCCATGTAGGAAGATCTTTTTCCCAGTTACCCTTGGAGAACCATCCAGGGATCGATCTAAGGATTTGGAATTCATTGTCGTTGAAGTCGACTTGGCTTACAACGCCATTATCAGACGGACCGACCTCAGTAAGTTCGAGGCGGTCCCTTCTACTTATCATATGATGTTCAAATTCCCCTCCATTCACGGAGTTATTTCTGTAAAGGGGGATCAAAATGTAGCTAGACAACGCTACATAAGATCGTGCCGAACATTGGCACTCGTTAAGAGGGCCCGGGTGGATTTTCTGGAAGGGCCGCCGCACCCAAGGCAAGCAATGGAACCCGTGGGGTTCAAGTTGATTAATTTGGTTGAGGATGACTCAACCAAAACTACTCGCATCGGGGCACACTTAGCCCCTGCTTTTGAAAAGAAGATGATCGACCTGCTGAGAAGCCATGTGGATATATTCGCCTGGACCCCGGACGATGTTCTGGGGATTGACCGATCCGATAGTGAGCATCGGATCAACACTGAGCCTGGAATGAAGGCTGTTAGGTAGAAGAGGAGACGTTATTCTCCCGAAAAAATCGAGATCATCCTGGCTGAGGTGAACAAGTTGCTACGGTCAGGATTTATCAGAGAGATCCACTATACTGAATGGGTTGCAAACCCAGTAGTGGTTTCCAAACCGGATGGAGATGGCGGATGTGTATTGATTTCACCGACGTTAACAAAAGCTATGAGTCAGATCCATTCCCCGTGCCGCATATTGACCGACTGGTAGATGCTGTGTCTGGCAGCACTATGATGAGTACCATAAATGCTTACTCCGGGTACCATCAGATCTTTCTGGCTGAGGAAGATCAGAAGAAGTCATCACTCATGACCGAAGATGGCGTTTATTGCTATGTAGTCATGCCTTTCGGTCTAAAAATGCTGGAGCAACATATCAAAGGTTGGTCAACAAAATCTTTAGAGAACTGATCGACCATATGATGGAAGTATATGTTGATGATATGATTGTTAAATCTATGAATGATGAAGATCATATTTCTTATTTTTCTCGTTGTTTCGAAGTATGCCGAAAATATAAGCTCAAACTAAATCCAAACAAATGCTGCTTCGGGATCCGAAGTGGAAAATTTCATGTTGGCTTTGAAGAAAGCTGTATCCAAGCTGAAGCATTATTTTGAAGATCGAACGGTTTATGTCTATACGGATCAACCTCTGAAAGTGGTGCTTAAACAAAAGGATTTGAATGAGAGGTTAGCAAAATGAGCTATCAAACTCATCGCTATGTATCTGGAATTCTTGCCCCGAAGGATGATCAAGGCTCAGGTTCTAGCCGATTTTGTGGTTGAAATGACCCGATCGGCCATATACCTAAACCAAGAGGATGATCGTTGGACGATCCATGTGGATGGGTCGACCTTCGGAGGAAGAGGGGCGGGCATTACCCTAACAACGCTACAAGGTGATCTTATTCATTCCGCAGTTAAATTTTCTTTTGTTGGAACAAATAATGTGGTAGAATACAAGGCTGTATTATCGGGAATGACCCTGGCCCGAAAGATGGGAGTTAGCATAGTTCGAATGTTTTCAGACTCAAAGTTAGTAGTGGAACAGTTCACAGGAAGATTTGAAACTCATGATCCGATGATGAATATATATTGTGCCAAAGTCCTGGAATTATCCAAAAAGTTCAGTGAATTTTATATTGACCACGTGCCACGAGAACAGAATAAGGTTGCTGACGCACTTGCCAGATTGGCCGCGGGCATACCTGACATAGAGCCGAGCACTATTTCGGTCCATATCCAGGACTGACCTTCGGTCGAGATATCAGTGACCGAACAGTCAGTTGAAGAAATTGGGGCTCTATGCCATGAACTCCAGGGCTTGAATATTAATGCTACTGAATCTCTTAGGGAACCTAATTGGATGGACCCCTTTATTAAATATCTTACAAAAGACTATCTTCCTTAAGACAAGTCTGAAGCCAGAAGAATAGAAGTCTGGGCTAAGAGGTTTATCCTGATTGACGGTCGAATGTTTAAAAAGAGTTTTGAGGGCCCGCTTTTGTGTTGCTTTTCCCCTATTGAGGCTGAAGCCGCCATGATTTATGTTCATGAAGGGATATGTGACATTCACTTAGGGGCTCGATCTTTATATCACCGCATCATCAGAGCCGGATATTTTTGGTCGACGCTGCTTGGAGATGCTACGAAATACACTAAACGTTGTGCCATATGTCAGTACCATGCTCCAATCCCACAACTGCCCATGGCTCTCTTATCGGTCACCCCATTGCATTGTCCATTTGATAGATGGGGGATTGACATCCTCGGATCCTTCCCTCGGTCAATAGGGTAAAGGAGATTATGTATTGTGGCAGTTGAATATTATTCGAAGTGGATTGAAGCAGAAGCGGTGGCCGTCATCTCAGAGAAAGTTGTCAAACACTTCTTATGGAGAAATATTGTGAGCCGCTTCGGGGTTCCCCGAGCACTCATATCAGATAATGGGACCCAATTCCGTGGAAAAAGCATACATGATTTATGCATGAAGCTGGGCATCACCCCGCATTTCTCATCTGTGGCCCATCCCCAAACTAATAGACTTACGGAGGTATCTAACAAGGTTATTCTGAAAGGATTGAAGACCTAGTTAGAAGATTTTGGAGGGAAATGGCCTGAACATATCTATGAGATCTTATGGGCATACCGAACTACACCTCGTTCAACAACCTAGGAATCACCTTTCTCATTGGTGTATGGGTCCGAAGCAGTTAGCCCGGTGGAGATTGCAATCCAATCACCCGGATATCTCAGTATGATGAGCATATGAACGGGGAAAGGAGATTATTTGATCTCGAGATGATCGAAGAAAAGAGAGATGCGATTTACTTGTGGATGCGCACTTATCAGTGAACTATGGAACGAGCCCATAACAAGCGAGTCCTCCCAAGGGAATCCTTTGAAGGTGACCTCTTCGTCAGAAGCAATAAGGTGCAGAGGAATGTTGGATAGCTAGACAGAAATTGTGAATGATTGTATCGAATATCAAATAAAATGGAATCAGGTGCGTATAAACTTGAAACATTGGATGGTGTAGAGGTCCCCCGAACTTAGAATGTCATGAATGTAAGGCGATATTTCTTGTGAACCTTCGATTAATATGTTTGACTCAATAAATGTATATTCCTTTAAACGTAAGCAGAAAACAAGTAAGTGCAAAACAAATTGTTTCTAATTGAGTGATGGACCGATCATGGAGTTGGGTAACTTAGGACGAATCTGGACTGGTGACCGAAAAGTTTCTTATCCGCAAGGCTCCCAAGTTGTAGTGATTGCTCTGACGAGTCAGATGCTCCTGCACTTGCCTAGTCCCATGAATGAGTTGTAATTCTCCCAGAACTCATTACGAACTAAGACACCCCCTTCAACGGCATTCATTCTTGGGAAACAGCCCTTGTACTTATGATATCCGCCACGAAATGAGGAATGAGGGGGTCAACATATCGAAACACAAGTTCTGTCGTATCATGGGACATATGATGAACAAAAGCTTGGTCAATATAACCTACGAGACTTCATTAGAACCAAGGTTTGGCCGAAGCTTGTATGAACTCATATTGAACCTGGACCGCACCTTTCCAATTCAGTCATGATGCCAAGGACGGAATAAGAGTGATCCGCACACAATGTAAAACGACCAATACAGTCAAAATTGACATGAGTGAGCTAAACATAATATCCGGGACCGATGGGTTAGCACCCTATAAGCATCCCTGATCTTACACTTGGTGGTTAAAACACTCTCGTTAATACGAAACATACTAGTTCACTTAAAATGTCAGTTACAATAATTTATCCTGACAATTAAAAAGATAGGAGTTGAAAGGGAAAAAATCTTAAATGGAGAATAAGGAACAAAGCAGAGACAAAATACAGTTTGGATCTAACTACCCTACCCATTTCCCTTATCTTCCATTCTCTAATCCTGTTGTTCGGTCCGGGCCGCAAGCTGCTTCAACTCTTCTTCTTGATCGACCACCTTCTGGTTGACCGCTTTCTCCATCTCCTCAAAGAGGTAGAAGAAAGGGTCATCTTCTAAGACAGGTTCTTCCAAGGATGGAATTACCTGAAAATTTCCATCTTTCTCAAGTGGCTCGATCGCCTTCCATCTTTCGTCCGAAGGGGAAAGCCCGAATTGCTTAGTAACATGATCTCGCATGTTATCCATGTACTTAGCAATATACATCCTATGTATGTTATCCGCCAAAGTGAATAACAAAGGGGACAGAGCGAAGCTTAGGACTGCTTCTCGGACCGAACCTTCAGCCGAAGTGCGGGTTCTCGTTAATTCTTCTTCCAAGTTCGTCTTCTCTTCTTGGGCGTGAAGGAGAAGCTCGTTGAGCTTATTCCTCTTCTCTTGGGCCCCACCTTGAACTTGGTTAACTTCATCTTCCTTGGCCCTGAGCTATTTATTCTTTCTTCTCCAGCTCAGAGACTTTGTCTGCTAAAAGCGAAACTTCCGTCCCAGCTCTTAGCAGATCATTATCCAGTCAGTCCCGGTACTCTCGTACCGTGACCAACTCACCATGTTTAATCTCAACTTGCCTTTTCGCCAGGTCAAGTCGATCTTGGACTTGTTGGGACACAACGTTGCCACCCTGGTTCTTTTCCACAGTGATGGCAGTTGTGAAAGTCTTCCTCAGCATCTGCATGGGACAATAATGTCAAAACATAAAGCTTCGGGCCTTAATGTCAAAGGAGATTACCTTAGTTGTGGGGTCGAGGAAGCCCTCAATAATTTATTCCCCAGACATGTCTGGTTGAACATTGTCTGAGTTTTGCTCCCCGTAGAGGCGAAAATCCTTTATGAAGGCACTTCTCCAGGAGGTCAATTTCCTCCCTTTACTAAACCTGTCCAGCAGGCCTAAGGCAATACCCCAGTCAGAGTTGGTCTTAGGGCCCGAGGCAGGTTCCTTCAAAACGATCCCTTTAGTGGGGACCGAAGCATTCCCTCCTTTCTTCAGCCATTTGAATTCATTCGGGTCGTCTGCTTCGGTAGCCCTCTTCCCTTTGCCTAAGGAGATCGGCGGCAGGGAGACGTTCGCCTTAAGGTTGGGACCGGGGAGAACTTTCTCCACGGGAATGGCTCCCTACAGCAATAAAGTAACTGTATCAGTACTAATGAAGGAATTATTTCCGATCTGGTAAAGGCTGGAATAACTCAAAGAACGAATCCTAGCCATTATCACCTCTCTCTACCACTCCAAATACCCGAAACGCAGGCCCCTCTACCGTTGAGGGCTGCCCTATGCAACGCAGGGTTAATGTGCCAGCGCTGGTGGTTTGGATCGGGGGGTTCCCTGACCCCGATGGAACCAGCATACCCCCGGTTGCTGATTCACTCTCCTCCGCACTACCCGTTGCTTCACGTTGTCCTTCAGAAGGATGGACCGAAGCAGCAGCCATACGCTTGAATCTTGAGCTAGACATTGTTTCAGTTGAGTCTGCAAAATAAATGTATAAGGATCAGGAAAGGATGGAATGAAAATATCACTTCATACCCGATCCTTCTGACAGATCTGAACAAGAAAACATCCCCTTCAGGGCTGGGCTTCCGTGATACATATTCTATCAACCTTTTCTCCCGAAGCAGTTATGTTCGTTTAAGGCGTGCTTCAGGAAGAGGGAACATCGCAAGTGTCTTTGCGGTGTCCGGACGGGAGGGGCTGAACCTGGTTCGGTCCAACTGGCCTATGAGTGGGTGAGTTATAAGTGGTCACACATTTAACATATCCTCTTTTGGGACTGTTATCTACACATAACAAGATTCCCACGCATGGAGAGACTCTTCCTTATCAACTATAGCGCACTCCTTGCTGCGCACCGCTATATAATATAATTTGCGACATCCTAATAGACCCTTACCCCTTCGGGACCCTACCAAGAACAAGTTGAAAAAATGTTCCAAGGTCGGGGCCATGTTCTGTTGGTGGCAATAGAAGATAAACGCCACTATATACACATAGCTACCCGGAAATAACGCAAAAGTCGGGCAATGAATTTCCCTAAGTACGACTGCTACAAAGGGATGCAGCGGAAAACGTAGCCCGCACTTTAAGGAAGTATAACTAACCGGAATAGCGGCGGCCGGCACATTCATTTCGGTCGGAAGTAAACAGGGAACATCTTCCCGTCCCTTCCAGATAGAATAATGAGTCGGAATCGAAAACCTAGACCTAAACTCTTCAATATCCAACTCAGACATGGTTGTGTATCTCATTTTATGAGGAGCCATGGTTTATACCTTAATGAAAATCGGTAGGAAATAGGTTTGAACGCGAAACATAACAAGGGCGCAGAGAGCTTGATTTGGGCGATTTCTTCCTTCGCGAAATGACAATGAGGAGGAACAATATCCAAAACTCTGATTTAAATAGTAATCTCCCGACCAATTGTGAGCTGCCACGTAATATTATCACAGGCGGTTGCAGTATGAACACACTCATCACGCTTGCCGAATAATTGAATGTGAAGATGCGCAAGTCTGGATATTAATATTTAAAAGTAACATAAATGTACGTTATTGAATTTTAAATATAAATTCACTTCTTTAATTAACAAAGTGAAAGATCGGTCCCCTGGACGCTCACCACGAGTAGGTACGGTCCTATGTTCTCCCGAATGTATATAAACATTGCGTGGTCGACCTTGTATCACCTCTATGATGGCAATCAAGCCCGAGTGGCTACTGATGAGAACTCTAGGACCAGATACCCTGCAATGGATGATGCCCAATAATGACTGGGTCGACCCATGTGGTAAAAGCGAACTTGTGAAGCCCAGTAGTGTACTTAAGATAAAATGGCCCGATTTTCCGCTATGGGACCTAAGATAACCTTGGCGAAATAAAACGGTTTCTGACAGCTGGTCCCATGGTTCGGTCAGAACGGTTACAAACCCATGCAACTCACGCTTCGGGCCTCCACACATTTACCACGCCTCGGGCCAGATCACACAGACCACGCTTCGGTCCCGACCACGTTTTACATCGCACGACAACAACCTCTAACAAACCTGTCAGAGGCAGTTACAGAGCGTGGATTACACACGCCCTCAACTCTATAAATACAGAGCAGAACGATGAAAAAGCAGGACCTTTTGGACGCGTAAGAACATGCCGTTACCCTGCCAGAGTTCTTACTGCTTTCTTATACCTTGTTATCTTCTTAAAGCGTTTGATGTATGCTGTAATGAATTATCCAATTAGTGAACAGGCTAAGAGCTTATCTCGCTCTTAGTCAAGTGGTTTTTTCCCAATTTCCTGGGGTTTCCACTATAAATTGCCTTGTCTCGCTGTTATTTACATTTTTAAATCATCTTCCCACCAAAAACAAATCATAACCGAGTTCGTTTCTTAACGAACCAGACGACTGTTGGTACCCCCTAAAAAGGGACCATAACAAAGATGTAGAAATAAAAAGGAAAAATATCATCTTTTGGTGGCCATAGTTGTAGGTTTCCCAGATGGAAAAAAGAAATGAATGGTGGTCTCTTTTAGGTTATCAATAAAACCCTCCATTAGATCATCAATCCAAGCTCTCCTCCTTAACACTTTAACCATATTTATATAGGTGATTAGTCCAGTGCAATTATAACTCACTAGGTCCATCAATAATGGAGTCCAATAAATAATGACCCATTAATATCTAAATTAGGCACAATGGTCCAATAAATAAGTAACCCGATCCAAATACCACGATAATCTATAAACAATGTCAATCATCAAAATATCTTGATCTGCGTCATTTCTCGACTTGGGAATGACTATATAGAAATATATGTGTCCTCGAATAATAAACTTCTCATAGTGATATCAGAAGTCTTTGATTTGCGTAGTCGAAATATTCTGAGTACACAAATCATAAATTTACCCTGAGAATATATTGCAATAAACTCACAATGGTAGTATCGCATTTTGAATCTGAATATACCAGGCATAAGTGAATAAGCATATCTCAAATAAATAAATATTATTGACTAAATACTATCATCTTATAAAACTTCATATATACTTCTAAAATAATTAGTGGGATATTATCTTCTTATAACTGAATCTGATATTATAGTTCTCCAAAATCTCTATCTATGAACTCTATAAAAGTCTTCGATGATTTTTTGTTTCATATGTTGTCTTTAAAATTTCTGATAGTTTCTGACAATCGATAAGACTCCTGACATGTGAGAATATCTTGATATTCCCGAATAAAATACTTCGCAATTCCTCATATAATAAGTATGATTTTCTAAACACGAATAATAAAATATTCCTTATTGTTGGGGGTCATAACTGAGAGTCTCAAGTCATGAATAAATTTAGTGAAGTCCACGTCATAAGTTAGTCATTTAATCATTTTGGTCCTAATGAAAATACCTTATCTTAAATAACAAAATCCATGTTGTAGCTCCATCACTTGGTCATGTTGATAGTAAATGAAAATACCCGATCATAAATTAGGAAAACCATGTCATAATACAATAATAATACCGCTTAGCCACTTTTATATGCCACGAAAATACCGAGCTATAAAGAGAATCCTTGAAATCCCGGTGTTGGTCCTCAGCAAGCGCCCAACACCCCTTACTTAGATTGACCTGTCCCGCACTCCTCCAAAAAAAAGCGTAGGAAGTCTTCACGATCCAGGTGAAAGTAGCGTCAGGTTGAGGGTACAATCCTTAGACTGATGTAAATTTTTCATCCCACCTAGATAGATCGGGTACCTCGGGCCAGAGAGAGCCATCTCTACCTATACGGAAGTAGCTTCAGGTTCAAGGTACAATTTTTAGACTGACGTAAATTTTTCACTACCGCATAAGAAGATCATGTACCTTAGCTTAGGTGGCCTTTTGAGGACCATGGAGGAGGCGGATGTTTCTTCGCAGATCTCAACAAGCATCCGACATCACTTCCACTTCTGGGTCTGATAAAGCACCCGCTAGTCTAGGGCCTCACCAAGCACCCTTACTAATAACAACTCCTGGGTCTCAACAAGCACCCACTAGTCCAGGGCCTCACCAAACACCCTGACTAATAACAACTTCTGGTCTCAACCAGCACCCACTAGTTCAGGGCATCACCAAGCACCCTGACTAATCTTGTGTTTAGACAACATACTTACCTCAACAACATATATAAAGAAAGAAAGGAACCTGGTTAATAGACAGTGGTTGTAGCAACAACCACTTAACAAACAATTTCTCTATATTTCGATCATATAACCAATTTTTGGGAAGAAAAATCAATATATATTACATAAAAGTGCCAGGAATGAGAACTATACAGCTTGAACCCATGGAAATATTGCTCAATATAATCGACGTCCACTATGTACCTAAAGCCTCCAGCAGTCTATTAAGTGTTGGACTATTATTGTAACTAAAGGTAACATTCTCCGATTGGAATTCTGAAATAGCTACATCGGTTGGAAAAAAATTCAAAACTCAAGAAATAGGAAAAGTTGACACCATGATATGCATGACTACAAATAAAGAATATGAATATAACATAGAAGATTTAGACAACACATTTATGACTATATACAATCTCATAAAAAAATCACGTAGTGGAAGGGATAAATCATAAAATTAATTCAGATAATTACCTCTGCGAAGTCTACTAAATGGGGAAGCAATGTTGATTGCCATTTGAAGCTAAATCCTGAAATCAAAGAAAAATAATAATACACACAATGTGTGCGGACCAATGAAAGTATCCACATCATGAGGAAAAGGTACTTTCTAAAATTTATTGATGACTTCACTAAATATTGTTGAGTTTTCTTCTATCGAACATATCAGAATTCACTGAATGCTTTAAAAAATTCAAGGCACTAGTTGAAGATCAAAGTGGAGAATAAATCAGAATCATAAGATCAGACAATGGAGGAGAATATACGTCAATTGAGCTTGATGATTTCTGCAATTTAGAGGGAATCATACATCAATTTAAAACGCCTTAAACTTCTAAGCGAAATGGTGTAAGTGAAAGAAGAAACGTGACCATTATGACTATGACTCGATGTCTAATGATTGAAAAGGGTACACTTATTAAGTTCACAGAAGAGGTTGTCAATACCGCAATCTACATAATTAATAGATTGCTACAAAAGGAACAAGTGAAATGAAGACCCTTTTGAATTATGGCACGAAACTATTTGGGATGTTCAACATCTCAAAATCTTTGGCAACCTCTATTATTTATATACCAAAAACACAATTGAACAAAAGAAGCAAGACTTGAGTATTCATGGGTATAGCAACACAATTAAATGCTATAGCATTCTAGACAATGTAACAGGAGAAATTGTAATTAGTAGGGATGCTGCTAAAAGGAAGTTGAAATGGGATGAGCAAAGTAATGCAGATCATTAACAAAAGGCTTATTATCTCTCAATATTTTTGAATGTATTTCCAACTACAGCAAAACATCGCACAAGAAGATAAAGTGATAGAAAAAGTACCTTCAGTCGTTGATAAGTGACAACCTCTTAGGGAACACAAAATCATGAAAACATGGAAAATCTACACTCTAAAAATTTTGAACCAAGAAATCTAGGGAACCCAATAAGCCTGAACAAGAATATAGTGAATTCAATCACTAAATGAGCAACAAGCGAATTAAAATGATCTTAGAGACACTCAAGAAGAGAACTTGCTATCACAAAATTTAACATGCCACATAACCACCAAATATTCATATTTGGATCATACAAATTGAAGAGATACATCAATTAAGGAGCATGAAAATGAGACAACTCGAGTTTTTGCTAGCTAGAAGAGAAAAATACAGAAAATATTGATGCATACAGTCGAGTTAGTGTTATTTTTTAAAGTAAAAAAACCATAAACAGTGAAGATATTGGTGAGGGAAAAACCCAAACTTGAAGTACAAATCACCGAAGGAGACCTATGACAAATGATTTACGGTAACTAAACCTGGCACTCTTAGCAATGTACTTCAACATCTTGCATGGTATCAAGCTATGACTGAAAAATTGAGTATGATTGAAAAAATTAAGAGTTAGAGCCTTATTGACTTACCAAAAGGAAAAAACCCCACCAAACTCAACTCTAATGGCTCTGTAAATAAATTGAAAGCAAGATTAGTTGTTAAAAGATGATCACAAAAAAAAGAAATATATTTCACAAAAACCTTTGCTCATGTGGCAGGTTGGGTACAATAATGTTGTTCATTGCATTATCAGCTTGCAATAATTGAAAGGTCCTTCATCTTGATGTCAATTCAACATTTTTAAATGGAAATCTACATGAAGAAATCTACACAAAAACCTCTAGGTTTTATCAAAGCTTGAGAAGAAAACAAAGTCTTAATTCTACAAAAAACGCTTTATGGTTTGAAACAAGCGCATGGAGAGTGATACAACAAGGTAAACACATTCTTTCAAGAATAAGGTTTTAAGAGAAACAAAACTTACCCGACACTCTACATTATAGACCATGGGCAGCAGCAAGGGAAAGTTATCATATCATTATATGTTGACGATATTTTAATCACCGGTTATGCTGAAAGTTTGATAAAATAAATCAAGGATAGATTGATGAAATCCTTCGAAATATCAAACTTAGGAGAAATGAGCTATACTTTTCTAGCACAGAAAAAATACTCAAAGTATCTCATTAGAAGATACAAATTAGACAAGGGAAAGTACACATCAATTCATATATCTCCTATGCTAAACAACTCTCAATTGATGCAGAATTCAAACAAAAGACAACAAATCCAAATAATACCATAGAAGAAAAGTGTATAGAAGCATAATTGGTTCACTTAGGTACCTAAACAACAAGACCTTCCATTTCCTTCGTTGTATTTCTGCTTTCCAGTTTTATGACAAACCGCACCAAAATCACTTCGATTCTACCATGAAAATCGTTAAATATATCAAAAGTACTATAAACTTTGGTTCACTATTTAAAAGCTGAAGATTGACAATAGTTCTTGTATTTGTATGGCAAAAAACCAACGATGTTTGGAAGATGCAAGTACACAAGTATAAAATATTATGTTCTAAGGGACTATGTGCAGAAAGAGATAATTCAACTCGAGTATGTACATTCTGAAGATCAAGCCGTTGGTGTACTTAGAAAGTTACTGCATCCAAGACCATTTTGCCATATCCGAAAAACTATCAGACTGCTAGAAAGGCCAAATTGATGTCAATCATAAGAAAACGCAAAATTACTCCATCAATGGGGAGTGTTGGACTCAAGTGAAGAACTTATTTGTTCCACTTGATTAAAGCTGCATAATCAAAAGAAACCCTATTAGAGGAATACAATCACGAAGAAGTCAAACAAGAAGCCATCAATGCAAAGAAAGAAGAGTATGGGCTCAAGACTTAGTCGTGGCGCACTAACAAATAGATCAAGCCCAAAAAAGTCCAACCCAATAGTTCAACACATATTCCAACATACAACACGTAGTTTAGAAGAAGCAAAGGATGTTAGTTTATATCAGTATGTGATCCGTATAATATTATATATTAAAGTTTTTTATTTCATATTGATGGACCATAAAACTTATGTTATAAAGACTATGATTTGATCTCTTCTTCTACCTTTCATATGTACAAGTTCTATCAATTAAGAACGTGTCTAATTATCATGAGCATGGACTAGTGTGACAAATCAACTATTGATACATAGACATGTTTATACATACATTGTATTAAGTTCTATGACCATTAGCTTTCCAATTACTAAATGGAATCATAAACCATGAATTGTGTAACTTTTAGTTTATTTCAATTCCCTATAGATAGAGGACGTTTGTGTTGGAATAAACATGTTCTTGCCTTATTAATTTCTCCCAATAGTGACCTCTAGAAAAGATTAGGAAAAAAAAATTCATCCAGAAACTCTGTGAAATATCTCAAGGTAATACGGATTGTGGAGATCATGTAATTCTAACGTCTTTGAACTAAAAGTATGATGAAGTCTTACATTTTGTATCGGAGCTTGGTTTTAGAATTACATATCTCCTATTATATTTTTTTCCGTGAAAACGTTTTTTGTTTTGATTTCAATAAGAACAGTTTTCGGCAAAAACTTTTAGTTATTTGCATGTTTGTATATGTTATGAAATCATGACAACTTTTGGTCTTATTTACTTAGTTAAATTATTTTCAAAAGCTAAAGCATGTGTTTATTATATAATAATAGTACATTTTATTAAAGAATTAAACTATTAAAGATCACACTCATCTTTGATTTTTCCTAAATTATTTATAATTATTTTTCCACAAATAATGATTGTTGATATCTACTTTAAGTTAATTTGTTTCTCTCTAAAGTAGTAAATATATTATATTTTTGACATCTATACATTCTTATGTTTTCAGTGTTCACATAATTGAACCTAAAGGTTAATTTTGTAATAACTAATACTAAAGTTATTTTATAATAAAAATATTGAATATACTTCAAATCCAAAGATTAATATCATGTTCAATTTTTTTATTTTAATGTATTTTTGTATCATCCAAATGAAAACATTTAAAAATATTAAGAGTTTTTTAAACACTATTGTTTAATATTTTTTGTTATTTTGCGGCACCTTTTATGTCTATAAATTTGAAAGTATAGTAAATATGGGCAATGTTCAAGTTCAATTGCTAAATTCCTAGAAATACATGACATTGTTGCACAATACACTATACCAGATACACCGGAATAAAATGGTGTAGCAGAAAGTCAAAATCATACTTTAATGGATATGGTTAGAAGTATTTTAATTAATTCGGCATTGTTCTTATCATTGTGGATGCATACTTTACGAACGTCATGTGCTTAGTAAATCGGGTTCCTACTAACACTGTTGAAAAGACACCTTTTGAATTATGATTAGGTAGGAAACTCAGTTTATGACATCTTCATACATGAGGTTGTCTGACAGAAATTATGAGATATAATCCACATTAAAGAAAATTGGATTTACGAAAAAATAGTTTTTTTTTCATTGGTTATCCAGAAAAATCTAAAGAGTTTTGTTTTTATTATCCTAACCATAGTATAAGAATTGTAGAAACTGGAAATACAAAATCCATTGAAAATGATGACATGAGTTTCGGTTTTGATCCACGTATTGTGGAAATAGAAGAACTGCGAAATGAAACTTATAATGAAACTCTCATTCAAGTCATTGTCTCGAATCCTGATGATTTTGAAAGACATCATAATACTGGTAAATTACGAGATAAAGAAGTCATCATAGAAAATGAAATTGTACATAAACCACAAGAAATTATCTTACAGAGATTACAACGAGAAAGATGTTCTTCAATTTCTGATGATTATATGGTTGATTTACATGGGTCTTATTTTGACTTTAAATGGTTTGAAGATCCAGTGTGTTATACAGGTGCCATGAATAGTAAAACTTTTGAAAGAATGGATTGATGTTAAGAATGACGATTTAAAATCGATGGGAAACAATGAGATTTAGGATCTTGTCGAATTGCAAATGGAATCTAAAAGAGTTGGTTGCAAGTGGGTCTTCAAGACCATACGTGATCCCAATAGCAATATTGAAATATTTAAAACTCAACTTGTTGCTAAATGTTTACTCAAAAGGAAGGTATTTATTATAAAGAAACTTTTCCTATTATTTCTAGAAAAGATTCTTTCATCATTATTATGACACTTGTGGTTCATTACAATTTGGAATTATATAAAATAGATGTTAAAACAATTTTTCTGAATGGAAATATAGATTAAGATATCTATTGAATTAACCTCAACGTTTTGAGGTTTAGGGGAAGGAACACTTATTGTGTAAGTTTAAGAAATCAATGTATGGATTGAAACATGTTTCTCGTCAATGATATTTACAGTTTTATTATATCATAATTTCATATGAATTTAATGAAAATGATGTAAATGCATGTATCTATATGAAGTATAGTAGGAGTAAGTTTATTATTTTAATCTTATATATGGATATTTTTCTTGCAAGTAATGATATCTTGGATTATTACATGATAACATGAAATTTCTTTCTAGAAATTTTAAAATGAAAAATAAGGGTGAGGCTCATTATGTTCTTGGGATTGAAATAGTACACAATTGATTATAGGGCATTATAGGATTATCTTAGAAATGTTATATAAAAAAGTTTTTGAAAGATTCAATATGGAAAAATCCCTAACGTTGTTCATATTGATAAAAATGACAAATTAAACAATGATCAATGTCCCAATATTAAATTGGAACAAGTTGGCATGAAAGACATTCATTATGCTTCTATTGTTGGCAGCTTAATGTACGTACAAACGTGCACACGACATGATTTACGCTTTGCTTTAAGTATGTTGGACAAATATTTAAACAACCTAGGAATGACTCACTAAAATGTTTCAAAGAAAGTTTTGATATTTCTACAAGAAACAAAAGATCACATACTTACGTACAAGAAATCTGATTCTCATGAGGTTATTGGTTACTTAATTTCATATTTCGGAATTGTGTAGATTCAAGGAAATCTATTGTTGGTTATGTGTTTATTTTGGCTAATGTTGTTATCTCATTGAAAAGTGCAAAAGAATACATAATAGCATAAAACATTATAGAGGTTGAGTTTGTAGCATGTTATGAGACTATACTTATGGTTTATGGTTTTGAAATTTTATTTCAAAGCTTGGATTTGTTGAAAGCATCGCTAAGCCATTGAAAAATTTATTGTGATAATTCTGCACGGGTCTTCTTTTCCAATTATGATAAGTATTCCAATTGCACTAAATATATTATATGAAGTATCGTGTTGTGAAGAATGAAGTACGAGAAAAGCAAATATTACTCGAGAATATTAGAACTAAAAGTGATCCCTTCATTCTAGATCCACTTACAAAAGGATTGACTCCTAAAGATTTATGGAGCATGTCGATAACATGTGTATTGTCGATAAAAGTTTATTAATGGTGAAATAAAGCTATGATTATTGTATACAATTAAATTGATATCTATAAATTATAATCTTTTATAAAGATTTAATTAATTCTAGATTATGTCTTGGTATACATGTTGTTTTGTAGAATTTAATTAATTATGTATTAATATTAGATTAATGTATGATGCATAGAATGAAGTATATCGATGAATGATATATAACTGATATGATCTATATATATGGATCAAGTGGATGAATATTAGTTTATATCATTATGTGATCTATCTAATATTATATATTAAGGTTTATTATTTCATATTGATAGAACATGAAACTTAGTTAATGGTGTGGTCTCTTTTTTTACTTTTATATGTACAAGATGTATCTTGTGTATTTATAATGAACATGGACTATCGACTATTGATACATATATATGTTGATATATAAATTATATTAAGTTCTATGATCTTTGGCTTTCCAATTACTAAATGGAATACGAGTCATGAATTGTTATAAATTGAATGATTTTTGGTTTATTTCAAATCTCTATAAATAAAGGATATTGTATTGGAATAAACATGTTCTTATCTTGTTATGTTCATTCAAGAATGAGCTCTAAAATGATTAGGATAAGAAAATTCATACGAAAGCTGTTGAATTGTCCCATATTGCTAAAAGAAGTGGGATTGATTAGGTTTATAAGGGTATAAATTTCATCATATAATGACTTGTTCAAGTCTTTTAAATGTGTGGATTGCTTCCTTTAATCACGTTCATTCATGCTCTCCCGTCGTTATTTCGACTAGACTCAATAATTTCAACAAAAACTTTAAGAAATATCTCAAGATAATATGGATTGTGTATATTATGCAATTCTAAAGTCATTTGATCTAAAGGTTTGATATAGTTTTACAAAGCAAACTTTGAGGCGTTGATAGTGCCTTGTGGGGACAAGGTGGACTAATGGAGAATTCTGTTGTTTGTAAAAGGAGGTAGCCATTGAAAATTGTAATAGTGACTCCTTGGGCAATGAATTTTCCCTAGGCAACTAAAAACATTTTCTCACCGATCTAGTAATAACTCCCCTGCTTCTTGAGTTTTTACCGATACTTAGTTTTTCTCACGTAAAAACATATCTACTTCAACACTTAAGTTTCCTAGAACCGTTTGCATATAAAAATTAATTCATTTTCAGGAAGATGATTTTCATCAAAATTAGGTGATGAAAATAGGTGTCAATCAGATTTTTTGTGGGATCCATCCAATTAATAAACTTTATATTTAAATACATTAATAAAAAGTTCTTAGCTCGTTCTATCTCCTATTTTTCAAAAAATGTTGTGGGGTTAAAAAATAAATGTTTAAAATCAAATAAATAATTTTGTGTATACTTATTTTAAAGAATTTAAGATTTAAAAAATCATTTCCAATCAGTACAAAAGAAATTTTATTATCAATGGATTACAAAATTATATATATAATTGGATCCATAATAGAAATGAAATACAATAAAAAGGTTAGTCAAACCAATTATTGTCTTAAGAAAATTTATTAAGTTTGGTAAAATATTTTTAAAGTTTTGCAATGTAAAACTAATCCACATGCTTTGCAAATTTGAGCAAAATTAATACTCAAAATTAAATGTAGATGACAAAGATGATCCTAATGTTTCAAACAATAATAATTGAAGTCCTTTGTGAATGAGAAATGCAAATTCAGCCTCATATTTCGCAAACTTGGACCTTGATGTTAGTAGTCCATAAAATTTCATAATTGCTCAATTATAGTATTCACACTTGCAATTGATCTCCTGTATTGAATTTTTTAGCAATTTTGATCACATAATATTTAAAACATGAATTAAAGCACACATTATATAGTAAGCGATGAAATTGATCGCCACGATGAAATTTATGACAATATTTTAATACCCCCTTGGTCGTAAAGACTGGGGTACCAATAGTCACAGGTCCGAATTATCGGGAACCTATTTTGTGATTTGTATTGTTTGTGGGACAATTCAATTGATTAAGATTGAACAAGAACACTTCGATTTTACGTGGAAAAACTCCTAAAAATGAGAAAAAAACCATAGGACCAAGAGTGAGAATACTCTTGGCCGATTTATTACTCAAAGATATCGCATACAATCTGCATGGTTAAGAAATGACTAAGAATACAACAACGGAATGAATAAACGAGCTATGCAGCTACAAGAGGCTTGCATGCTCCGAAAAGGTTCTCTGCAACTTGTGGATTCACCTCCATTATATAGATGAGAAGAGGGAACCGCTATGAAACCGTTCTACAAATTAACTATTGCTCCCCTCGTCAGTTTCTACCCGCTCCTAACAGCTGCGTTGACTAGATCGATCGGTCCCTAGACCCGATTACCCTCAGAGGACTGATCCTTAACTTTTCCTTTAACTTCGTTATCCATGCAGTCCATCGAGCCGTGTCGATTCTTTCCCATGTGAATCATTGCTAAGTTATAGATCCTGGCATGTGTAGATTCGTTCTTGTCACGTGAATCAGCCCAACATGTCATGGGTCTCCACCCGTTTTGGGTACGGGCCCCGAGGTTTTTATCACCCCTTTTTGTTCAATGTGATACCACACATTGAAATATCACGAATTTAACCACAATGATAAAATATTGTATTTGGACTAAATTAATCATATTAATGTATCATATTAAATCATTTTGATTTTTTTAAGAAATTAATCAAATGCGATATTGTTAAGTGTGGAGATCGATATTGTTGTTGATCGATCACTCTTGGATGACGGTCGACATTATTGTCGATGGGCGTATTCATAGGACCGTCGATATTGGTGTTGATCGGTCGAGGACCAAAGCATGCAATACCAAATATGACAAACGGACCGATCCGAAGATATGAGATAGAGGCAATCGATCGAGTACTGAACTGAGATATGGTGGGGTCCATCGGTCTAGAATATCGTCAGTTATGAAAGGAGATATTGAAGGAAACAAGATCATATCATATCAGTATATATGGACGCAATATATGATTTCACTATGAGATATCATATATAGAGATATGATCAAATATTAGAGATATTTGTTAGTGGTCTTAATTATATCAACTACCTCATTGATATAAGGAGGTTTTAGGGTTCATTGTCATACACTTCAATACTCTTGTATTCCGAATTTCCCCTTCGTGTGTGTTTTGTATTCTTTTCAAGTGATAGTGAATTTGGTTGTTCAGCCGGTCACGTGGTTTTCCACGTTAAATTTATTGTGTCGTTGATTTCTCTTTTGTTATAATTCTCTAGTTATACTTAATCTATCGAAGTTGTTCGCACACGTATTTAATCCCCAATAAATATCAATATTAAAATCTTCGAGAAAGTGTCACGTCATCACATGCACATGATAGTTACAAAATATCCCTATGCAATATCAATTTAAAAAAAGTCATATCCGCTAGAAATACCATCCGACCTATGCTTGTGGACAAACTTGTCAGAGCACCGGCAGGGGCCAGTATGTCGGCTACATAGTTTTCAAGACAAATTTCTTCATATTTTCCCAAATTTTTTGAATGGGCAATAATAAGTTGCAGTCCACCGATTCACAAAGATGGATCTTAGACTCTCAAAAACCGAGATCTTACACTAGAACCTGTTGGGCGCGCAACGAAAGTTATGAAATCGAGGTATCAACGATGCAAATATAATAAATAAAGAGACACCAAAATTTAAAGTGGTTCACCCAAAATAGAGTTAATCAACTGATCCCATCAGAAATACTTCCACTATTACCAATAGCAGGGATGCAGAGAGAATATAATTTAGATAAATATCTAGAGTAGAAAACCAAAATAGGCGGTAAAAACAGTGTTTACCCAACACACGACTACTCCTCAACTATTTTGATATTCCCCAAATATTTAGGAAATATTCATAAATATTATACACTTCTGAAAAACCTTCATGAACATGAATTCAAGAAGAACAACTTTCTTCTTGAATCTTCCATTGATCCCATCAGAGAAACTTCCACTATTACCAATAGCAGGGATACAGAGAGAATATAATCTAGATAAATAATATCTAGAGTAGAAAACCAAAATATGCGGTAAAAACAGTGTTTACCCAACACAGCGGCTACCACTCAACTATTTTGATATTCCCCAAATATTTAGGAAATATTCATAAATATTACACACTTCTGAAAAACTTTTAGGAACAAGAATTCAAGAAGAACAACTTTCTTCTTGAATCTTCCACTCTCTCTCTTTTTCTCTTCTTCTCTTGAATACTCAATTGAGATCTTGATATTGCTAGATTTGTTTGGGATGATTAATTGAGACTCAAGTGCTTTCAATTTATAGGAGTATGAAGAATATATTTCTCCATAAATATCCTCTAGGTGGTTAGCCAAATATCTACCAAATATTGACCAAGTCTGAATATAATTTTATTTATACTCTTCATATGGGCCCCACATAATGTGGAGGGACTCACCTATCAATTCTCCCCCTCCCGACACATGGAGGAATCCACCAATCCAGTTGTATCTTGATAGTACTCAAAGTTGGATCTTGACAAAACTTTTGTCATCATATCTGATCCATTCTCTTCAGTGTGGATCTTCCCAAGCCGTAAAAGTCTTTTCTCCAACACCTCGTGAATCCAACGATATCTCACATCAATATGCTTGAATCTCGAGTGAAATGAAGCATTCTTCGCTAGAAAAATTGCACTTTAACTATCGCATAATAGCTAATAATTACTAAATATTACATACTTCTGAAAAACCTTTAGGAACATGAATTCAAGAAGAACAACTTTCTTCTTGAATCTTCCACTCTCTCTCTTTTTCTCTTCCTCTCTTGAATACTCAATTGAGATCTTGATATTGCTAGATTTTTTTGGGATAATTAATTGAGACTCAAGTGCCTTCAATTTATAGGAGTATGAAGAATATATTTCTCCATAAATATCCTCTAGGTGGTTAGCCAAATATCTACCAAATATTAACCAAGTCTGAATATAATTTTATTTATATTCTTCATGTGGGCCCCACATAATGTGGAGGGACCCACCCATCAATTCTCCCCCTCCCGACACATGGAGGAATCCACCAATCCAGCTGTATCTCGACAGTACTCAAAGTTGGATCTTGACAAAACTTTTGTCATCATATCTGATCCATTCTCTTCAGTGTGGATCTTCTCAAGCCGTAAAAGTCTTTTCTCCAACACCTCGTAAATCCAACGATATCTCACATCAATATGCTTGAATCTCGAGTGAAATAAAGCATTCTTTGCTAGATGAATCGCACTTTAACTATCGCAGAATAGCTGATAATTCTGCTGATCGATACTAAGTTTTTTTAAGAACTTCTTCAACCACAGTAACTCTTTGCAAGCTTCAGTTACTACAATGAACTCAGCCTCCGTTGTAGAAAGAGCAACACACTTCTGGAGTTTAAATTGCCATGCAACAGCTCCCCCTGATAACGTAATCAGGTATCCAGATGTAGACTTCCTCGAGTCAACATCTCCTGCCATATCAGCATCTGTGTATCCAACCAATATTGGATCATCTTCTCCAAAACACAAATGTATCTTGGAGGTTCCACGTAGATATCTAAGGATCCACTTCACTGCAGCCCAATGCTCTTTGCATGGTTTCGATAGAAAACGACTCACAACTCCAACAGAGTGAGCAATGCCTGGTCGCGTATGCGTCATGGCGTACATCAAGCTTCTAACAGCTGAAGCATATGACACCGTAGTCATATCATCTTTCTCCTTATCTGTAGAAGGGCTAGAACTCAATCTAAAGTGATTAGCTAGAGGACAATTAACCGCTTTAGATTTGTCCATTTTGAATCTTCGAAGTACTTTCTCAATATACTTCTCCTGTGACAACCATAACTTGTTGGCATTCCTATCCCTTATGATCTTCATGCCAAGAATTTGCTCCGCTGATCCCACGTCTTTCATCGCAAAAGACTTACTCAATTGCTGCTTCAAGTCAGCAATCCACATACAACAATAGTACGATAAAATCATCTTAAGATAACTTCTTTGTGAATACACAGTGATCTGAAGTAGTCTTCATGTAGCCTTGCTCCCCCATGAAAGACTCAAACTTCTTATACCACTGTTTCGGTGCTTGTTTCAAACCATAAAGACTCTTCTTTAGCTTGCAAACATAGTCATCTTTCCCCTTCTTCACAAAGCCTTCTGATTGATGCATATAGATTCCTTTTTCCAAATCTCCGTGTAGGATCGCAGTCTTCACATCCATTTGTTCAACCTCTAAATTGAACAGGCTCATCATTATTTTCATAATCATTTCTAGGATAACCAGAATGAGAACTTGACTCACCTTGATTTTCTAGATTTTCTTGAATGAGTTAAGTCTCTTCGGGCATTTCCTCAGTTTCTTGAACAATGTTTTCAGGAGATTTTTCATCCAATTTAGTTATTTTTTCAATTGGTATGTGCATATGACATGTACACCCGAAGACTTTGAGGTATTTTACAGAATTTTTGTATCTATGTCACAATTCAAATGATGTCTTTCCATTCAGAGATCTAGATGGTAACATATTTAATAAATACACAACTGTGGAGGCTGCTTTAGTCCAACAGTTTGAATGTAGGTTTTTTTTGAAAATCAAACACATCACCATTTCAATTTTGGTCATGTTTTCCGATCATTTACTCCATTTTGTTTAGGGGTATAGGGAGTAGTGTATTGGTGAATAATCTCTTCCACTTTACAAAGATTTAGAAAGGCATTGGAGGTGAATTCACCTCTATTATCAAACATAATTATCTTTATTTTTTTCTCAGATTGTCTTTCAACCATGGATTTGAAGATCTTAAAGATTTATATTTAAGGAAATATACCCAATCGAACCTTCTAAAATCGTCAATTAAAATTATGAAGTATTTGTTTCCACTCGAAGATTGTTCCTTGAACGGACCACACAGATCAGTGTGTATTAGGGCAAGTTTTTCAGAGGCTCATGTCAAGCTTACAGTTAAAGCTTTCCTGGTTTGTTTGCCGCTCTGACATATTGTGCATGTAGAATTTATATGTTGTAAATTGGGTAAGTCAAGAGTCACACTTGTTTTTTGCAGAATCTTTAAGTTTCAGATTCCATAATGTCCAAACCTTTTGTGCCATCTTAGTGTATCTTCCATCATATTTAGGTTGAATTCAGAATATTTAGGTTTGACAATGAACAGATTATTTTCTAAAAGCTCAGTCTTAATAGAGAAATTGATCATTGAATTTTCAATTCTAAAGTTTACGCCTTCAAAGTAGAGTTTGAAATTTGGAAAAAAAAATACTTCTTCAATTCTGATTGGTCCATAGTTTCCTTTTAATAGAATTGAGCCAATTCCATCCACAAATGCTATGTGTCCAGTAGCTGATTTGATTGGTTTCTTGAGAGTTTCCTTGAGGAGGATAAATAATGATTTTATCATTGCATATACTCTTGGAACATCCACTATCTAAGATTCATCCTGAGGTTGTGTCAAAGATTGTAAGGAGATTGATTTCTAAGTCACAGAAGTCATCAAAAAATGAGATTTCAGTAGTATAAGCTTGTTCACTAGTTTGCTTTGTATTAGGATATGCTTGATTAACATGTCCTAAATTTTCACAGATTTTACATTTGGCATTAGACCTCCACCAACAAAATTCAGGTTTTTGACGAAGTTTTGCAAAGTGATGGTATGCATTTGGGTTATCCCTTCTTTGCCTCCAGTTTGTTTCATCCTCATTATTTGTAGTAACTTGGTTCTGTGTACTCACATTTTTCCGTCTATTTAGTGTCATAGGAGCAGCTTCAAGTGCTTCATTACTACTCAACACCAATTCATTCTTTACCAAGTTCTCTTCAATTTCTAATTGTCTCATAGAGATTTTTTTTTTCAGAAGCTGTTAGATAGCTTATGAAATCACTAAAGTTGATTTTTGCTTCAGTAAGGGCCATCAAATTTTTGATTTTCTCACACTCTTCCAAAGCACTTAGCTTGGGTTCAAATCTATTTGGTTAGCTCATAGTCGCCTTTTCTATAATTTACAATTTTAACCGTTCTGTCATAGTATTTCTGAAGAGTCTCCTTGTGATGCATCTTATTAGTCTCAAAGTCAGTCATTTTATTCCGTATGTGAATTTTCCTAATCTAATCTCCTCCTTCATACATTTCATTAAGTTTATCCCATATTTTCTTAAGATTCTTGTAGTTGGCTATTTTATCATACATGCTTCATGGAATATTGTCATGACCTTGTAGTTTAGTATAATATATTCATAATATGCATTTTTTTCTGCTTCGGTTGAAGCTGTTGTGATTGAGACATGGTCAATTCTCTCAATAACATGCCATAAATTGTGGGCATTCAAATACGTAGTAATCTAAATTGAACATGTAAAATAATTCGTACCGTCAAGAAGCGGTGGACCTTGTACAACTATGTTTGTCGTCATTTTCAAACTCTTGTCTTGCCTTTGCTTTCCACGTTTCCAGTGAGGTTGTAGGTTAGGTTCCTTCCCACGGATGCTCCGATACTATGTTGATTTAAGAGACAATGAACCTTAGAGGGTCATTTGACAAAGAGTAAAGATGCGTTAGGGATTTGGAAAAATATCGAAGAGAAAAGTTGTAAGAAACAGTAAATACATTGTATTTATAGTGGGACATATCCGTCACTATTCACTTGTACCATAGAAATGTAAATACGATTTTATAATCAAAAGCAGTATCTTCTTGTAGTCTTTCCTGCCATTTCCTTACTTCTCATTGAGCTCATCAGTTGCATCAACATGGAGAATAAGTTGAAGAACACAGAGATAAATCGATTTCTCGTTCTACCACCACCAGCCATGAAACTAGTTCTCTCTCTCCCATCATACCGTATTGGTTCCTTAGATTCAAGTAAGACCCTTTGCTTTTGAACGCAAATCTCACCCATTGCAATCTTTTCCATCTCATTGCAATAAAACTAGATCTTATATGTTTCTTATAAATCATGATTATTCTTTAATAGTAATGTGAAATTGATATATATGCAATAGTCATTTTATATTATTGCATTCTATCTTAATCATTATATTAACTAATTTAATTTATAAGAAAATGCGAGTTGTCACATACTACACACCTTAACAGGAGTTTCGTCCTGAAAACTCAAACTTTAATTTTTATAGGGTATTAAATTCTTATTTCACATATATCTAATTATTCAGATCATTACAACTTGTGTCCAGGGCTCCGAATTTTATGAGCACCTCCAACATCCTAAAACAGTGAGTGGCACTAACGATCCTCTCGTGAGAGTAATCATAGTGTTCTATCAGCCACCCCAAATGTGAAGGGCATCTTGGGACTCCCTAAGAGGTGACTTTTAATTTCAACCCAACTACATCATTCAGGGGATGCGCATTATTGTTGTAGCATCTCTAGAACATGCTCTGATGATCGCTCCATCATTTCCTCCTAGAGCTACTTTGTTTTTTAAATCTGCACCTCTTCCAAACAAACACAAATTCAATTGGCTACATAATAGCCTTCATCATCCTAGTCTTGGCTGCCAAATTTAAAGACATTTGAACTATTATGTTCTTTCAGATAGCATGTGTTACCATCCCAACAAGCACTTAGGTGCTAATACTTCCTTCTGAGAACATTTATAATTTTTACTTCTTCTCATAGAAGTGCAACAACAGTTGAAAGTAACACTTTTCTTATGTGACCTCAGTTAACCTTACCAACCTTTCCACCCACAACTCGGTCTTATTAGATTTTGACCTATTTATTGATTTTGCTTTTTGACGGGGTCGAGTGAAGGGATGAGATGAGAGGGAGTCGTCGGCTGTCCACATCTAGGAGTTGGACTGCTTTTAGTTTATGATTTTCCTTTTGTCGCTATGCTGGTGAACTATAAAATTATTTTGTGTTGTCAATGTTTAGAGGCTTGGTGGCTCCCTTTGCTTATTTGAACTTCAATACATAATTAGTATCTATAACAGTGTTATGAGGTATAGGGTTGTTGCACTCCCAATCCGGCTAGGTCGGGTTGGTGCATGACAATTATTATACTCTCATATTTTGAAAATTAACAATTTATATGCTTTTGAGATATCATAATTTCATGAAAATCTTGGCTTCTATTTTGCATCCAAGTTGTTTATACTTTCCTTTCGCATATGTCTGTTGTAACGACCGCATACCGGGCCTAAACAATGTATGGTGACATCATCCCAAAAATCCGCGGGGAAAAGCCTCAAGTCACACAACCAAGAAATCCACAGATAAAAAGCCTCTAGTAATCGGCAGAGAAATGACATCACTGATTGCTGCATGTGGCCCCTTGGGCAAATCAATTTCCGCAAGTGTGGCCCTTTCCGTAAATCAATTTCCACGACTATGGCCCCCACTTTTGCTGCCGTTAATTTCATACTCTTTCTTTTCCCTCCTTTTCTCTTTCCTCTTCACCTCTTATTTATAGTAACATACCCATGAAAATTACACTTCTACCCCTCTTCGAAAATTGGACATATTATTCAATTATTTTAATTTTTCTGATTGTAATCATATATTCATGTTACAATTAGATCTCATTTCAAATATTTATGTATGTTCTAAATCCTAATTTTATTTATAATTTAGTGATGAGAACTCTAGGACCGGGTACTCTGTAATGGGTGAGGCCCGATAACAGTTGGGCCAACTTAAATAATCAAAACGAACACTTACAGCCCACTTACACCTTTAGGAAGAGCGGCCCGATGTTCAACACAGAGGACCGAAGATAACCTTAGTAAATAATAGCGTTATCTGACAGCTGGCTCCGGGGTTCGGTCCGAACAGTTATAAAACGGTTACAGGCTCACGCGTTCCACGCCTCGGGCCCTGTCACGTTTATTACGCTTCGGGCCCGATCACGCAGACCACGCATCGGTCCCAGCCTCGTTTTACATCCTGCGATAACAACCTCTAACAAACTTGTCAGAGGCGGTTACAGGAAGTGGATTACACTCGCCGGCAACTCTATAAATACAGGGCAAGACGAAGGAAAATACAGGACCCTTTGGACGCGGAAGAACAGGCTGTTACTCTGCCGGATTCTTCTCGCTTTCTTTACCTCGTCATTTTCATTATCCTGTTTTGTATGAACTCTGATTTATTTTCTTTAGTGAGCAGGCTAAGAGCTTAATCAGCTCTTAGTCGAGTGGTTTTCACCCCAATTCACGGGGTTTCCACTATATATTGCTGTGCATTTATTTTGGTTTTTAGCTTTTAATCGTCTTCCACATTTTAAAGAAATCATAACCGAGTTCGTTTGTTGAACGAACCGGACGACTGTTGGTACCCCCTAAAAAGGGACCATAACAGTTTGGCGCCGTCCGTGGGGACAATTGTTTCTAATCCCATTTGAGTTTTCTACCTGAGATAGGATAATCAAAGGCATGACAACTGCAACTCCGACAAATGATAGTGACGTGCTTCCCGACAATCTTCCAACCCTCAAGGAAAGGTCGGCTTGGCGATACATGTCACCCAAAAATGTAAAAATCCGGCAAGATAAAGTAACATAACCAAGAAATAGTAAAAAGAGTTTCGAGAGAGAGTTTTCAAGAGTCTTAAAGAGTTTTCTCTTAAAATTTATTATGTTCTATTTGAAGTTTTTGTTATTAAACCATTACCTCTTTACAGATCTTGTAAGTGAAGAGGAGCCTTGAACCTAGAAGGGAAGGATGGAGGTAGTCGATCGATCCCAAAGTCCAAGGGTCATAGAATCTCTTGCACTTCTATTTGTTGTTTTTTTTGACAAACAATTTGTTAGGAGGTTTCACCAAGATTTGGCTTTACATGGCTCAAGTCCGCTTATTACGTTCTCTGCTTAAGTCTTAATTCTCCACTTCTGTTATGCTACACTGAGTTGCCACAACCCCAAGCTAGCTAGGTTCAGTTTCAGGGCATGATAGAAAATTCATGGTGCGACACTGCCACAACCCCAAGCTGGCTAGGTTAAGTTTCAGGGTGTGATAGAAAATTCATGTTAGATTGGCTTGGAATATTTTTTCAGTAGATAGATACAAATCTATTTTAAAATTATCAATAAACGTGAGAATGAGTTTGTTGTATCCAAAAGTATGATTCATTGCTTTACCATCATTTCATGTAGCAAATATGTTTGAGTATGAGAATAATGTTGGTTGATCAAATACTTGATCGTGGAGTTTGGTGATTGCAACATATTGGTAATGCAAGTGTTTGTGACAAAGAAGTATTTTGTCAAGAATAGCATTGGCTTCACTAAAGTAAAGAAATCCACAGAATAGTTATTTTATTCTCTTTAGCTTGTAGGATAATTCCTCCTCATTTGTTTTTTATGTTAAACATTTTCTCTTGGAATGATACTTCTAGATAATCATCATCCACAAGTTGTCTTAGATTGAAAAAGTTGTGATTGCATTCCCGTACTAATAAAACATAATGACTTCTCCTTTCGAGATTTCGGCATCAACAACATGATGTGATCTTGTTAGTTTGACCATTTGCAACTTCAATCTATTTGTTACAAACTTCGAGTCGATTAAAAACATAGATATCATTTTACATGTGATTTGTACAACCAATATCTAGTAGTCACACATCCTAGTTGGTTATGAGGGATTGTGTTTTTGTAATCAACATGAGGTGAAGGTTGTCAAGATCAACTTCTAGTTCAATGGCTAGATTTGTGGCAATTGGTTGAGTTTGGTTTGTTGTTACCTTCTTGAAAGGTAGACTATTTCGAGTTGTCCTAGTTGTCTACTAAGAGTGGACAAATTGGAAGGATTCCACCAAAAAACTAAAGATTTGTGATTCTTTGGTTTCAGTAGACGTAAGGTGTGATGAACTTGGAAAGGTTGATTGCATGAACTGAGTGTTTAGATGTAAAGATTGGTTGTGTTTTTGGATTTGGTTGTATATAGGGCTTGGCTTGGTTGTATATGGATTTTATCTTCTTATGTAATTATGAACATCAGTCATAATCATCAAATTAAGCATCGCCATTGAATGAACATTGGCATTGAATGAATAAAGTTGAGTGAAGATTCTGAAACAGCNATTAATATCTAAATTAGGCACAATGGTCCAACAAATAAGTAACCCGATCCAAATACCACGATAATCTATAAACAATGTCAATCATCAAAATATCTCAATCTGCGTCATTTCTCGACTTGGGAATGACTATATAGAAATATATGTGTCCTCGAATAATAAACTTCTCATAGTGATATCAGAAGTCTTTGATTTGCGTAGTCGAAATATTCTGAGTACACAAATCATAAATTTACCCTGAGAATATATTGCAATAAACTCACAATGGTAGTATCGCATTTTGTATCTGAATATACCAGGCATAAGTGAATAAACATATCTCAAATAAATAAATATTACTGACTAAATACTATCATCTTATAAAACTTCATATATACTTCTAAAATAATTAGTGGGATATTATCTTCTTATAACTGAATCTGATATTATAGTTCTCCAAAATCTCTATCTATGAACTCTATAAAAGTCTTCGATGATTTTTTGTTTCATATGTTGTCTTTAAAATTTCTGATAGTTTCTGACAATCGATAAGACTCCTGGCATGTGAGAATATCTTGATATTCCCGAATAAAATACTTCACAATTCCTCATATAATAAGTATGATTTTCTAAACACGAATAATAAAATATTCCTTATTGTTGGGGGTCATAACTGAGAGTCTCAAGTCATGAATAAATTTAGTGAAGTCCACGTCATAAGTTAGTCATTTAATCATTTTCGTCCTAATGAAAATACCTTATCTTAAATAACAAAATCCATGTTGTAGCTCCATCACTTGGTCATGTTGATAGTAAATGAAAATACCCGATCATAAATTAGGAAAACCATGTCATAATACAATAATAATACCGCTTAGCCACTTTTATATGCCACGAAAATACCGAGCTATAAAGAGAATCCTTGAAATCCCGGTGTTGGTCCTCAGCAAGCGCCCAACACCCCTTGCTTAGATTGACCTGTCCCGCACTCCTCCAAAAAAAAGCGTAGGAAGTTTTCACGATCCAGGTGAAAGTAGCGTCAGGTTGAGGGTACAATCCTTAGACTGATGTAAATTTTTCATCCCACCTAGATAGATCGGGTACCTCGGGCCAGAGAGAGCCATCTCTACCTATACGGAAGTAGCTTCAGGTTCAAGGTACAATTTTTAGACTGACGTAAATTTTTCACTACCGCATAAGAAGATCATGTACCTTAGCTTAGGTGGCCTTTTGAGGACCATGGAGGAGGCGAATGTCTCTTCGCAGATCTCAACAAGCATCCGACATCACTTCCACTTCTGGGTCTGATAAAGCACCCGCTAGTCTAGAGCCTCACCAAGCACCCTTACTAATAACAACTCCTGGGTCTCAACAAGCACCCACTAGTCCAGGGCCTCACCAAGCACCCTGACTAATAACAACTTCTGGTCTCAACCATCACCCACTAGTTCAAGGCATCACCAAGCACCCTGACTAATCTTGTGTTTAGACAACATACTTACCTCAACAACATATATAAAGAAAGAAAGGAACCTGGTTAATAGACAGTGGTTGTAATCTATTTGTTACAAACTTCGAGTCGATTAAAAACATAGATATCATTTTACATGTGATTTGTACAACCAATATCTAGTAGTCACACATCCTAGTTGGTTATGAGGGATTGTGTTTTTGTAATCAACATGCGGTGAAGGTTGTCAAGATCAACTTCTAGTTCAATGGCTAGATTTGTGGCAATTGGTTGAGTTTGGTTTGTTGTTACCTTCTTGAAAGGTAGACTATTTCGAGTTGTCCTAGTTGTCTACTAAGAGTGGACAAATTGGAAGGATTCCACCAAAAAACTAAAGATTTGTGATTCTTTGGTTTCAGTAGACGTAAGGTGTGATGAACTTGGAAAGGTTGATTGCATGAACTGAGTGTTTAAATGTAAAGATTGGTTGTGTTTTTGGATTTGGTTGTATATAGGGCTTGGCTTGGTTGTATATGGATTTTATCTTCTTATGTAATTATGAACATCAGTCATAATCATCAAATTAAGCATCGCCATTGAATGAACATTGGCATTGAATGAATAAAGTTGAGTGAAGATTCTGAAACAGCATCAAGAACAACCATGGAGAAAATGAAAGTAGAATAGATTTCGAACTACAGAACAATAAACAACACAGTGCTGGTTTAATGTGAGCATGACTCACTTACATAGTAATGGAAACAAGTGCTAATCTGTAGATAAGCATACTGTATTTTGCCAAAAGTATGAAAGAAACAGAGTAGACTTTCCTCTTCCAGTTAAGGTCCTTTGCCTTTCATCTCCCAATGCTTCTAGCTATCAGAATGACATGTTTTATCCTTGGCATTTACTTCACCAAGGTCGATAATGAGATCCTCAGTCTGGCCTGGATGGATAAGGGCCTGCAGAGTGATTTGAGCAGCATCATTCAACACTCCCCTTTGCTGTGGAGTCACTCTACTTTCGATGGGTTGAATACCACATAAGTCTCGTAGATATTTGAATTGTTTTGGTCGAAGTGGTTTAGTAAGAATATCCGCAAGTTGATCATCTATTCTTACGAACTTTACCTGAATAATTTTATCCTTGACATAGTTCCTGAAAGCATGAAACTTGACACGAATATGCTTGGTTCTTCCAAAGCTCACTGGATTTTCGGCCATGGCAAGTGCGGATTGATGTCTATCCAAAGAGTGATAGGAGACTTCAATGTTATTCCTAGATCCTCAAATAATTTCCAGAGCCACATGGCATGGTTGGCTGCAGCAGCTCCGGCAATGTATTCAACTTCTGCGGTTGATTGTGCAACTATTTCTTGCTTCTTTGAATTCCATGAAAAACATATAGACCCGATAGAAAATAAATAGCCTGTAGTGCTCTTATTGTCAAACTTATCAGCTGCAAAATCACTATCAACAAAGCCATTTAACTCAATCAAACAGTTCCTTTTAAACTTGATTCCATAGAGTGAGGTGCCAGAGACGTATTTTAAGACTTTATTGGCTGCATGAAAGTGATTTTCATGTGGTTCATTCATGAATCTAGACAAGTAACTAACGGAGAACATAATATCCAGCCTCGTTGCAGCTAAATACAAAAGACTTCCTATTAAACTTCGATATAACGAGGCATCTGCCAAATCTGAGTCATCTTCCCTAATAGGTTTGTTTTCAGGAGATAAGGGAATTGAAGAAGAGTTTCCATCAGCAATACCAAACCTTTTACACACGTCCAGTGAGTACTTAGTTTGAGATAGACTTATGAACTCCAATTCTTGATGTATCTCCATTCCTAAGAAATATCTCATTAATCCTAAATCAGTCATTTCAAAGCTTTTCATTAACTTTTCTTTAAGATCATTCACAAGATCATCATCACCTCCTGTAATTAGAAGATCATCCACATAGAGAGACATAATCACAGAAGTTCCATTTTCATTCATCAGTAAATAAACGGTTGGCTCATTTTGGCTTCTTTCAAATCCTAGTTTGAGAAACTCATTGTCAATCTTAACATACTAGGCACGGGGGGCCTGTTTGAGACCATACAGGGCCTTGAGCAACATATACACGTCTTGCTCATGTCCCTTTTTTGTAAAACCTGGGGGCTGCTCAATAAATATCAGTTCTTCTAGAGTTCCATTTAGGAAGGCAGATTTAACATCGAGGTGGTGCACTTTCCAGTTCTTGCAAGCTGCCAAGTTTAGAAGGAGTTTGATGGTGTCAAGCCTAGCAACATGGGAAAAAGTTTCAAGATAATCGATGCCTTGGAGTTGAGCGAATCCTTTTACTACTAACATGGCTTTTAGTTTGTTCAAGGTGCCATCCGCGTTGAGCTTTGTTCTAAAAATCCATTTGACCCCAATTATCTTCCTATTCGTAGGCTTCTCAACTAGGGACCAAGTTATGTGTTTTCAATCATCTCTAGCTCATTTATCATGGCCGATCGCCAACCAGAATCTGCTAAAGCCATTTCAAGATTGCTTGGTTCCTTTGTGATAATCATGTTGCATGAGTCCATCACCCTGAATAGCTTTTGTAACGCAGAGGTGTATGGTCAACATTATCATCACTTGCTTCTTGATCACTTTCGTCAATATTATCACTCTCTAGAGGTTCATTTTCAGCTTCCAGGGGTTCAGTGGGCATGATGTTTTCTGGCAGAGAAGTAGAGGTAAACTTATCTTCGGATGAGGTGGAGGTTTCATCGAATTATTCAAAATTAGTTTGTCCAGATTCTTGCTGTTAGAGTACACTTGTGAATGTAGGGACTGAGATCACAATTTACCTTTTTCACATTCATCTACAGGCTCATTTGGAGATGTATCAATGCAGGGAGATTTATCATCATCAACAATTTTTTCCAGTGCCCAATCCCAATGTTTTCCTTCATCTACTATCACGTTCTTGCTGATGATAACTGTACCAGACTTCAAACTGAAAATTCTGTATGCCTTTGAGACATCTGAATATCCGAGAAAAATTCCAACTTCAGATTTTGCATCCAACTTGCTCCTCCTTTCATTTGAGACATGAATATAGCATATGCTACCAAATATTTTTAGATGATTTACAGATGCCTTTGTTCCATGCCACAGTTCATATAGAGTTACTCCATTTGTTGCCTTAGTTCCAATTCTCTTAATCAAGTAGACGGAAGTATTAACGGCTTCACCCTAGAACTTTTGTGACAGTTTTTTTTCAAAGAGAGACACCTCGTCATTTCCAAAAGAGTTCTATTTTTTCTCTCGCTTATTTCATTTTGNAAGAGGCATATAGGAGTTGTGCGAAAAAGAACAATGTTCTAAAACGGATATTTTTTAGGGCTTTTTGGTATATTATAACTCCCACAATAGATGCAATTGCCCCAATCGCGTAGATCATCCCAACGAGTTCCTAACCAAGCATAAGTAAGCAATTGTGAGTTATTTATTTCATTTATTAAATAAGTGAATCACATTTTTTAGCTGAGAGAAATTTGGGCCGGTATTACTATCGGTATACCAGTAAAATTGGCCTTCGTTCGTGCTAATGCTAAGTGCTAAAGATAGATACATGTAAAGAGAAGGCTTCCACACTTGAGGGATTTGGATTGTTGTGTACATGCCTTTTAGAGCTTCTCCCAATTTCTCTCTTGCCTACATAACACAAAGTAAAGAATTATTTAGTCAAATCACAAAGTTTCATAAATTAATTTAATCCAAATCGGAAAATATTTATCGATAAAATACAAATTATTGCATCCACCCACAAGAGAACTCAAAGTGGTATATGTTGTATTGTATTATACCAAAGTTATTGAAATTGAAGATCCAAATATTTAGCCAGCATCCATCTAGGATTTAGGGTTAATAGGACTAGAGAATGCCTATCTATCACAATTTATAAGAGAAATGAATCATATATACAAGTTTTGTAACAACAAATATTTTGGAAAATGTTACTTATTTAGTATGAGCAGCTACAAATATACATGTGATTTGGCTCATAAAATAAGTTTGAGGTCTTTGGAAGACCACTTGATGTACTTGAAAACCTTCGGGAAAGACATGTTTGTCGTGTTATTCATCTATGTGGATGACATATTGGTGATCAGTCCAAGCATACGACTCATCAATGACTCGAAAGTCTATCTATCAAAAGAGTTCGAGATGAAGAATTTGGGGCAGACCAAGAGAATTCTAGGGATGATGATCGTCATAAACAGAGCGAAGAGGGGTGTAATGTGTTCGATATCTATAGATAGACATGGCGTTCGGTTTGTGGTCCAACCTAAGATTTGATTAATATTTCGATGACAATTACTTAATGGTCAATCGAAGAATATGTTTCATCGTGAAAGTGGATTGACCAAACTTTGCTTGATGATTTTCTCTCGATACTCAATATCCACGTAAAAAAATTTCTATGTATATTTCATTTTGCCTCTAATAATTAAGTTTGTGTATAAGCTAAAATAAAATATTATGGTGCCACCGACAAACCATTTTCTTCTCGCCCGTGTTAGTATCTTCTCTAGGTTCATGTGTCATGAACCCTAATACAAACATCGCCTCCGGGGGAATCGCTAGGAGCCCCAAAGAAACCTAAATTGGTTCAAAAAACTCAGTGGAGAAACCCTAATGATTAATTTAAGTTCTACTAACCTGAGCTCCGAGGTGATGGACGAAGAAACCGCTACTGGAGTACCCGACGAGTGCTCCGACGGAGGAGCTCAGGCTGCTTAAGCTTTGTATATCTGTAGCCAACGATCGGAACTTGATGTTGTTTCTAGCAATACAAGCGTCTATTGTAACGTCGCCTATAGCCATACCTGATGAACTTGGAAAGGTTGATTACAGGAACTGAGTGTTTAAGTGTAAAGATTGGTTGTGTTTTGGGATTTGGTTGTATATAGGGCTTGGCTTGGTTGTATATGTATTTTATCTTCTTCTGTAATTATGAACATCTGTCATAATCATCAAATTAAGCATCGGCATTGAATGAACATTAGCATTTAATGAATAAAGTTGAGTGAAGATTCAGAAACAGCATCAAGAACAACCATGGAGAAAATGAAAGTATAATTCATTTCCAACGACAGATTAATGAACAGCGCAGTACAGAATTAATGTGAGCACGACTCACTTACTGTAGGGTTGCGGCTATGAAAATAGATCGTAAACGTGACCAAGAGCCATGTATTTCCTCCCAATTTTACAGTCTGGGAAATCAACGGTGAAGAATAGGAATGGGCTGAAGCACTGGCCCATATCCAGTGAAAACAGAAGTGCAAAAACGGAAATAGGAGAGAAACGTAAACACGCGTTTTAAGCGGTGAGCAGTTGACGACAAGGAGCAGTTATCCTCATCAGCAGAATTAAAAAGGCCAGAGGCACTGGAAAGGAAGCAGCGTGAAAACTTACAGAAATACACAAGCTGATCATCTCTGGAAGACGTGGGAAAAGGATGCCCAAGACGACTGCTCTGGACATCCAAAACCCAAAGCTTGGTGTGCTGATTTCATGATAGCTAGACTGTAATTTTCACCTTCAATTGTATCTGTAAATCAAGAACACGGTTAGTGAATTGGATCGTATAACGATCCCGAAGTCTTTCTCCGGGTTTACTCCGGTTTCCTCATAAAAGTATCGGTGTTCATATCACTAACAACAACAAATAGAGAAAGGAAGGTGAAGCACTTATCTGTGGGATTCTATTCTGAAAATCAAGAATCAGAGATTCTTCGAGTGAGATTTATTCTCCAACAAGTGGTGGCCCATGCAGGTCTCTCCCGCGGAAATCGATCAAGAAACCAAGAAGGAAGTGCAACCTGTTGATTCACAAGATGTTACAGCAAAATCAGACCAAAACGACTCCTGGAGAATTGTTCAGAACGCGATGACGAGCGAACCCTACTCCATGATCAAACTAACATCAAAGAACTACCCGGAATGGAAAAACAGAATGCAAGATCTGCTCTATTGCAGGTTCTTGTATGAACCAGTGAAATTCGGCAGCAAAAAACCAGAAAAATATACACAAGAACAGTGGGACATGAAGCATATTCAGACTTTGGGCTTTGTGAGGCAATGGATTGATAGTGCAAACTATCATCATGTAGCCAAGGAAACAGATGCAAAGGTGATGTGGGAAAAACTGGAAAATATCTTTGAACCTAAATCGACTCAATCTCAGGGGTTCTTGTTCAAAAGACTAATGAGGCTAAGATACAAGGAAGGCTCTCCAATGACGGATCACCTAGGATCATTTCAAGAAGTGGTAAACAAGTTGGCGGAAACTGACTGCGTTCTAGAGGATAAGGTGCTGGCTCATATGCTGATTGGAACATTACCAGATTCATGGGAGTCTACTGTAATTGCTATCAATTCATCAATACCGAAAGGAGGCCTAAAGCTAGAAGTAGTAAAAGAGTGCCTAATAAATGAAGGATTGAGGAGGGAAGAGGTAACAGTTTCAGTGGTTAAAGAGACTCTCGCGGTTGTCAGCAGTGGAAATCAGCCGAAATACCAGAATTATACAAAAATGGGAGACAACAAGGGGCAGCAGAATGCTAAAGAGGACAAGAATAAGGCTGAATCCACACAAAAGGAGACCCGAAGTTGCAATTGGTGCAAAAAGGTTGGTCACCTAAAGAAAGATTGTTGGTATTGGAAGAGGACCAAAGGAGCAGAGGCAGAGGCAGCTGAGACTACGAATCAGGAAGAAATCCTGGTTCTTGCCTCAACGTTGGAAAAGGAAACAGTGGACAACAGCCATGGAAGGGAGTTAATAATAGATTCTGGAGCTTCCTATCATTCTACCCCTACGAGGGACTGTTTTTTATCCTATTCAGAAGAAGATCTAGGCACTGTAAAAATGGGGAACCACAGCTGTGCTTCAATAAAAGGAATAGGAACTGTGGAAGTGGTGACGGAAAATGGACATAAACTGATTCTGAATAATATGAGACACATCCCTGAGCAAAGACTAAACCTACTGTCCACATCAGTCATGGATAGAGAAGGATACACAAGTCTGGCCTCTAACAACAACTGGAAGTTAATAAAAAATGGCTGTGCAGTTGCCGAAGGCAGATTATATGATACTTTGTACAATATCATATTGAAACCCGAAAATGGACAGAGTAATACTCTAAGAAAGGGGGATTTATATCAGTTATGGCACAAAAGAATGGGACACATCTCTCAAGCTGGACTTACAAAACTGAGGGAAGAAGGACTGATTGATATTGAGGGCAAATGAGGGATTTTATATGTGAGGACTGTATTCTTGGGAAATATGCAAAGTCTCCTTTTAAAACAGTGATCAAGAAAAGGCAAGAAGCATTGGACTTAGTATTTTCAGATGTATGCTCCTTGGATGTGGTATCTAGAGGAGGAAATAAATATTTTATCTCCTTTATTGATGATGCAACTAGGAAACTATGGACTTATCCTATCCCAACAAAAGATCTAGCTCTCTCAAAATTTCAGGAATGAACAGCAGCTGTGAAAAGGGAGAAAGGAAGAAAACTCAAGGCATTAAGGACCGATAATGGAGGTGAATACACTTCTAATGATTTTATTGTTTTTTGCAAGTCTCTAGGTATAAGACATGAGCAAACGGTACCCGAGACACCCCAACACAATGGGACTGCAGAAAGATATAATAGAACTCTCTTGAATAAAGTGAGATGTTTGTTAAAAACATCGAACTTATCAAAAGAATTCTGGGCAGAGGCTCTAGGAGTAGCGTGCTACCTAATTAATAGGTCTCCTGCAACTAGTATCGAACTAAAGACACCTGAAGGAGTGTGGACAGGTAAGAATCCTAACTTTAAACACTTAAAGGTTTTTGGTTGCAGGAGCCTAGTGCACATTCCAAAGGAAAATCGGAAGAAGCTAGACAACCATGCTGAAGAATGCATTTTCATGGGATATAGAGATCGACATTTTGGCTACAAATTTTGGGATCCAAAAACAGGAAGGGTTCTAAGATCTAAGGACGCTGTTTTTCTAGAAGATCAAACAATCCTAGACATGAAGCTAGAATAAATTGAAAACTCTGAAATAAAAGTTCAATGGGAAGAGTTAATACCTGAACAAGAGATGTTCCTAGAAAACAACATTCCTAAACCAAGCAGCAACTCATCTTGGCAGGCTGAGCAGCCTTCTCCTCCATCCATTGGATCACCTGAAAAAGAAACAGAAGCAGTATCAGGGACAAGCATAAAAGAACCCCTGGTTGCAGAAACTCATAAAGTAAGAGCAAGGAAGTCATCTACGAGGTACCCCTCCACTGATTATGTATTAGTAACCGAGGAGGGAGAACCAGAGACGTACTACGAAGCAGTTAACTCCGCTGATAGGGATAAATGGACGCAAGCAATGAAGGAAGAGCTGGAATCTCTGAATAAAAACAGAACATATGAACTAGTGAAACTGCCGGCTGGAAAAAGGGCATTGGAAAATAAATGGATATTCAAGCTCAAGCAGAAAGTAGACAACACACTAAGATACAAAGCTAGGCTCGTAGTAAAGGGCTTTAGACAAAAGAAAGGGGTAGATTTTGATGAGATTTTTGCTCCATTTGTCAAATTTACTACAATAAGGATGTTGCTAGCTATTGTGGCTCATATGGATCTAGAATTAGAACAAATGGATGTCAAGACCGCTTTCCTAAATGGATATTTGGAAGAGGACATCTATATGAAGCAACCGGCTGGTTTTGAACAAAAAGAGACTCTTGATCTCGTGTGCAAGCTAAACAGGAGCTTATATGGCCTAAAACAGGCCCCTAGGATGTGGAACAAGAGATTTGATGCATTTATGCAGGATGCAAACTTTAAACGAACTGAAAGTGATCATTGTGCATACTACAAGTAGGAAGATAAAGGTAATTTTCTAATAATTCTGTTGTATGTGGATGATCTCTTAATTGCAGGGACAACTAAGGACTCAATAAAGACATTAAAGGAAAATCTAGCAGCGGCTTTTGAAATGAAAGATCTTGGATCGGCAAAAAGAATTATGGGAATGAACATTACCAGGAAAAGGGAAAGGAAACAACTGACACTCTCTCAAAGCAGCTATGTTGAGAGAATACTTAAAAGGTTCAACATGGAAGGAGTAAAAGTTGTTACTACACCAATGTCAAACCAAGTTGTGCTATCTAAAAACCAATCCCCTACGACAGAGGCTGAGATACTAGACATGGAAGGAGTCCCTTATGCCTCGGCTGTTGGATCTATTATGTATCTAATGGTCTCTACAAGGCCGGATATAGCATACCCTATTGCAGTCCTCAGCAGGTTCATGAATAATCCAGGCAGACATCACTGGAAAGGAGTTAAATGGTTGATGAGGTATCTAGCCGGGACCAAAGGTCTTGCACTGAGTTTCAGGGGAAGCCAAGGGAAACTGAATGTAAGTGCCTATTCTGACTCAGACTTAGCAGGAGACCCAGACACAAGGAGATCGACTACCGGATATGTGATCCTCATGGCACAAGCAGCAATCTCTTGGCAATCTAGATTGCAAAAGACGGTAGCTTTGTCATCCACAGAGGCTGAGTACATGGCATTGACAGAAAAGGCAAAGGAACTTATCTGGATAACTAGAATAACAAGAGAAATCGGCATGGATTGTGCAAAGTCAGAACTATTGTGTGACAATCAAAGTGCGATCGAACTAAGTAAAAACTTCACCTTTCACAGCAGAACGAAGCATATAGACCTAAGAGCTCATTGGATCAGGGAAGCCCTAAGTCTAAGGGAGTTTAACCTAGATAAAGTTCATACTACGTTAAACTTAGCTGACATGCTAACAAAAGCGATACCTGGAAATAAGTTGCTCTTCTGTGCAGAGGAGGCTGGCCTGCTCCAAGCAGGCGAAGAAGCTGCATAAAATGGCTCCACCGTCGTCGGCACCCAGACTGAGGGGAAGATTGTAGGGTTGCGGATGTGAAAATAGATCATAAACGTGACCAAGAGCCCTGTATTTCCTCCCAATTTTACAGTCTGGGCCATCAACGGTGAAGAATAGGAATGGGCTGAAGCACTGGCCCATATCCAGTGAAAACAGAAGTGCAAAAACGGAAATAGGAGAGAAACGTAAACACGCGTTTTAAGCGGTGAGCAGTTGACGACAAGGAGCAGTCATCCTCATCAGCAGAGTTAAAAAGGCCAGAGGCACTGGAAAGGAAGCAGCGTGAAAACTTACAGAAATACACAAGCTGATCATCTCTGGAAGACGTGGGAAAAGGATGCCCAAGACGACTGCTCTGGACATCCAAAACCCAAAGCTTGGTGTGCTGATTTCATGATAGCTAGACTGTAATTTTCAGCTTCAATTGTATCTGTAAATCAAGAACACAGTTAGTGAATTGGATCGTATAACGATCCCGAAGTTTTTCTCCGGGTTTACTCCGGTTTCCTCATAAAAGTATCGGTGTTCATATCACTAACAACAACAAATAGAGAAAGGAAGGTGAAGCACTTATCTGTGGGATTCTATTATGAAAATCAAGAATCAGAGATTCTTCGAGTGAGATTTATTCTCCAACACTTACATAGTAATGGAAACAAGCGCTAAGCCGTAGATAAGCATACTGTATTTTGCCAAAAGTATGAAAGAAACAAAGTAGACTTTCCTCTTCCAGCTCAGGTCCTTTGCCTTTCATCTCCCAATGCTTCTAGCTACCAGAATGGCATGTTTTATCCCTGGCATTTACTTCACCAAGGTCGATAATGAGATCCTCAGCCTGGCCTGGATGGATAAGGGCCTGCAGAGTGATTACAGCAGCATCATTCAACACTCCCCCTTGCGGTGGAGTCACTCTAATTTCGATGGGTTGAATACCAAATAAGTCTCGTAGATATTTGAATTGTTTTGGGCGAAGTGGTTTAGTAAGAATATCCGCAAGTTGATCATCTGTTCTTACGAACTTTACCTGAATAATTTTATCCTTGACGTAGTTCTTGAAAGCATGAAACTTGACACGAATATGCTTGGTTCTTCCAAAGCTCACTGGATTTTCGGCTATGGCAAGTGCGGATTGATTGTCTATCCAAAGAGTGATAGGAGACATCAATGTTATTCCTAGATCCTTGAATAATTTCCAGAGCCACATGGCATGGTTGGCTGCAGCAGCTCCAGCAATGTATTCAGCTTCCGCGGTCGATTGTGCAATTATTTCTTGCTTCTTTGAATTCCATGAAAAACATCCAGACCCGATAGAAAATAAATAGCATGTAGTGCTCTTACTGTCAAACTTATCAGCTGCAAAATCACTATCTTGATTCCATTCCAAAATCACTCATCATCTGCAAAATAAATAACTCAATCAAACAGTTCCTTTTAAACTTGATTCCATAGAGTGAGGTGCCAGAGACGTATTTTAAGACTTTCTTGGCTGCATGAAAGTGATTTTCATGAGGTTTATTCATGAATCTAGACAAGTAACTAACATATAACATAATATCCGGCCTCGTTGCAGCTAAATACAGAAGACTTCCGATTAAACTTTGATATAGCGAGACATCTGCCAAATCTGAGTCATCTTCCCTAATAGGTTTGTTTTCAGGAGATAAGAGAACTGGAGAAGAGTTTCCATCAGAAATACCAAACCTTTTACACACGTTCAGTGAGTACTTAGTATGAGACATACTTATGAACTCCAATTCTTGATGTATCTCCATTCCTAAGAAATAGCTCATTAGTCCTAAATCGATCATTTCAAAGCTTTTCATTAACTTTTCTTTAAGATCATTCACAAGATTATCATCACCTCCTGTAATTAGAAGATCATCGACATAGAGAGACACAATCACAGAAGTTCCATTTTCATTCTTCAGTAAATAAACGGTTGGCTCATTTTGGCTTCTTTCAAATCCTAGTTTCAGAAACTCATTGTCAATCTTAACATACCAGGCACGGGGGGCCTGTTTGAGACCATACATGGCCTTGTGCAACATATACACGTCTTGCTCATGTCCCTTTTTTGTAAAACCTGGGGGCTGCTCAATAAATATCAGTTCTTCTGGAGTTCCATTTAGGAATGCAGATTTAACATCGAGGTGGTGCACTTTCCAGTTCTTGCAAGCTGCCAAGTTTAGAAGGAGTTTGATGGTGTCAAGCCTAGCAACAGGGGCAAAAGTTTCGAGATAATCGATGCCTTGGAGTTGAGCGAATCCTTTTACTACTAACCTGGCTTTAGTTTGTTCAAGGTGCCATCCGCGTTGAGCTTTGTTCTAAAAATCCATTTGACCCCAATTATCTTCCTATTTGCAGGCTTCTCAACCAGGGACCAAGTGTTGTGTTTTTCAATCATCTCCAGCTCATTTATCATGGCCGATCGCCAACCAGAATCTGCTAAAGCCATTTCAAGATTGCTTGGTTCCTTTGTGGTGATCATGTTGCATGAGTCCATCACCCTGAATAGGCTTTTGTAACGCAGAGGTGTATGGTCAACATTATCATCACTTGCTTCTTGATCACTTTCGTCAATATTATCACTCTCTAGAGGTTCATTTTCAGCTTCCAGGGGTTCAGTGGGCATGATGTTTTCTGGCAGAGAAGTAGAGGTAAACTTATCTTCGGATGAGGTGGAGGTTTCATCGAATTATTCAAAATTAGTTTGTCCAGATTCTTGCTGTTNTCGGATTAGATATTGATCGATCGATGTATTAAACACATATGATATGTCGATGTATATTGGTTTTAAAATATTGCATGAAAAAACCATTAACACAAATAAAAACATATTTTATTTAAATTATATATATTAATTTATAATGATATATGTAAAAGTTTCAAAGGTTATACAAATTCACTACTATTTTGCAAAACTTTTTAGTGTCGTGCTATTAAATAAAGATTTTAAAGGACAGTAACAAATGAAAAAGTTAGATAATATCAATGATATGTATGTAAATTTTTTTCGTGATAAAAGGTTGACTGAGCAGTGGGATGTTGTGGCAGTGAATCGTTATTACTTCTGGCCCACGCCATGGGAAGCTTATTAGATATATATTATTTTGGTGAAAAAGAAATATATTATTATTATTATTTATATTATATATAATATCTTATAATATTTCCCCAAATTCCAAAAATGTTGAAAATGTCTGTCATCATATCTATCTGTTTTTGTCACGGTGAAAGTATAAAATTGAATGTTTCTTTAAATCAAAAGTGTAAACTATTTAATTAAATAAATATACTTTTTTTAAAGAAAACAATCATATGATTTATTAAGAAAATAAATTATCATACCGGAAGTATTTGAACCACTCAAATTAAATGAACAACACACCATGTGGCAATAATTGAACACATAATTCCATTTTGTTATATTTATTGTTAACCTAGTAATATTTAATTCCATAAATTTTGGTAAAATGTATAATATAGGGGTGTGCGTGGATTGGGTAACTGATCCGATCATCATTTTTTTGATCCGATCCGATGGATACAGATAGGAAAAATCATGATCCGAAAGTGATCAGCAATAGTGGATCGATTTGCGGATCGGTTTATGGATCGATTTGCAGATACCCTATATTTATTTTTTAATTATAATTGATTATAAGAAATTACCAATCACCAAAAAAGGTTATTTATTTGATAAATATACAAATTATAAAAAACCAAAAAAACGCATATTCAGAATTTTCAAACATTCATAAAGTAAAACTTGAATTCAATACAAAAACTGAATTAAAACAAATATATGTAAACAATGAATTATTTTTTAAGTGTAGGAATCTGCAAAAAATAAACATAATTCAATTAATATCCGTAATCACAACATATAAAAATAAAATTAATTGTAAAATTAATTACCCTTTAAATGATAATATAAAATATTCGAAGAATTATCTAACTTACTAGAAATATATGAATTTTAAAAATTAATCTTCGATATTGATTACTTGATGTTCTTCCATATCGGTTATTTCTGAAAAATAAGAATAAAATATAAAAAAATCATATTAAAGGAAAAACAAATATTTATAATAAGGAAAAAATGTATTATCATATATAACGTTTGAACTTTATAAAATTAGAAAAAATAATATAATATAATTAAAATATCGGATCAGATATGAATTTTTAAAAACCGTATCCAACCCGAAACCTCATCCGATCCGATCCAATTAAGTATTTGCAGTTCGGATAACCGAAAAATCTGTTCGGTTACGGTTCGGTTACCTTGGTTTTTAGTATCACCTGATTTTCATGCACACCCCTATGTATAATATGTTAATGGTTCAATACTTGAGCGTAACGTGTTTAAATGTTCAATAAATAAACTTTGATTTCATGTTTAAATTAAAATAACACCTTTTACATGGTTTTGACCTTTAATGATTCATTTACATTTAATCTTGGTCATCATATTTGGAGATAAATAGACAATTGTTATGATCCCCTTTTAGGGGTACCAACAGTTTTCCGGTTCGTCAGCCAACGAACTCGGTTTCAATTTTTTTTTATGGGGAAAACGATTAAGAAACTAGAAACAATAAAGAGGTACAACTATTTATAGTGGAAACCCCAAGAATTGGGGAGAAAACCACTTGACTAAGAGTGAATTACGCTCATAGCTTGTTCACTAATCAAACAATCCATACAGAATACATCAGAGGTTTAATGAAAATGACAAGGAATAAGAAAGCAGTAAGAACTTCAATAGGGTAACGGTCTGTTCTTATGCGTCCAAAAGGTCCTCCTATTTCTGTCGTTGCGCTCTGTATTTATAGAGTTAGTGGCGTGTGTAATTCACGCTCTGTAACCGCCTCTGACAGGTTTGTTAGAGGTTGTTGTCGCGCGATGTAAAACGAGGTTGGGACCGAGGCTTGGTCTGCGTGATCGGGCCCGAGGCGTGGTAAACGTGTGAAGGCCCGAAGCGTGGAAAGCGTGGGTTTGTAACCGTTTGGACCGAACCACGAAGCCAGTTGTCAGAAACGTTTTATTTTGCCAAGGTTATCTTCGGTCCTCTCGCAGAACATCTGGCCGTTTTTCGTTAAGTGTATTAATGGGCTGCACAAGTTCACTTCCACCATATGGATCGGCCCAATCTTTACTGGGCCTTATCTATTGCAGGGTGTCCGGTTCTAGAGTTCTCATCACTAGCCCCTCGGGCTTGATTGCCATTGTAGAGGTGATACAAGGCAGATCACACGATGTTTATACATTCGGGAGAATATGGAACCGTACCTGCTGGTGGTGAGCGTCTAGGGGACCGATCTTTCACTTAAGTTTACAAGTGTAAGAATCAATTTACATTTACCATTCCATAACGTATATTTGTGTTATACTTTTATTCTTGTTTTTTAAATATTAATATCCAGATCTGCGTCTCTTCACATTCGATCGTTCAGCAGGCGTGATGAGTGTGTTTTTACTGCCATCGTCTGTGGCAATATTATGTGGCAGCTCACCATTGGTCGGGAAATTAATATTTAAATCGGGGTTTTGGGTACTGTTTCTCCTCATCCTTATTTCGAGAAGGAAGAATTGCCCTATTGAGCTCTCTGCGCCCTCAATCTGTTTCACGCTCAACCCCTTTCATTCCGATTTTCGTTAAGGTATATACTATGGCTCCTCATAAAACGAGATACCCAGCCATGTCTGAGTTGGATATTGAGGAGTTTAGGTTTAAGTTTTCGATTCCGGAAAATTATTCCATCTGGAAGGGACGGGAAGATATTCCCTGTTTCCTTTCGGCGGAAATGAATGTGCCGGCATTCGCTATTCCGGTCAGTTACGCTTTTTTGAAGTGCGGGCTTCGTTTTCCGCTACATCCTTTTGTAGCGGCCGTTCTTAAAGAAATTCACTGCCCTACTTTTGCGTTATTTCCGGGTAGTTATGTGTATATAGTGGCGTTCATATTTTATTGCCACCAATAGAATAGGGCCCCGACAGTAAAACATTTTTTCAACCTGTTCTTGGTGGGGTCCCTAAGAGGTAAGGGTCTATTGGGATGCCGCAATCTATACTATATAGCGGTGCGCAATAAAGAGTGCGCTATAGTGGATAAAGAAAAGTCTCTCCATGCGTGGGAGTCTTGTTACGTGTGGATTACAGTCCCAAAAGAGGACCTGTTGCAAGTATAGCCACGCATAACTCACCCACGCATATGTCAGTTGGACCGAACTAGGTTCAACCCCTCTCGTCGGGATACCGCAAATACACTTGCGATGTTCCCCCCTCCCGAAGCACGCCTTAAGCGAACGGAGCTGTTTCGGGAAGAAAGACTGAAAGAATTAGGTGTCACGGGTAGGACCGGAGCCCCATCCCTGAAGGGGATGTTTTCTAGCTCAGATCCATCAGAAGGATCGGGTATGAAGTAATGTTTTTATTTTATCCTTTCCTGATCCTTATGTATTTGTTTTGCAGACTCAACTGAGACGATGCCTAGCTCACGTTTTAAGCGTATGGCGGCTGCTTCGGTCCGTCCTTCTGAAGGACAACGCGAAGCATCGGGAGTGTTGATGGGAGTGAATCAGCAACGGGGGGTACGCTGGTCCCATCAGGGTCCGGGAACCCCCCGATCCAAACTACCAGCGCAAGCACATTGACCCTGCGCTGCACAGGGCAGCCTTCGACTAGGGAAGGGCATGCGTTTCGGGTATTTGGAGTGGTAGAGGAGGTGAAACGGCTCAGATTCGTTCTTTGAGCTTATCCAGCTCTATCAGATCGGAAACAACTCCTTTATCAATGCTAATGCTATTGCTTTATTGCTGCATGGAGCCGATCCCGTGGAGAAGGTTCTCCCCGGTCCTCACCTTAAGGCGAACGTCTCCCTGCCGCCGATCCCCGTGGGAAAAGGGAAGAGGGCGACCGAAGCAGAAGCCCCGAGGGATCTCAAAAGGCTAAAGAAAGGGGAGAGTGCTTCGGTTCCTACTAAGGTGATCGTTTTGAAAGAGTCTGCATCGGGCTCTAAGACTAACTCCGACTGGGGAGTTGCCTTAGGCCTGCTAGACAGGTTCAGTAAGGCGAGGAAACTAACCTCCTGGAGAAGTGATTTCCTGAAGGATTTCCGTCTTTATGGAGAGCAAAACCCAGAGAATGTCCAAGTGGACATGCATGAGGAAGAAATCATTGAGAGCTTCCTTGACCTCACTACCAAGGTAGTTTTCTTTTATATTAAGGCCCGAAGCTTTACTTTTTTGACATTGTTATCTTATGTAGATACTGAGGAAGGCATTCATAACTGCCAGAAAACGTTTTATTTCGTCAAGGTTATCTTCAGTCCTCTCGCAGAACATCGGGCCGTTTTTCGTTAAGTGTATTAATGGGCTGCACAAGTTCACTTCCACCATATGGATCGGCCCAATCGTTACTGGGAATTATCTATTGCAGGGTGCCCGGTCCTAGAGTTCTCATCAACAATAAAGGTTTTTAGAATCTAAGAAAATAATACCCATTTTATTTGTAATTTGGTTTATGTTATGAACTATGAAGCGATTTATCACTGTTTTAAATTTCGGCAAAAATTCCTGTCTTGATTGGAAAAAAATTATTTCGCTGAAATTTATGAAATTTATCGAATTATCTGGTTTTATGACCAAATTTATTATTTTATTAAAGTTAATCAAATTTTTAATTTCTGATTTATAATAAATTTTGATTTTAAATAATTAATTATAACTTAAAAGATGTACTCTATATAATTATTACAATTATCATGAAAATAATATTAAAATATTTAGAAATAAACTAAACTCGTGAATTTTTTTAATGTAGTGTAACCGAATTTTCCTTGAAATTTTCATTTTCCCAAAATTTCATTTTTGGGGTCCAATCCAAAATTTAAAACATGTATATGACACAAGAGGTCATTAAAATAGGGGGAGTATAACTATAAGGATTTCATATAATAATGGGAATGAAGGTACATGATAATTGAAAGTTGAAACCCTCATGTTTGTTTACCATTTCTAAAGGTACATTATAATAATCAACAAGAAGTAAAATGTTTCTATCCAAATTTTGTGTTATAGGGTTTTCAATCTATGAATTTCTAGTAGAATTCATCGGAAATACATTACCTTCATGTCCTAAATAAAAAACATGTGGATTTAATTCAATTTCTTCAAGATTCTTACCAAATTCTGAAGAAGAATGTGGTTGAAGATGACCCATCATTGTGGTTGTTTCTTCAATACTAATCATAGTAATATCATGAATACTTGATCTTTTCCTGTCTTTACCACTAACAAGTTGTCTTATGAAGTACTTTTGAGCATGACTAGCAACTTGAGTTGGAGTTCTTGTAGTCACGAAATTACGAGATATACTCCGCCAAATCCCCTTTACCATATTTACGCAACCCAAGAAGAAATTGTCTGTAAATCAATAAACCAGATATTTGAATCCAAAGCAAAGAGTGTAAAAAATATCAGATTTTTGATTTGTTACCTGTGTTCTTCTTCAGTCCACGGTACACCTTTCTTCCTTGCGTGTTCATTACATCTAGAAGAAGCTTTTTTATCACTGTAAATTGGCTCATGATCATTAGTCCATTCGAAAGTGAATGAATTGTTTATGTAACCAGGAATTGAATCACTCCAGCTTCAATATCAATGATATCTTCGACTAAATCTCTGTACTGTTTGATCACATCGTATACTGTTTTACCAGGGGTCATTGAAGCTACATTGGGCCAACGATCCGGTGTATCTTTATCAAACAGTGCAAGAGCAATTTTCAAACCTTTTGTTCTCTACTGGAGTCATTTTATTACCTTATTTTGATCCAAAACCCAGCTTGAACAAGAAGAAGATGATGATGAAAAAGAAACAAGCCCCGTTTCTCTATTCATCTCATCAAGAGTACAAAAAGGGTAATCACTTTTGTGAGAATTTGAGAGGAATCTGAGAAAAGGGGAAGAGCGTGATAGGATTACTGAGATTTTATATCGGAATTAACACAGCGGAAGCAATACCTGAATTCATCATTACGATGAATAATCTGAAGAACACCAAAAACCCGAGAAAATGATCTTCAGTCTGCTCGTAGGAAGATGGGCATATGGGGAGCTGAATGTATTCTCCTTCTTACTCAGATTGGGACTACACCTCATATTTATAAATGAAGTTTGGACTAATTGCAAATCCACCCATCAAGAAATTGCAATTGAGTCATCAGGAATTCCATACATTAATAACTGACCCTTACATTATAATATTAAATAACTATGGTCTAAATCATAAATTGATCACCAAATTAGATCATTAACCTTATTACGGTAACAATAAATGTGATCAAATACTTACATGTGCGTCAACATGCATAATAGTATATCTACGAAGACAACACGTAATATTTAATCCACATTATTAGAATAAATATTCTAACAATCTCCCACTTAGAAAAATAATTATGTGTTTACCAAATGTCCCCTTTCAATCACAATTTATTTACTGTACAAAATGTACACAACGAATATAGTCATTTAAAAACATCTAGTCCATTAGTCTTATTAATACAGAGACTGGAGGAGTAGTCATCGCAAAACATAAACTCAACCCTTATCAATCATAAGTACTAACGCAACTAAATGACATACACAAGTGAGTGTATGACATGAAAATTACATACTAAAGTGATCATGCTTGCCTATTTTCAACTGGTCCAATAAACTTAATGAGGTCGGAGAAGAGTTTTATATCAACATGAAACAAACATAATGTCATGATCAAAACAATATTGAACGTTTATACAAATGAAAATGAATCAAATAACATTACAGACGACACCCATATAAGTAATCAACTTATGAAAGACCGATAGTATCAAAGCTTTAGTAAGCGGATCCGCAACCATATCATTTGTACCAATATGTTCAATACTGATTTTAATCCGTTGAACTCTTTCTCTAACAATCAGGAACTTTCTATCAATATGTCGAGATTTCGACGTGCTTCTGTTGTTATTAGCAAATAGAACTGCAACTATATTGTCACAATAAATCATCAATGGTCTTTCAATCCCAACAACAATATGCAGTTCACTTATGAAATTTTGCAGCCATAAAACACGATTAGATGCCTCGTGACAAGCATTATACTCAGCTTCCATAGTGGAATCTTCTGTCAAATGCTGCTTAACACTTTTCCAAGAAATCGCACCCCTAGCCATAAGGAAAACATAGCCATTAGTCGACTTTTTAGCATCACGGCATCCAGCAAAATCGAAATCAGAATACCCAATGACCTCAAGGTGATCTGATTTTCTGTAAGTGAGCATATAATCTTTCGTTTTCTGCAAATAACGAAAGACCCTTTTGACTGCAACCCAATGTTCTCTACCAGGATTACTTTGGTATCTGCCGATCATTCCAAAAATAAACGCAATGTCTGGACGAGTACATATTTGAGCATAGACTAAACTCTCAACTGCCGAAGCATATGGAATATCCTTCATAGAATTTGACTCAAGAATAGTATTTGGACACTGATGGAGTCTGAACCTGTCTCCCTTAGACACGGGCGTGTCATGTGGTTTACAATTTTGTATACCAAAACGAGTAAGTATTTTATCGATGTAATTCTTTTGTGATAACCCAAGAATTCTCTGTGAACGATTACGGAAAATTTGGATCCCTAATACAAAAGACGCTTCACCAAGATCTTTCATCTAGAAATGAGAAGAAAGCAAATTCTTGGTTTCATGAATAAGCTGCACATCATTACTCGCAACAAAATAGCATCCACGTATAACACCAAAAATATAAATATACTCCCACTTAACTTATGGTACACACAATCTTCCACCATGTTCACTTCAAAACCGAACGAAAGAACAGTCTGGTGAAATATCAAGTACCACTGACGAGAAGATTGCTTAAGCCCATAAATGGATTTCTTAAGTTTACATACCAGATTATCATTAATACCTGATGATAATCCTTCCGGTTGTTTCATATAAATGACTTCCTCAATGTCTCCATTGAGAAAAGCCGTCTTAACATCCATTTGGTGAAGCTCAAGATCAAAATGCACAGTTAGTGTCATAATTATTTTAAAAGAATCCTTACATACACTGGTGAGAATGTCTCCTCATAATCAATACCCTCAACCTGAGTAAATCCTTTAGCGACAAGACGAGCCTTATACCTTTCAACATTCTCATGTGAATCCATTTTGGTTTTAAAAACTCATTTACAACCGATGGATTTCACACCTTTACGTAATGTGACAAAGTCCTAAACGTCATTGTCATTCATAGATTTGATTTCCTCTGCCATAGCAGTAATCCACTTATGAGAATTCGAACACCCTATAGCCTCAGTGAAAGTGATCGGATCATCTCCCACTGGACTCGCCTCATGTTCATTTAGAAATACAATATAGTTATTAGATATTGCATTTCTTTTTTCTCTAGTGGATCGCCTAATCGGTATTGATTCATTCTCAATTTGAGGTGGTAGAGCTTGATCCGAATGTTCATCTTCAACTTGTTGATGAGCAATCAAAAAATGATCACTACTATCAACACCAAATGTCGAAGATAAAACGGGGTTTTCCTCATCAAAAGTGAAATCATTATCTTTTGCCCCACCAAGCTCAACATCCTCAAAAAATATGCATTTCCCATCTCAAATAAATTCTTAGTAGTAGGATCGTATAATTTATATCCCCGTGAATGTTCCGCATATCCAACAAAATAGCAACTAACAGTCCGTAAATCCATCTTCGTCTCATTAGGATGATAAGATCGAGCTTCAGATGGACAACCCCATACTTTCAAATGTCGTACGACGGGTAATTTTCCAGTCCACAACTCGTAAGGAGTTTTATTCGTTGTTTTTGTCGGAACACGATTAAGAATATATACTGCAGTCTTAAGCGCTTCACCCCATAATGAGTGCGGTAAAGTAGTATGAGAAATCATACTTCTTACCATATCACGAATTGTTCTATTTCTCCACACTCGTATTGAGGAACAACGTGGCATTGTATATTGAGGAACAATTCCACGCTCGTTTAGGTAAAGTGCAAAAGGTCCAGGACGTTGTTCACCTGATCCATCATACCGACCGTAATATTCACCACCACGATTAGATCTGACAGCCTTAATAGTCTTTCCAAGTTGATTTTTAACTTGAACCTTAAAAGATTTGAACGCATCCAAAACCTTTGATTTCTCATATAACAAATAGAGGTAACCGTATCAAGAATAATCATCAATGAACGTAACAAAACATCTTTGGTCATTCCAAGCAACTGGAGTGAATGGACCGCAAATATCAGTATGGATAAGATCCAATACGTTCTGTGATTTCTCGGCCTCCTTTCCTCTGTGATCCATAGTTTTGCCCTTAATGCACTCAATACAAATACATGAATACTCAGATTTATCGAGTGACTCAATAATACCAATAGACATAAGTCTGTCAATTCTCTGAGAAGAGACATGACCCAAACGTCTATGCCATAATGAATAAGTATTCTTGATTGTCAATTCCGTTTTACACCCTTAGTTTTTGTAATATATGACTCATTGTATGCATTGATAATATCAACTACATACAAATTATCATGTTGTACCAATGTACTAGTTCCGATAAATTTTGAATTTAAAAAAAAATTAACAGTTATGTTTCCAAATGATAAATAATAACATTCATTGTCTAAAATAGAAACTGAAATCAAGTTCGTCTAAAAGATGGTACAACCAAAGTGTTTTTCAAATCCAAATAAAAACCAGTACGTAACAACAAACGAAAAGTCCCAATGCCTTCAACTTCTGCCGAATCACCGGCCCTCGTATAGAGGTATCTTTCACCCTCAATTGGCCGGCGGAAGTTTAGGCAGCCCTGCATAGATATACTGACATGAGTGGTAGCACTAGAATCTAACCACCAAGTGCATCTATTAGCAGAAAGTAAAACCGTATGGGTACAGACATTAGATAAAAACTGACCTTTTTTATACTATGCATGATACTTAGGACAGTCATACTTTATATGATAATTTACCGCATTACAAAAGTAACATTTAATTTCCCTCGGTCTCGTCTTAGGAACAGGATTAACAACTTCCTTTCCTTTATAAGAGCCAACATGTTTCTTTTATAAATTGAGTTTTGCAGTATTTTTGTTTTTCTATTTCTTATAGCCTGAGGTCGATGCAAAATGAGCATATTCAGTCTGACATATTCATCATTTCTTCCTCTTGGGCCAACTTTGAAATGAGCTCATTAAGTGTCCATTTATCATTCTGACAATTAAATCTCACTTCAAATTGTTCAAAATGAGGAGAAATCGAAAACAAAACTAAGTGAACCAGAAAATCTTCGGGCAATTCTATCTTAGCGCCCTCAGTTTTCCTACCCACTATTGCATACTAATAACATGCTCCATTATATTTCCATAACTCTTATACTTAGTGGTGACAAGTTTGCGTAAAACAACACTTATCTCCGCCTTATCGCTTTTCAGAAAGCGTTGTTCAAGAGTTTAAAAAAAAATGCAGCGTTTTGTTCCTCAGACATAGTGTCCAAAAATGATTCTGAAATTACATTCCTCATGATCGTTAGAGTTACGCGATTTGACATCTCCTACTTCTCGTACAAAAGTTTGTCATCAACAGAACTTTTATCCGAAAGAGAAAGAGGTCGAGGACACCGAAATGCGTAATCCGAATCCATGCAACTCAGAACAACCATAATTTAATTTTTCCAGACTTTGAAGTTTGTGCTGTTAAGCACCGGAATGTTGCTAAGTGATGCAGATACGTAATCAACATTAACCATGTTGCCTGAATGTAGAGAACGATAAATGATTAGCTCACAAAAAAAATCAGTGAATACTTAAAATGACATAATAACAAATTAATCCGGCCAAGTTGTATCAATCTTTGGATTGTACTACAACTCGATAATGATCAATCTGTTTACATCGATCTAGTGTGATAATAAAGTCCGGCCAAGTTAATTACCTTCCTTTGGGCTGATTAAAAACTTGCAATGGATAAACTGATATATTATCAACAATAATAACTGAATGTAATTACTAAACAAGGCCAAACAACAATCTACCTTTGGATAGAATTATTGTCTGCATGTAGAATAGTAACCACTAATACCTTAATAATTCAACAACACAGAAAAATAGTAACGAAAGAGGTTATTTAGGCAACAATATCGTTCTAATTTCTAATAATAGAATTAAAAAAGGCAATCATAAAATTGAGTGTGTCATTTCACTGATACCGTAATAAAAAATATTTTATTACGAACTTATAAAAATTAATAAAATATATTTACCAAATGATTTTCTAATATCCAAATGAAAATCAATTACATATTGTTATGGTCCCTTTTTAGGGGTACCAACAGTCGTCCGGTTCGTCAAGATACAAACTCGGTTTAATTTTTTTATGGTGGGGAGATGATTAGAATACCTAAATGAAGAAATCGGCAAGACAATTTAGAGTGGAAAACCCCGGGAAATGGGAAAAAACCACTTGACTGAGAGCAGGAAAATCTCTTAGTCGATTCACTAATCAAGCAGTTCATTACAAAAATATAGTAGAGGTTTATGAACATGACGAGGTATAGGAAAGCTATAAGAACTCCGGCAGAGTAACATCATGTTCTTATTCGTCCAAAAGGTCCTGCTAATTCTATCGTCAAGCTCTGTATTTATAGAGATGACGGCGTGTGTAATCCACGCCATGTAACTGCCTCTGACAAGTTTGTTGAAGGTTGTTGTCACGCGATATAAAACGTTTCCGGGACCGAAGCGTGGCCTACGTCATCTGACCCGAGGCGTGCAAACATGTGGAGGCCCGAAGCATGGAACGCGTGGGCTGTAACCGTTTGGACCGAACCGTGGGGGCCACCTATCAAAAGCCGTTCTATTTTACCAAGTCTATCTTCGGTCCCATCGTGGAACATCGGGCCAATTTATATCAAATGTACTAAGCTAGGGATTTTGGGCCACACAAGCTCGCTTTTATTAAATGGATCGGCCTAATCGTTAATGGACCTTACCCATTGCAGTATACCCGGTCCTAGGATTTTCATCACTAGCCTCTCGGGCTTGGTTGCCATCGCAGACGTGACGCAAGGCCAACCACGCAATGTTATATACGTTCGGGAGAATATAGATCTGAGCCTACTCGTAATGAGCGTCTAGGGGACCGATCCTTCACTTGGTTAAATTAAGATGTGGATTTGAATTCAAAATACCATAACATTCATTTTCGTATTTCTTTTAAATATTAATATCCAGACCTGCGCCCTTCCACATTCTGCTATTCAATAGGCGTGATGAGTGCGTACAGACTGCAACCGCCTATGATAGTCTTACGTGGCAGCTTACAATTAGTCGGGAAGTTACTATTTATATCGGGGTTTTGAATACTGTTCCTCCTCATCGTCATTTCGCGAAGGAAAAATCGCTCAAACCAAGTTCTCTGCGTTTTTTATCCTGCCTATGCTAAAACATTTTTGTATCGATTTTTATCAAGGTATTAGCCATGGCTCCTCGTAAGATGAGATACCCAACCATGTATGAGTTGGATATCGAAGAATTTAGGTCTAGGTTTCGATTCCGGCTCATTACTCCATATAGAAGAGGCCGGAAGATATTCCATGCTTCCTTCCATCGGAAATGAACGTTCCGGCTACCGCTATTCCTGTCAGTTACGCATCTCTGAAGTGCGGGTTATGTTTTCCGTTACACCCATTCGTAGCGGCTGTACTTAAGGAAATCCATTTCCCGACCTTTGCGTTATTTCCAGGTAGCTATATGTATATAGTGGCATTTATTTTTAATTGCCACCAACAGAGCATGATCTCGACCTTGGAGCATTTTTTCAATTTGTTCTTGGTCGTGTCCCGAAGGGGTAAGGGTCTGTTAGGATGTCGTTAGTTATATTACATAGAGGTGCGTACCAAGGAGTGCGCTATAGTTGATAAGGAAAAATTTCTTCATGCGTGGGAGTCTTGTTATGTATGGATAACAGTCCCTAAGGAGGACATGTTAAAGGTGTGTCACTTATAACCCACCCACGCATAGGTCAGTTGGACCGAACATGGTTCAACCCTTCCTGTACGGATATCGCAAACACACTTGCGATGTTTCCTCCCCCGGAGCACATCTTAAATGGAGAGAGTTGCTTCGGGAGGAGAGACTGATAAAAATAGGGGTCGCGGGTAGGACCGGAGCCCCAGCCCCGAAGGGGGTGTTCTCTTGTTCAGATCAATCTGAAGGATCGGGTATGAAGTTATATTTTTACTCCGTCATTTCCTGATCCTTATATATTTATCTTGCATATTGAACCAAAACAATGCCAAGATTAAGATTCAAGCGTTTGGCTGCTGCTTCGGTCCGTCCTTCTGAAGGACGACAGGAAGCAACGGAAAGTGCACAGAAGGCTGAATCAGCAACAGGGGTTACACTGGTTCCATCAGGGTCATCCACTGGAGGGAACCCCCCGATCTAGACCACCAGCGTAGGCACACTAACCCTGCGTTGCCCAAGACAGCCTTCAACGGGCGAAGAGCTCGCGCTTCGGGTATTTGGAGTGGTAGAGGAGGTGATAATGGTTAGGATTCGTTCTTTGAGCCTATCCAGCCTCTACCAAATCGGAAATAGTTCCGCAATTAGTGCTGACACGATTACTTTGTTGCTGCAGGGAGCCGTTCCTATGGAGAAAGTTATCCCCGGCCCCAACCATAAGGCGAACGTCTCCCTACCGCGGTCCCCTTGGGCAAATGGAAGAAAACTACCGAAACAGCCGCCCCAAGGGTTTTTAAAAGGCTGAAGAAAGTAGGGAATGTTTCGGTCCCTGCTAAGGGGATTGTTTCTAAGGAACCTGCATTGGGCACTAAAACCAACTCCGATTGGGGGGTTGCCTTGGGCCTGCTGGACAGGTTTAAGAAAGGGAAGAAGTTGGCCTCCTGGAGGAATGCCTTTATTGAAGACTTCCGCCTTTATAGGGAACAAAACCCAGACAACGTTCAGTCGGACATGTTTGGGGAAGAAAAAATCGAGGGTTTCCTCGACCTCGCAACTAAGGTAAGTTCCATTGATATTATGGCCCTAAGGTTTATGTTCTGACCTTAGTGTCTTATGCAAATGCTGAGGAAAGGTTTCACAATAGCAATCACCGTGGAAAAGAACCAGGGTGGCCAGGTTGTGTCCCAACAAGTCCAAGATCAACTTGACCTTGCAAAAAGACAAGTTGAAATCAAACATGGTGAATTGGTCACGGTACGAGAGGACCGGGATCGATTGGACAATGAACTGTTAAGAGCTGGGACGGAAATCTCGCTCTTAACAGACCAAGTCTCTAAGCTGGACAAGAAAGAAAAACAGCTCAGGGTCAAATTTCTGAACTGGAAGCCAAGTTGCGGGCCAAAGAGGATGAAGTTAACCAAGTCCAAGTTCGGACCCAGGAGAAGAGGAATAAGCTCAAAGAGCTTCTTCTTCGTGCCTAGGAGGAAAAAACAAGCTTGGAGGAGGAGCTGGCTAGAACCCGCACTTCGGCTGAAAGTTCGGTTCGAGAAGCGGTCGTGAGATTCGCTCGGTCCACTTTGTTATTCGCTCTGCCGGATAACATACATGGGATATATATTGCTAAGTACCTGGATAACATGCGGGTTCAGGTTACTAAGCAATTCGGGATTTCCCCTGTGGATTAAAGGTGGAGGACGATCGAACCTCTGGAGAAGGATTGAAACTTTCAAGTAATTCCATCCTTGGAAGAACCTGTTTTAGAGGACGACCCCTTCTTCTACCTCTTTGAAGAGATGGAGAGAGCGGTCAACTAGAAGGTGGCCGATCAAGAGGATGAGCTGAGGCAACTCGCGGCTCGAACCGCACTGCAGGAGCAGAGGGTGGAGGATATGGAAGATGAGTATGGTAGTTAGATTCAAAATTGTATTTTTATCTATGTTTTGTTCCTTATTCCTATTAAAAGTTTTTTTTACTCTCAATTCCATCTTTTTAAAGTTAGAAGAAGGTTATTATAACTGACCATTAAAATAAACAAATGTGTTTGGTATTAGCGAGTGTGTTCAACCACTAAGTGTAAGATCGGGGCTGGTTATAGGGTACTAACCCATTGGTCCCCAATATTACACTTGGCTCACTGAGATTGGTTTTAACTGGATTGGTCGTTTCACATTGTGTGTGGATCACTCTTACTCCGTCCTTGGGATCACAATTGAATTGGAAAGACGCGGCCTGGGTTCATTATGAGTCTCATAACAAGCTTTGGCTAAACCTTGGTTCTACTGAAGTCCCGTAGGTTATATCAGCCGAGCTTTGGTTCTGCATATGTCCCACGTTAGGACCGAACTTGTATCTCGATATGCTGACTCTCATTCCTTCTTTTGTAGCGAATTTCGTAAGTACAAAGGCCGTTTCCCAGGAATGAATGCCGTTGAAGGGGATGTCTTAGTTCGTAGTGAGCTCTGGGAGAATCGCGACTCATCCATGGGACTGAGAAGCGCACGAGCATCTGACTTGTCAAAGCGATCACTGCAACTTGGGAGCCTTGCGGATAAGAAGCTTCGGTCACCATTCCAGACTTGTCCTAAATCATCCGACTCCAGGGTCGGTCTATCATTTAATTAGAAACAGTTTGTTTTATACTTACTTGCTTTCCGCTTACGTTTAGAAGAATATATATTTACTGAGTCAAAGCTATTAATTGAAGATTTACAAGAAATACCGCCTTAGATTCATGACGTTACAAGTTCGAGGGATCTCATCACCATCCAATGTTTCGAGTTTATACGCACAAGATTCCAATTTCTTCAATATCCGATACAGTCCATCCCAATTTCTGTCTAGCTTCCCGACATTCCTTTGCACCTTTATGCTTCTGAGGACGAGGTCGCCTTCAAAGAATTCCCTTGGGAGGACTCGCTTGTTATGGGCCTGTTCCATAGTTCGCTGATAAGAACACATCCGTTCGTAAATCGCATCTCTCTTTTCCTCGATCATCTCGAGATCCAACAATCTCCTTTTGCCGTTCATATGCTCATTGTATTGAGATATTCGGGGCGATCGGATGACAACCTTCACCGGGCTAACTGCTTCGGACCCATATACTAATGAGAAGGGTGATTCTAGGGTCGTTGAGCGAGGTGTAGTTCGGTATGCCATAGGACCTCATAGATATGATCAGACCATTTCCCTCCAAAATCTTCTAATTTGGTCTTCAATCCTTTCAAGATAACTTTGTTAGATACCTCCGTAAGTCCATTAGTTTGGGGATAGGCCACTGATGAGAAATGTTTGGCGATCCCCAACTTGGTACAGAAATCTCATACACGTTTTCCACGGAACTGAGTCCCATTGTCTGATATGAGTGCTCGGGGTACACCGAATCGGCTCACAATATTTCTCCATAAGAAGTGTCTTACAACCTTCTCCGAGATGACGGCCACTGCTTCTGCTTCAATCAACTTCGAGTAATATTCAGCTGCCACAATACAATATTTTCTTTGCCCTATTGGTCGAGGAAAAGGTCCGAGGATATCAATCCCCGATCTGCCAAACGGACAAGGCAATGGGGTGACCGATAAAGGAGCCCCAGGCAGTTGTGGGATCGGAGCATGATATTGACATATGGCACAACGTTTGGTATATTTCTTGGCATCTCCAAGCAACGTCCGCCAAAAATATCCGGCTCTGACGATGCGATGATATAAAGATTGATCTCCTGAGTGAATACCGCATATCCCTTCATGAACATAAATCATTACGGCTTCAGCCTCAATAGGGGATATACAACGTAACAGCGGGCCCTCAAAACTCTTTTTAAACAATCATCCGTCAATTAGAACAAATCCATTAGCCCGGACTTCTATTTTCTGGCTTCTAACTTGTCTTCAGGAAGATAACTGTTTGTTAGGTAGTTAATAAAAGGGTCCATCCAGATGGGTTCCCAGGAGATTCAGTAACGCTAATATTCAAGCCCTGGATTTTGTGGCATAGAGCCCCAATTTCTTCAACTGACTGTTCGGTCACTGATATCTCGACCATAGGTCGATCCGGGATATGGACTGAAATAGTGCTCGGTCCCATGTCAGGTATGCCCGCGGCCAACCTAGCAAGTGCGTCAGCAAGCTTATTCTGTTCCAGTGCACCTGGTCAAGAGAAAATTCACTGAACTTTTTGATAGATCCAGGACTTTGGCACAATATAATTTCATCATCGGATCATGAGTTTCGAATCTCCCTGCGAACTGTTCCACCACTAACTTTGAGTCTAAAAACATTCGCACTTTGCTAACTCCCATCTTTCGGGCCAGGGTCATTCCCAATAATCCAGCTTCATATTCTACCACGTTATTTGATCCAGTAAAGGAAAATTTAATTGCTGAATGAATAATATCACCTTGTAACGTTGTGAGGGTAATGCCCGCCCCTCTTCCTCCGAAGGTCGATCCATCTACGTGGATAGTCCATCAATCATCCTCTTGGTTTAGAAATATGGATGACCGGGTCATTTCGACTACAAAATTAGCAGAACCTGAGCCTTGATACCATTCGGGGCACGAATTCCAGATACATAGCGCTGAGTATAATAGCCTATTTCACTAATATCTCATTTAGACCCGGTTGCTTAAGAACCACTTTCAGAGGATGGTCAGTGTAAACATAGACCGTTCGGCTTTCGAAATAATGCCTCAGCTTAGATACAACTTTCATCAAAGCCAACATGAACTTTTCCAATGTAGTATATCTAGTTTCAACACGTACCAATGAATGACTCACATAATAAAGAGGTATGTGGATGTCATCTCGGATGGTTACCAAAGCTGCACTGACGGTAACTTTTGATACCGCTAGATATAAGCCCAAAGGTTCGTCACAAGCTGGGCTCACCATCACCGGGGGAATGCTTAAATAAGTCTTCAGATCCGAGAAGGCCCGATCGCACTCTTCGGTCCAGTCTAGATGACTTGCTTTTCTTAGCACTCTGAAAAAAGGCAGAGCCCGATCTGTGGATCTAGAAATAAATCTGCTTAGCGCAGCGAGTCGGCGAGTAAGCCTATGAAATTCTCTCTTGTTTCTTGGAGGTTGCATATCAATAATAGCATACACTTTCTCAGAGTTAACATCTATACCCTTTTCTGAAACGTAATATCCTAAAAATTTTCCACTTCGGATCCCGAAGCATCATTTGTTTGGATTTAGTTTGAGCTTATATTTGCGGCATACTTCGAAACAACGAGACTAATAAGTTGTATGGTCTTCATCATTCACAAACTTGACAATCATATCATCAACATACACTTCCATCAAATGGCCTATCAAATCTCTAAAGATTTTGTTGACCAATCTTTGGTATGTTGCTCCAGCGTTTTTCAAGCCGAACGGCATAACCACATAGCAATAGACGCCATCTTCGGTAATGAATGATGATTTTTTCTGATCTTCCTCGGCAAGAAAAATTTGATGATACCCGGAGTAAACATCCATAGTACTCATCATTGTGCTGCCAGTCACAACATCTACTAATCGGTCAATGTGTGGTAGTGGGAACGGATCCGACTCGGAGCTCTTATTGACGTCGGTGAAGTCGATACACACTCGTTATTTCCCATCTGCGTTGTAAACCACTACTGGGTTTGCAACCCATTCAGTATAGTAAATTTCTCTGATAAACCCCGACCGTAGTAGTTTGTTGACTTCAGCCCGGATAATCTCGATTTTTTAGGGAAAAAAACGTCTCCTCTTCTGCCTAACAGGATTTGTACTAGGCTCAGTATTGATCCGATGCTCACTATCAGATGGGTCAATCTCCGGAACATCATCCGTGGTCCAGGCAAATATCCACGTGGCTTCTCAGCAGGTGGATAAGCTTTTCTTCAAAAGCAGGGGCCAGATGTGCCCCGATGCGAGTAGTTTTGGTTGAGTTATCCTCAACCAAATTAATAAGTTTGAACCCAACGGGTTCCATGGCTTGCCTCGGGTACGACGGCTCTTCAAGCAAATCCACCCGGTCCCTTCAGGTGCCAAAGTTCCTCACGAGCTCAAGTAGCATTGTCTTGCTACCTTATGATCCCCCTGTACAGAAATGACTCCGTGAGCGGAGGGAACTTGAGCATCATATGATAAGTATAAGGGATCTCCTCGAACTTACTGAGGCTGGTCCATCCGATAATGGCGTTGTAAGCCAAGTCGACTTCAACGACAATTAAATCCAAAATCTCCGATCGGTCCCTGGATGGGTCTCCTAGGGTGATTGGGAATAAAATTTTCCCGCAGGGTCTGGTCGAATGTCTAGAGAATTATATTAGCTATCGGAAGATCGTGAGCAGCAGCTCCCAGCATCTCAACAACTTCGCGCTTCATCAAATTGCACGAAGCCTCGATGTCCACTAAGATCCTGTGGACCCGACGGTTGCCAATGATTCTAGTGATAGTGAGGGAGTCTTCACATGGATCGATAATCTCCTCCCGGTCGGCCATAGTGAAAGTAATATACCTCTACTTCTTGGAACAGAGCTTGAAACAACCGGTGGTTCTGTTCCACTTCTCTCAGACATAATCTCCAGTACCACTTTCCTGACAACAGTTTCCAGATCCTGTAAAGTGATTGTTGGGGCCGGGAGATTGTTGGGAAGCACGTCACTGTCGTTCGTCGAAGTTCCAGTTGTTATACCTTTGATTATCCTATCCCTCGTAGAAACCTCAAATGGAATTAGAGAATCGTCCCCACGGACGGCGCCAAACTGTTATGGTCCCTTTTTAGGGGGTACCAACACTCGTCCGGTTCGTCAAGATATGAACTCGGTTTAAATTTTTTATGGTGGGGAGACAATTAGAATAAGTAAATAAAGAAATCGGCAAGGCACTTTAGAGTGGAAAACCCTGGAAATTGGGAAAAAACCACTTGACTAAGAGCAGGAAAAACTCTTAGTCGATTCACTAATCAAGCAGTTCATTATAAAAATACAGTAGAGGTTTATGAAGATGACGAGGTATAGGAAAGCTATAAGAACTCCGGCAGAGTAACAACTTGTTCTTATGCGTCCAAAAGGTTCTGCTAATTCCATCGTCAAGCTCTGTATTTATAGAGATAAAGGCGTGTATAATCCACGCCATGTAACTGCCTTTGACAAGTTTGTTGAAGGTTGTTGTCGTGCGATATAAAACGTGGCCGGGACCGAAGCGTGGCCTCTGTGATCTGGCCCGAGGAGTAGTAAACGTGTGGAGGCCCGAAGCGTGGAACGCGTGAGCTGTAACCGTTTGTACCGAACCGTGGGGGCCACATGTCAAAAGCCGTTCTATTTTACCAAGTCTATCTTCGGTCCCATCGTGGAAAATCGGACCAATTTATCTCAAATGTACTATGCTATGGATTTTGGGCCGCGCAAGTTTGCTTTTATTACATGGATCGGCCTAATCGTTAATGGATCTTACCTATTGCAGGGTACCCGATCCTAGGATTCTCATCACATATATTTAATAAATGATTTTCGAAAATAATAAATGAAAATAAAAAACTTAATTGAGTTTTTAATATCCAAATGAAAATCAAATAAATAATTCATTTTCTAAATAAATGCAAAAAATGCATTTATTTAATCATAAACAATTAAATATTCAAATATTATTAATTGTTTAATATCATTAATTATTTTCGAAAATTAATGAAAATAAATTAATGATACAAACAATTGCCCATAAATGCACACAAAAAATCATGTACCGTTACATTTAATGCATTAAATTTTGTGCAAGAATTTGAATAGTTTAATTGTAATGAATTAATTTTACAGATGCGGAATCGAAGTAGAATACGTAAATTAAGAACCCAGAAATTCATCTTCAACATTTGAAGATAATATGAATCCGCAGAATTCTTCCATACGCAAACATTTGCAAAATTCATCAAAACGCAAATCCTCGGGTACTTGCTATCGTAAATTCAGATTTTTGTATTCATAAAATCATTCTTAACACCATTTTACAGAATTCTGAATTTGCAGCAAAGAAGTGGCATGAAGTCATCTTCAAAATTCCGTAAATCATTTTTCTTCCAAAATCCAATTTCGAAATTCTTTCAAATTTCAAATCCAATTTCGAAATTCTGAACAAATTTTCAGAATTCTTTAGAAATGAAATTCTGAAAATTCGCAACTTCAAAATTTTGTTTGAAATCGAAAGGAAACATGTTTCTGAAATTTGATGAAATCATTCTAATTTCATCAAATGAATGATTTTAATTTCGTAAATCATTCTAATTTCCGAAGGGTAACATGTTTCTGGACATTTTCTAATTTCCAAAACTTTATGAAATCCATTTTTACAATGAATTCCAGTAATCTAATCAAGGTTCCGATACCAATTGATAGGATTACTGAGATTTTATATCGGAATTAACACAGCGGAAGCAATATCTAAATTCATCATTATGATGAATAATCTGAAGAACACCAAAAACCCGAGAGAATGATCTTCAGTATGATCGTAGTAAAATGGCCAGATGGGGAGCTGAACGTATTTATAAATGAAGTTTGAACTAATTGCAAATCCACCCATCAAGAAATCGCAATTGAGTCCTCATGATTTTCATACATTAATAATTGATTCTCACATTATAATATTAAATGACTATGATCTATATCATAAATTAATAATCAAATTAGATCATTAACATTATTACGATAACAATAAATTTGATCAAATACTTACCTATACGTCCACATGCAAAGCGGTGGAGGCATAAATATTCTAACAGAGCGAACCCAGAAATTCCTACAGAAGCAAAGCTGTTAGGATAATAGATGATGAGACCTACGTCTTAGTACTGTTGAAAAGCAAGAAAATGAAATATCTTTAAAATACAAAGAATTCTCCCATCAATAGAGCTTAAGAAATGATTTTCATGGCAGAGAGGGAAATCTGTGAAAGTAAAAGAGAAGGGACCCGCCATCCCGTAGAAGGAGCGACGAGTCGTGTCGATTGATAATTCGCCGGAGAAATTGTTTCCCATCAGAGTGAAATTGTAAATACACAATGGGAGATGAAGGACTAACTGATTCCCGGCATTAAGGAGGGTTTTATATTTGAGAAAAATTTGACAGCAATAGTGTCAGATAATGTTTCTGCAAAATATGCCACTAGTAAACTTTAAATCACGATTATAGCAGTGATGCATGGGTGAATGATGTGTTGATTATTGGAGCTCAGTTTCTATAACTATAGAAATCGAGCCGAAAAAAATTTTATTTTCTAATTTATCGAAGACAAGTATTTTAAATACTTCAAAATTATGTTTAAAATAAGAATAATTATTATTATTAAGAGATTGGAAGGTGAAGATGTTATAAAATTTATTAAAAGAATCAAAACAATCATTAATTTATATATTATATATAAAAATAAAGTAAAACCTTTTCATATTCCACTCAAACGGAATGATCGTGCAAGTCAAAACTACATAACTTCATGTCAAAAACATTTAAACTATAGTTTAATCACATAAATCATGGTATAACCAAGTTATTCTTTGTTCTAACAACGTGTATTCATGTTTTAAGAACATCAATTCAAATTTAATTGAAATCAAAATCATCAAACTTAGAACATGTAGAAATATATGTAAAATGAGTCAAATCATATTCATACAAATAACATTGTTGATGAGAATCATATGACCAAGTATCCTACAATGGGTGAGATCCAATAACGATTGGGTCGACCAATGTTGTAGAAGCGAACTTGCGCAGCCCAACTTATTACATTTAAGATGAATCGGCCCGATGTTCCATGATGGGACCGAAGATAAACTTGGCGAAACAAAACGGTTTCTGACAAATGGCCCCATGGTTCAGTCCAAACGGTTATAAACCCACGCGTTCCACGCTTCGGGTCTCCACACGTTTACAACGCCTCGGGCCAGATCACACAGACCACGCTTCGGTCCCGAACACGTTTTATATCGTCCGACAACAACCTCCAACAAACCTGTCAGAGGCAATGACAAGTCGTGGACTACACACACCTTCAACTCTATAAATACAGAGCACGACGACGGAACAAACAGAGCCCTTTTGGATGCGAAGAATAGGCCGTTACTCTGCCGGGATTATTCTTATTGCTTTCTTATCCTCGTTATCTTCATAAGCCTCTGTTCTTCTTGTACTTGAACTTTTATTTGATTATTGAATCGACCGAGAGCATTCTCTGCTCTTAGTCAAGTGGTTTTTTTCCCATTTCCCGGATTTTTCCACTATAAATTGCTTTACCTCATTACCGTTTATATTTTTCAATCGTTCTCCCACCAAAAACAAATCATAACCGAGTTCTTTTCTTAACGAACCGGACGACTGTTGGTACCCCCTAAAAAGGGACCATAACAGTTTGGCGCCGTCCGTGGGGATGATTCTCTAATCCCATTTGAGGTTTCTACCAGGGATAGGATAATAAAAGGCATGACAACTGGAACTTCGACGAACGACAGTGACGTGCTTCCCGACAGTCTCCCAACACCAACATTCACTTTACAGGATCTGGAAGCTGTTGTCAGGAAGGTTGTACTGGAAATTACATCGGAGAGAAGTGGGACAGAACCACCGGCTATTTCAACACAAGTTCGGCTCACCACAAGTGGGATTGTATCTTGCACTATCAGAGGTTGCCGTCAGCGCAGCTCTAGTGACCATCCGAGATGATGTTCACAGACCTGTTTATTATATAAGTTATTCTCTGGTGTCTGCCGAAACTAGATACTCCACATTGGAAAAGTTTATGTTGGCTTTGAAGAAAGCTGTATTTAAGATGAAGCATTATTTCGAAGGCCGAACGGTTTACGTCTACACGGACCAGCCTCTGAAAGTGATCCTTAAACAACCGGATTTAAGTGAGAGGTTAGCATAATAGGCTATCAAACTCAGCGCTATGTATCTAGAATTCTTGCCCCGAAGGGCGATCAAGGATCAGGTTCTAGCTGATTTTGTGGTTGAAATGACCCGATCGGCCATATATCTAAACCAAGAGGATGATCGTTGGACGATCCATGTGGATGGGTCGACCTTCGGAGGAAGAGGGTCGGACATTACCCTCACAACGCTACAAGGTGATCTTATTCATTCCGAAGTTAAATTTTCCTTTGCTAGAACAAATAATGTGGTAGAATACAAGGATGTATTATCGGGAATGACCCTGGTCCGAAAGATGGGAGTTAGCAGAGTGCGAATGTTTTCAGACTCAAAGTTAGTAGTGGAACAGTTCGCATGAAGATATGAAACTCATGATCCGATGATGATATTATATTGCGCCAAAGTCCTGGAATTATCCAAAAAACTCAGTGAATTTTCTCTTGACCACGTGCCACGGGAACAGAATAAGGTTGATGACGCACTTGCCATGTTGGCTGTGGGCATACCTGACATAGAGCCGAGCACTATTTCGGTCTATATCCAGGACCGACCGTCTGTCGATACATGAGTGGCTGAACAGTCAGTTGAAGAAATTGAGGCTCTATGCCATGAACTCCAATGCTTGAATATTAACGTTACTGAATCTCCGGGGGAACCCAATTGGATGGACCCCTTTATTAAGTATCTAATAAACGGCTATCTTCCTGAAGACAAGTCAGATGCCAGAAAAAGAGAAGTTCGGGCTAACAGATTTGTCCTAATTGACGGACGATTTTTTAAAAAGAGTTTTGAGGGTCCGCTTTTGCGTTGCCTATCCCCTATTGAGGCTAAAGCCGTCATGATTTATGTTCATGAAGGGATATGCGGCATTCATTCAGGAGCTCGATCTTTATATCATCGCGTCATCAGAGCCGGATATTTTTGGCTAACGTTGCTTGGAGATGCCAAGAAATACACCAAACGTTGTGTCATATGTCAGTACCATGCTCCGATCCCACAGCTGCCTGGGGCTCCCTTATCGGTCATTCCATTGCCTTGTCCGTTTGACAGATAAGGGATTGATATTCTCGGACATTTTTCTCGGTCAATAGGGCAAAGGAAATTCTGTATTGTGGCAGTTGAATATTATTCGAAGTGGATTGAAGTAGAAGAAGCAGTGCCGTCAACTTAGAGAAGGTCGTCAAACACTTCTAATGGAGAAATATTGTGAGCCGCTTCGGGGTTCTCCNAGCTCACTAGGGAGTTGGTGAGCATACGCGCGCTGAAGGATTGCGAACCCAATATGGGGCGCAATCCTAGTTTATTCAACAGGGCCATACAGGCCCCGATTAGGCGGAATAAGGATAACGACTGGTGGCATAATATGCACGCGGTCCAGGCGTCATCCCAATAATGTGAAGGCGTGTCCGCCGCCCTGGGAGATTTGATGCTCCCCTTTTCCGAAGAGATCTGGGCAGCAGTCTCAGATCGGCATTATCGCAACCCCAAGGGGTTGCCGACGTTTTGCGGCGACGGTGATCCGATCGATCACGTTGCTGATTTTGAGTTACGCATGGGAACAATTCGGGATTCAGATTCACTGAAGTGCTGCATCTTCGCGGCAGGATTACAAGGCGATGTCCGAACTTGGTTCAAAAATTTGCCGGCCCGATCCATACAGTCGTATGGCAGATTTATTTTGGCTTTCTCTGAGCAGTTCCCTCCAAATTTAGGACCGCCTCGAAGCAGACATGAACTATATCAGTTGAAATATATCCCGGCCAAAATGAGTCTTCAGTCCTTCATGGAGAAATTCAATAGGACTGCCCGGGGCATCATGCTGGAGCTCCGGGACAAGATTGACATTCTGCAGCAGGTCTTAGGACCGTGTGGCCTTTCGGCCAGTTTGGTGAAGAGCCCGTCATCCACCTTGGGAAAGATTCTTCAAAAAATCAACAAGCACATTAAGGTGGATGAAGTGTTGGGGTTAGGCTATCCAAAACCTAGCGGGAATTCTGAGCCCGCAGGTGATCAAGGGTTTCCTACACTAAGAAGCAACCGCGAGAGTAGCGGATGTAGCTGAGAAAGATGTCCTCTCGAAGCATGAGGATGATCGGGTGTATTGCGAACTTCATCATAATCGCGATCACCCGACATTGAAGTGCCCGCTGTTGAAAGAGACAGTGGCCGCGATGAATAAAGAAATGCCCGACCGGAATGGTCAGAAGGGTAAGCGAGGTGAATCCCCCCGAAGGAGCCATCAGGGTGACGATCGTCACAGGCTGCGGGGAAGGGATAATCGGGGACAACCCCGAAACTATAATGATCGAACGGAGGACCGACGGTCTCCTTCACCGGAATAAGACAAATGCCAGCACGGTCGAGAGAATCGTGGTTAGGGCCGAAGAAGAAGATGGCGGAGCCGTGGCTGCAGAGCCCGCAAAACGAAGGTGGAAGATAGGAGCAGGCCGCTCCTCCACCCGCCGAAACAGGTGCCCAACCTCCTCAGAACGAGGCGGCACCTAGGGAAGTAGCCGGAGATATTTATGTTATCTCCGATGGTTTGAGAATAAATGAATCGGTCCGGGACTGAAAGAGAACAGCGCGCGGAGACTCTGCTGAGAGCTCCGAATCCGTGGCGTTGGTTAAGTATGATCCAGCTTAGCGGTTCCTTCTCTTCGGGGAGGACATCACTTTTTTTATGGCCGATCGAGAAGGGATTTTCGATCCATGCGATGATCCCCTCACCATCACTAGAATCATTGGGAACTGTCGGGTCCACAGAATGTTAGTGGACATCGGGGTTTCGTGCAATTTGATGAAGCGCGAAGTTGCTGAAATGTTGGGAGCTGCTGCTCACGACCTCCCGATCGCTAATATAACTCTCTGGGCATTTGACTAGAGGAGCGTCATTCCATGCGGGAAAATTCTATTCCAAGTTACCCTTGGAGAACCATACAAGGACCGATCGGAGGTCTTAGAATTCATTGTCGTTGAAGTCGACTTGGCTTACAACGCCATTATCCGACGGATCGGCCTGTGATGAACCTTTGGGGTTGTAGCTTGCAGTATCAGAGGTTGCCGTCAGCGCAGCTCTGGTGACCATCCGAGATGATGTTCACAGACCCGTTTACTATGTAAGTCATTCTCTGGTGTCTGCCGAAACTAGATACTCCACCCTGGAAAAATTCAAGATGGTTTTGAAGAAAGATGTATCTAAGCTGAAACATTTATTGGAAGGCCGAACGGTTTATGTCTACATGGAACAGCCTCTGAAAGTGGTCCTTAAGCAACCAGATTTGAATGAGAGGTTAGCAAAATGGGCTATCAAACTCAGCGCAATGTATCTGGAATTCTTGCCCCGAAGGGCGATCAAGGCTTAGGTTTTAACTGATTTTGTGGTTGAAATGACCCGATCGGCCATATATCTAAACCAAGAGGATGATCGTTGGACGGTCAATGTAGATGGGTCGACCTTCGGAGGAAGAGGGGTGGGCATTACCCTCACAACGCTACAAGGTGATCTTATTCATTCCGCAGTTAAATCTTCCTTTGCTGGAACAAATAATGTGGTAGATTACGAAGCTGTATTATCGGGAATGACCCTGGCCTGAAAGATGGGAGTTATCAAAGTGTGAATGTTTTCAGACACAAAGTTAGTAGTGGAACAGTTCGCATGGAGATTTGAAACTCATGATCCGATGATGAAATTATATTGCGCCAAAAGTCCTGGAATTATCCAAAAAATTAAGTGAATTTTCTCTTGACCACGTGCCACGAGAACAGAATAAGGTTGCTGACGCACTTGCCGGGTTGGCCAAGGGCATACCTGACATATAGCCGAGCACTATATCGGTCCATATCCAGGACCGACCTTCGGTCGAGATATCAGTGACCGAACAGTCAGTTGAAGAAATTGGGGCTCTATGCCACGAACTCACGGGCTTGAATAATGGCGTTACTGAATCTCCTGGGGAACCCAATTGGATGGACCCCTTTATTAAGTATCTAACAAATGACTATCTTCCTGAAGACAAGTCAGAAGCCAGAAAAATAGAAGTCCGGGCTAATTGATTTGTCCTAATTGATGGACGATTGTTTAAAAAGAGTTTTGATGGCCCGCTTTTGGGTTGCTTATCCCCTATTGAGGATGAGGCCGTCATGATTTATGTTCACGAAGGGGTATGCGGCATTCATTTAGGGGCTCGATCTTTATATCATCGCGTCATGAGTGCCGGATATTTTTTGCCTACGTTGCTTGGAGATGCCAAGAAATACACCAAACGTTGTGCCATATGTCAGTTCCATGCTCCGATCCCACAGCTGCCTGGGGCTCCCTATCGGTCACCCCATTGCCTTGTCCGTTTGACAGATAGGGGATTGATATTCTCGGACCTTTTCCTCGGTCAATAGGGCAAAGGAAATTATGTATTATGACAGTTGGATATTATTCGAAGTGAATTGAAGTAGAAGTAGTGGCCGTCATCTCAGAGAAGGTCGTCAAACACTTCTTATAGAGAAATATTGTGAGCCGTTTCGGGGTTCCCCGAGCACTCATATCAGATAATGACACCCAATTCCGTGGAAAAAACGTACGGGATTTATGAATCAAGTTGGGCATCGCCCAGGATTTCTCATCAGTGGCCCATCCCCAAACTAATGGACTAACGGAGGTATCTAACAAGGTTACCCTGAAAGGATTGAAGACCAAGTTAGAAGATTTTGGAGGGAAATGGCATGAACATATCTATGAGGTCCTATGGGCATACCGAACTACACCTTGCTCAACGACCCAAGAATCACCCTTCTCATTAGTGTATGGGTCCGAAGCAGTTAGCCCGGTGGAGGTTGCCATCCGATCGCCTCAGATATCTCAGTATGATGAGCATATGAACGGCGAAAGGAGATTGTTGGATCTCGAGATGATCGAGGAAAAGAGAGATGCAATTTACGCGCGGATGTGTGCATATCAGCGAACTATGGAACGGACCCATAATAAGCGAGTCATCCCAAGGGAATTCTTTGAAGGCGACCTCGTCCTCAGAAGCATAAAGGTGCAGAGGAATGTTGGAAAGCTAGACAGAAATTGGGAGGGACCGTATCGAATATCGAAGAAACTAGAATATGTTGCGTATAAACTTGAAACATTGGATGGTGACGAAATCTCCCGAACTTGGAATGTCATGAATTTAAGGCGGTATTTCTTGTGAACCTTTGATTAATAGGTTTGACTCAATAAACGTATATTCCTTTAAACGTAAGCAGAAAACAAGTAAGTACAAAACAAACTGTTTCCAATTGAGTGATGGACCGATCCTGGAGTTGGATGACTTAGGACGAGTCTGGATTGTTGATCAAAGCTTCTTATTCGCAAGGCTCCCAAGTTGCAGTGACCGCTCTGACGAGTCAGATGCTCCTGCACTTGCCCAGTCCCATGAATGAGTTGCAATTTTCCAAGAACTCACTACGAACTAAGACACCCCCTTCAACAACATTCATTCTTGGGAAACGGCCATTGTACTTGCGAAATACGCCACAAAAGAAGGAATGGGGGAGTCAGTATATCGAAACACAAGTTCGGCCCTGCCATGGGACATATGTAGAACAAAAGTTTGGCCAATATAACCCTCGGGATTTCAGTAGAACCAATGTTTGGCCGAAGCTTGTAATGAACACATAATGAACCCGAGCCGCGCCTTTCCAATTTAGCTGTGATCCCAAGGACGGAATAAGAGCGATCCACATAAAATATTAGATGACCAATCCAGTCAAAATTAATCCGATTGAGCCAAGTGTAATATTGGGGACCGATGGGTTAATACCCTATAAGCAGCCCCGATCTTACATTTGTTCAAACACACTCGTTAGTACAAAACACACTTGTTTACTTTAAAGGCCAGTTATAATAATTTATTCTGACGTTAAAGCGATGGAATTGAGAAGAAAAGAATCTTAAATTAGGAATAAGGAACAAAACATGGGTAAAAATACAATTTGAATCTAACTACCCTGCCCATCTTCCTTATCCTCCATCCCCTGCTCCTGCGGTTCGGTCCGGGCCGCGAGCTGCCTCAACTCCTCTTCCTGATCGGCCACCTTTTGGTTGACCGCTTTCTCCATATCTTCAAAGATGTAGAAGAATGGGTCGTCCTCTAGGATGGGTTCTTCTAAAGATGGAATTACCTGAATGTTTCAATCTTTCTCTAGAGGTTCGATCGTCTTCCACCTTTCATTCGCAGGGGAGAGCCCAAATTGCTTAGTAACTTGATCCCGCATGTTATCCATGTACTTAGCAATATACATCTCATGTATGTTATCCGCCAGAGCGAATAACAAGGGGGACCGAACAAAACTTAGGACTGCTTCCCGGACCGAACCTTCAGCCGAAGTGCGGGTTCTGGCCAACTCTTCCTCCAAGTTCGTCTTTTCCTCTTGAGCCCGAAGGAGAAGCTCGGTGAGCTTATTCCTCTTCTCCCGGGCCCGAAATTGGACTTGGCTAACCTCATCTTCTTTGGCCCGCAGCTTGGCCTCCAGGTCAGAAATTCGGTCCTGAGCTGTTTTTTCTTTCTTGTCCAGCTCAAAGACTTGGTCTGTTTAGAGCGAGATCTCCGTCCCAGCTCTTAGTAGTTCATTATCCAATCGGTCCCGGTCCTCTCGTATCGCGACCAATTCACCATGTTTAATCCCAACTTGCCATTTTGCAAGGTTAAGTTGATCTTGGACTTGTTGGGACACAACGTGGCCAGCCTGGTTCTTTTCCACGGTGATGGTAGTTGTGAAACCCTTCCTCATCATTTGCATAAGACAATAATGTTAGAACATAAAGCTTTGGGCTTTAATGTCGAAGGAAATTACCTTAGCTGTGAGGTCGAGGAAGCCCTCAATAATTTCTTCCCCAGACATGTCCGGTTGAACGTTGTCTGAGTTCTGCTCCCCGTAGAGGTGGAAGTCCTCTATGAAGACACTCCTCCAGGAGGCCAACTTCTTTCTTTTCTTAAACCTGTTCAGCAGGCCTAAGGCAACACCCCAGTCGGAGTTGGTCTTAGGGCCCGAGGTAGGTTCCTTCAAAATGATCCCATTAGTAGGGACCGAAGCATTCCCCCCCTTCTTCAGCCTTTTGAAAGCCTTCGGGACATCTGCTTCGGCCGCCCTCTTACCTTTGCCTAAGGAGATCGGCGGAAGGGAGACGTTCGCCATAAGGTTGGGACCGGGGATAACTTTCTCCACGGGAACGGCTCCCCGCAGCAACAAAGTAATTGTATCATCACTAATGGAGGAATTATTTCCGATTTAGTAGAGGCTGGATAAGCTCAAAGAACGAATCATAGCTGTTATCACCTCCTCTACCACTCCAAATACCCAAGGTGCATGCCCCTTTCCCATTGAGGGCTGCCCTGTGCAACGCAGGGTTAATGTGTCTGCGCTGGTGGTCTGGATCGGGGGGTTCCCTCCAATAGAAGACCCCGATGGAACCAGCGTACCCCCCGTCGCTGATTCATTTTGCTCCGTACTTCCCGTTGCTTCTCGTCGTCCTTCAGAAGGACGGACCGAAGCAGCAGCCAAACTCTTGAACCTTGAGCTGGGCATTGTTTCAGTTGAATCTGCAAAATAAATGTATAAGGATCAGGAAAGGACGGAATGAAAATATCACTTCATACCCGATCCTTCAAACGGATCTCAACAAGAAAACACCCCATTCGGGGCTAGGGGCTCCGGTCCTACCCGCCACCCCTATTTCTACCAATCTCTCCTCCCGAAGCAGCTCTGTTTGTTTAAGGCGTGCTTCGGGAGGAGGAAACATCGCAAGTGTGTTTGCGGTGTCCGAACGGGAGGGGTTGAACCTGGTTCAGTCCAACTGTCCTATGCGTGGGTAATTTATAAGTGGTCATACCTTTAACATGTCCTCTTTAGGGACTGTTGTCCACACATAACAAGACTCCCACGCATTGAGAGACTCTTCCTTATCAACTATGGTGCACTCCTTGGTGCGCACCGCTATATAATATAACTTACGACATCCTAATAGACCCTTACCCCATCGGGACCCGACCAAGAACAAGTTGATAAAGTGTTCCAATGTCGAGACCATGTTCTGTTGGTGGCAATAAAAGATAAACACCACTATATACACATAGCTACCAGGAAATAACGCAAAAGTTGGGCAATGGATTTCCCTATGTACTGCCGCTACGAAGGGGTGTAGCGGAAAACGTAGCCCGTACTTTAGGGATGCATAACTAACCGGAATAGCGGTGGCCGGCACATTCATTTCCGCCGGAAGGAAACAGGGAACATCTTCCCGTCCCTTCCAGATAGAATAATCAGCCGGAATCGAAAACCTAGACCTAAACTCTTAAATATCCAACTCATACATGGTTGGGTATCTCATTCTATGAGGAGCCATGGTTTATACCTTGACGAAAATCGGTAGGAAAAGGTTTGAATGTAAAATAGAACGAGGGCGCAAAGAGCTCGATTCGAGCGATTTCTTCATTCGCAAAATGACGATGAGGAAGAACAGTATCCGAAACCCTCATTTAAATAGTAATCTCCCGACCAATTGTAAGCTACCACGTAGTACTATCACAGGCGGTTGTAGTCTGTACACACTCATCACGCCTACTGAATGCCGAATGTGGAGAGGCGCAAGTTTGGATATTAATATTTAAAAGTAACACAAACGTACGTTATGGATTTTAAATATGAATCCACTTCTTTAATTGACTAAGTGAAGGATCGGTCCCCTGGACACTCACCACGAGCAGGCTCGGTCCTATATTCTCCCGAATGTATATAAACATTGCGTGATCGGCCTTGCATCACCTCTGCGATGGCAACCAAGCCCGAGGGGCTAGTGATGAGAATCCTAGGACGAGGTACCCTGCAATGGATGAAGCCCACTAACGATTGGGTTGACCCATGTGGTAGAAGCGAACTTACGCAGTCCACATTTAAGATGAATTGGCCCGATGTTCCGCGATGAGACCGAAGATAACCTTGGCGAAATAAAACGGTTTCTGGCAGATGGCCCCATGGTTCGGTCCAAACTGTTACAAACCCACGCGTTCCACGCTTCGGGCCTCCACATGTTTACCACGCCTCGGGCCAGATCATGCAGCCCACGCTTCGGTCCCGGCCACGTTTTACATCGCGCGACAACAACCTCTAACAAACCTGTCAGAGGCAGTTACACAGCGTGGATTACACACGCATTCAACTCTATAAATACATAGCACAACGACGGAACAAGCAGGACCTTTTGGATGCGAAGAATAGGCCGTTACTCTGTCGGGATTATTCTGATCGCTTTCTTATCCTCGTTATCTTCATAAGCCTCTGTTCTTCTTGTATTGAACCTTGATTTAATTATTGAATCGACTGAGAGCATTCCATGCTCTTAGTCAAGTAGTTTTTTTCCCATTTCCCGGGGTTTTCCACTCTAAATTGCTTTGCCTCGTTACCGTTTACATTTTCTTAATCGCTCTCCCACCATAAATAAATCATAACCGAGTTCGTTTCTTAACGAACCGACAACTGTTGGTACCCTCTAAAAAGGGACCATAACACATAGAAAGATTTTAGTAGCAGCTTAAAGTGCTTAAGGATCCATAATAGAGGAGAATTTTGCTCATATGAATTAGAAAGCTATCCATAAAAGTGAAGGTATTCAACATCAAAAAACAACACTTTACTCACCGCCTCAAAATGGAGTAGCGGAATGAAAAAAATTGAACAATAATGCCAATGGCCAATTGCTTGCTTATTGAGAAGGGCTTGTGGGCAAAAGCAGTGGGAACTTGAGTTTATCTACAAATAGGTTGCCTAGTAAAGCTATTAATAATCAAACTCCATATTTTATGTGGAATGGAAGAATACATGTATGTGAACATCAAAAAGTATTTGGTTCAGCTAAAAGTATTTGCTTTGATTCCAAAATAAAAATGTTGGAAGCTTTATGACTGATCATTCGTTGCGTATTCAAACAATATAAAAGGTTACAAAATTTATAATCCTTGTAACTATACATGTCATCATCTTTAGGAATGTCATATTTGATGAAGAAGATGAATGAGACTCGAACTTGAATCTACCAAAATCTCAATCAGTGGAATCTTTGGCATTATCTGTAAGGTAAATTCCTTTGATTTCAATATCAAAAGTCTTTATATATGGCCAAAAGAAGAAATGATGGATGATTCGGCTAATGAAATTGACAACAATTCTGCAAATGAAGATGATGAATCTAAAAATTAAACAATTGCACCACTTGATGTCTACTCATTACTTGAGACACTCCTCTTCGAATCAGATCCTTGACAGAGATATATGAGTATGCAAACTTGACAATTCTAAAAATAGAACCAACAAGTGTTCAGGAAGTATGAACTTTACCTCACTATAAAAAGGGTATGAAAGAAGAGCTGGAAATAATTGAAAAATACAGAACTTGGAATCTGGTAAGTCTTCCATCAGATTGGAATACTATTAGTTTAAAATGAGTATTCCAGATTAAAACAAGTCAAGATGGTAGCATCAACAAATACAAGACAGTGTTAGTTGTTAAGGGATATGCTCAATAGCAATGTATTGATTATTTTGAAATTTTTGCACCAGTAGCTCGATTCGATACAATAATGATTATAATATCTATTTTTGCTCAAAGTGGATGGAAACTCCATCAAATGGATGTTAAAGTAACTTTTTTAAATGGATACTTGAATGAGAAAATTTATGTCACTGAACCCTAAGGTTTTAAAGTTATCAAAAAGGAAGAGTTACTGCTGTCAAAAGCTTCACATGGCCTCAAGAAGACACCAAGAGCATGATACAACAAACTTGAGACATCCTTGATTGAGTTTGGATTCACCAAAAGTATGAATGAAGCAACTCTGTTTGTTAAAACATAGAACTCAAAAACCATCATTCTGATATATATGTGGATGATTTACTGATTTTAGGAAATTGTGATTCTTTTATCCAAAACTTCAAGAGTTCATAAGTAAAAAAATTTAAATGACTGACCTAAGACTAATGAATTGTTTCATAGATATAGAAATCAATCAATTCAGCTCTTGTTTTTTTTCTATTACACATCAAATATACTGAGAACATGCTGAAAATATTTTGTTTTCAAAGTTGCTCTTATGCTGCAACTCCATTACTACTTGGTTCAAAATTAATGGAATTCTTGAAGGAATACATTGCAAAAATCGACACAACTCTATTGGATATTAAATGTATCTAACCAACACAAGACAAGATTAAGGTCAAAGTGTTGCATTTCTCTCAAGATATATGCATGAACCTACCGAAGAATTAATGGTTTGTGATTAAAGAATTCTCAGATTTATTGTTTTCACTCTACAACATGACTTATTTTATGAAAGACAAAGGCATATCAATCTTTAAGGTTATTTTGATGCTTATTTTGCATGTTCGAATGATTTCAAAAGCACTACTAGCTTTGTATTTTATTTAGGAGCAGCATTTAGTTGGCATCTTAGAAGCAGTTTAACATAGCATAATATATAGCAGAAGCCGAATATGTAGCAGCATCTAATGTTGCAAACAACGCCATATGGATAAGAATATTTCTTGTTGACTTAGGATTTACACACAAGTTTCCTACAACTCTATTATGTGATTCCAAGAGTGCCATAGCAATGGTGAAAGATCATTTATTTCATGAAAGATCTAAACACATATCAATAAATTATCATACACTTCGAGAGCTAAAGAAAGAAAATCAAATTTATGTTGAATATGTGAACACAATGATGCAAGTGGCTTATATGTTCACTAAGGCTTTACAGATTACTTAGTTTCAAGAATTAAGTTCGAAACTTGGTTTAATCTATGGAGTTTGCTTCACCGGGGAATAAGATGAATTGAAGCAAGACTCATTTAAATTTGGATAGCCGTTGGCATCGGTTGGATAAAGTCAAGCTTCCCATGATTAAGTCCAACCCACTCATGGACTCAAAGAACATAGATGAGAGTAGTGAATCTTATCTAGGAATCTTATTTACCTTATTTTTATCTTAATTTGTTATCAGTTTCATTGTCGCACAACACTATATATGTGGTGTGTATGTCTTTATTTTAATCTATCATTTTTCATTGAATAAACATTTCTATCTTTCATGCTTGTCATCTACAATCAAAACATAATTTGTTCATCTACAATTCTGTAAACTAGTGTTCTGCCTTACTGTCCTGTCTTTAAATATAAAGATCTTATGTTATCAATTCTACGATCGGAAGTCTTGATCCTAACAAAATTACACTATAGGTAAAGGGTAGTGTGTGGAATGCTGACAGGAAACTAAGGAACATATGAAATTAAGTGTACTTAAATGGCAGTGTGGGGATTGTGGACTACAAACTAAGGAGTATATTAAATTACAATTTGTGTAAAGGACAATGTGAAATTACCATGTGCATAAAGGGTAGTGTACGGAATGGAGACTGTAAACTAAGGAGTATATGAAATTATATTGCACTTAAAGAGTAGTGCGTGGAATGCAAACTAGGGAGCATATGAAATTGATTTTTTTCAGAAGCTTCGAGAAATGTATGTTTTAGATGTCCTGAGTCGAAGTGCATTGGGTCAAGTTAACACCCGAGATGCATATTTGCGTTGAAACGTAACTCGTAGGTGTAGATTTGAACAAGTAAATTAAGTGTTTGGTAATTGTATGCGCCATTGATTTATTGTTTAATAGTCAAATATGCTTATTCTACATGATTGTTATGGTCCCTTTTTAGGGGGTACCAACAGTTGTCCGGTTCGTTCAACAAACGAACTCGGTTCTGATTTCTTTAAAATGTGGAAGACGATTAAAAGCTAAAAACCAAAATGAATGCACGGCAATATATAGTGGAAACCCCGTGAATTGGGGTGAAAACCACTCGACTAAGAGCTGATTATGCTCTTAGCCTGCTCACTAAAGAAAATAAATCAAATTTCATACAAGATAGGCTAATGAAAATGGCGAGACAAAGAAAGCGGTAAGAATTCGGCAGAGTAACAGCTTGTTCTTCCGCGTCCAAAGGGTCCTGTCTTTTCCTTCGTCTTGCCCTGTATTTATAGAGTTGCCGGNACATCAATTCAAGTTTGATTGAAATCAAAATCATCACACCTAGAACATGTGGAACTATGTGAAAAAATGAGCCAAACGATATTCATACAAATCACATTTTAAATTTGGTAAAAACAAATGTATTTAAACTAAATAAAGCCTAATATCGCGAATACTTGTTGTATATACAAAAAAAGTGAGTTCGAAAACGGAATGATCGTGCAAGTCATAACAACACGACTTCATGTCGTAGCATTTAAACTATAGTTTAATCACATATTTCATGCTATAACCGTGTTATTCTTGGTTCTAACAACATGTTTTATTGTTTTAACAACATCAATTCAAGTTTGATTGAAATGAAAATCATCACACCTATAACATGTGGAACTATGTGAAAGAAGAGCCGAATGATATTCATACAAATCACATAGTAAATTTGGTAAAACCAAGTGTATTCAAACTAAATAAAGCCTAACATCACGAAAATCTGTTGTATATACAAAAAAAGTAATTTCGAAAATGGAATGATCGTGCAAGTCATAACAACACGACATCATGTCATAGCATTTAAACTATAGTTGATGAGAACTCTACGACCGGATACCCTGTAATGGGTGAGGCCCGATAACAGTTGGGCCAACTTAAGTAATCAAAATGAACATTTACAGCCCAATTACACCTTTAGGAAGAGCGGCCCGATGTTCAACACAGAGGACCGAAGATAACCTTAGTAAAAATAAGCGTTATCTGCCAGCTGGCTCCGTGGTTCGGTCCGAACGGTTACAGGCTCACGCGTTCCACGCTTCGGGCCCTGTCACGTTTATCATGCTTCGGGCCCGATCACGCAGACCACGCATCGGTCCCAACCTCGTTTTACATCCTGCGATAACAACCTCTAACAAACTTGTCAGAGGCGGTTACAGGACGTGGATTACACTCGCCGGCAACTCTATAAATACAGGACAAGACGAAGGAAAGGACATGACCCTTTGGATGCAGAAGAACAGGCTGTTACGCTGACGAATTCTTCTTGCTTTCTTTACCTCGTCATTTTCATTAACCTGTTTGTATGAACTTTGATTCATTTCTTTAGTGAGCAGGCTAAGAGCATAATCAGCTCTTAGTCGAGTGGTTTTTACCCCAATTCACGGGGTTTCCACTATAAATTGTCGTGTATTTACTTTGGTTTTTTAGCTTTCGATCGTCTTCATATTTTAAAGAAATCAGAATTGAGTTCGTTTATTGAACGAACCGTACGACTGTTGGTACCCCCTAAAAAGGGACCATAACAGTTTGGCGCCGTCCGTGGGTATGATTTTTTCTAATCCCATTTGAGTTCTCTTCCTGGGATAGGATAATCAAAGGCATGACAACTGCAACTCCGACGAATGATAGTGACGTGCTTCCCGACAGTCTTCCAGCACCAACATTCACATTACAGGATTTGGAGGCTGTCGTAAGGAAGGTGGTGCTGGAAATTACGACGGAGAAAAGTGGAGCGGAACCACCGGCTTTCTCAAGCCCTGTTCCCAGAAACAGAGGGTATGAAAATGATCCCGACGAACGCAGCACTGATGAGGAAGAAGCCTTCAGGCGTGGCGTCAACACAAGGAGGCCTAGATATCGATCTACTCCTCCCCCTCCAGCCAGTGCTCTAACTCCCGCTCCTGGAAATGACCAGGAGCAGATGCAGCGACGGATAGATGAACTCACCAGGGAGCTGGAAGAGTATGCGTGCGTTGAAGGATTGCGAACCGAATCTGGGACGCAATCCTGGCTTATTTAACAGGGCCATGGAGGCTCCTATCAGGCGAAATAAGGATGACGATTGGTGGCATAATTTACATGTTGTCCAAGCGTCATCCCAGCAATCTGAAGGCGTATCTGCCGCCTTGGGAGATTTGATGCTCCCCTTTTCAGAAGAAATCTGGGCAGCGGTCCCAGATCGACATTATTGCAACCCCGAGGGGTTGCCGACATTCCGAGGCGATGGTGATCCTATTGATCACGTCGCTGATTTTGAGTTACGAATGGGAACATCTCGGGCCTCGGATTCACTGAAGTGCCGCATCTTCACGGCATGATTACAAGGCGATGCCCGAACTTGGTTCAAAAATCTGCCGGCCCGATCCATACAGTCGTATGGCGGATTTATTTTGGCTTTTTCTGAGCAATTCGCTCCAAATGTAGGACCGCCCCGAAGCAGGCAGGAACTATCTCAGCTAAAATATATTCCGGCGAAGATGAGTCTTCGGTCATTTATGGAAAAATTCAACAGGACCGCCCGAGGTATCAAGCTCGAGCTTCGGGATAAAATTGATATTCTACAGCAGGTCTTAGGACCGTGCGGCCTTTCGGCCAGTTTGGTGAAGAGCCCACCATCTACCTTGGGGAAACTGCTTCAGAAAATCAACAAATATATTAAGGTAGATGAAGCGTTGGGGCTGGGTTATCGAAAGCCTAGCGGGAATTCTGAGCCCGCAGGTGATCATCGGGTTTCCTACCCGAAGAAACAGTCGCGAGAAGTAGCGGCTGTGAATGAAAAAGACGTCCCCCCGAAGCAGGAGGAAAACCGGGTGTATTGCGAGCTTCATCATAACCGCGATCATCCAACCTTGAAGTGCCCGTTGCTGAAAGAGACGGTAGAGGCAATGGGTAAAGAAAAGCCCGACCGAAACGGTCAGAAGGGCAAAAGAGTTGAATCCCCCCGAAGGGGCCATCAAGGTGACGATCGTCACAGGCCGCGGGGAAGAGATAATCGGGGACAGCCCCGAAACTATAATGATCGGACGGAGGACCGAAGGTCTCCTCCGCCAGAGCAAGAAAGAGGCCAACACGGTCGCGAGAACCGTGGTCAGGGCCGAAGAAGAAGATGGCGGGGCCGTGGCGGCAGAGCCCCGCAGAATGAGGGTGGGAGACAGGAGCATGTTGCTCTCCCACCTGCTGAAACTGGTGCCCAACCTCCTCNCGGCAGAGCCCCGCAGAATGAGGGTGGGAGATAGGAGCATGCTGCTCCCCCACCTGCTGAAATTGGTGCCCAACCTCCTCGAAATGAGGTGGCACCTAGAGAAGCGGCCGGAGATATTTATGTTATCTCCGGCGGATTGAGAATAAATGAGTCGGTCCGGGACCGAAAGAGAACAGCGCGCGGAGACTCTGCTGAGAGCTCCGAATCTGTTGCGCTGGTAAAGTATGAACCCATGGATCGGTCCTCCATCTTCAGAGAGGACATCACCTTCACCCCGGCTGATCGGGAGAGGATTATTGATCCCTGTGACGACCCCCTCACCATTACAGGGGTCATCGGGAATAGCCGTGTCCACAGCCGTGTCCACAGAATCCTGGTGGACACTGGGGCCTCGTGCAATCTGATGAAGCGCGAAGTCGCCGAAATGTTGGGAGCAGTCGCTCATGATCTGCCAATCGCCAACATAACTCTTTGGTCGTTCGACCAAAGAAGTGTTATTCCTTGTGGGAAGATGTTATTCCATGTTACCCTTGGAGAGCCATCCAAGGACCGATATGAAGATTTGAAATTCATTATCGTTGAAGTCGACTTGGCTTACAAAGCTATTATTGGACGGACCGGCCTGGGCAAGTTTGAGGTGGTCCCTTCTACTTATCATATGATGCTCAAGTTCCCCTCCATCCATGGAGTTATTTTTGTTAAGGGGATCAGAAAGTAGCTAGACAATGCTACATGAGCTCATGCCGAACGTTGGCACCAATGAAGAAGGCCCGGGTGGATTTGCTGGAAGAGCTTCCGCACCCGAGGCAAGCGATGGAACCCATGAGGTTCAAATTAATTAATCTGGTTGAGGATGACTCAACCAAGACAACTCGCATCGGGGCTCATTTAGCCCCTGACTTCGAAAGAGAACTGATCCACCTGCTGAGAAGTCATGTGGATATATTTGCCTGGACCCCGGATGATGTGCCGGGGATTGACCGATCCGATAGTGAACATCGGATCAATACTGAGCCTGGAACGAAGCCTGTCAGGCAGAAAAGGAGGCGTTACTCTCCTGAAAAAATTGAGATCATTCGGGCGGAAGTGAACAAGTTACTGCGGTCGGGATTTATCCGAGAAATCCACAATACTGAATGGGTTGCAAACCCAGTAGTGGTTTCCAAGCCAGACGGGAAATGGCGAATGTGCATCGATTTTACCGATGTAAACAAAAGCTGTGAATCAGATCCTTTCCCTCTGCCGCACATCGATCGACTGGTGGATGCTGTTGNTCGATGGACGATCCACGTAGATTGATCAACCTTCGGAGGAAGAGGAGCGGGCATTACCTTAACAACTGTTCAAAGTGACCTTATTCATTCCGCAGTTAAATTCTCCTTTACTGGAACAAATAACGTGGTGGAATATGAGGCAGTATTATCAGGAATGGCCCTTGCTCGAAAAATGGGAGTTAGCAGAGTGCGAATGTTCTCAGACTCGAAGTTAGTAGTCGAACAATTCGCAGGGAGATTCGAAACTCATGATCCGATGATGAAGTTATATTGCGCTAAAGTTCTGGAGTTATCTAAGAAGTTCAGTGAGTTCTCGCTAGACCATGTGCCACGAGAGCAGAACAAGGTTGCCGACGCACTGGCCAGATTGGCTTCGGGCATACCTGACATAGAGCCAAGCACTATTTCGGTCCATATTCAGGACCGACATTCGGTCGAGATCCCAATGACCGAACAATCTATTGAAGAAATCGGGGCTCTATATCACGAACTCCAGGGCTTGAATATTGATGCTACGCAATCTCCAGGAGAACCCAATTGGATGGACTCTTTTATCAAATATCTCTCAAACGGATATCTACCTGAAGATAAATCTGAAGCCAAAAAAATAGAGGTCCGGGCTAAAAGATTCACCTTAGTGGACAGACGCTTGTTTAAAAATAGATTTGAGGGCCCGCTTCTACGTTGTTTATCCCCTATTGAAGCCGAAGCCGTCATGATTTGTGTTCATGAAGGTATTTGCGGCATCCATTCAGGGGCCCGATCCTTATACTACCGCATTATCAGAGCCGGGTATTTTTGGCCAACATTGCTTGCTGATGCCAAGCAATACACCAAGCGTTGTGCAATATGTCAATACCACGCCCCACTCCCGCAATTACCTGGGGCTCCCTTATCGATCACCCCACTACCTTGTCCTTTCGACAGGTGGGGGATCGACATCCTCGGACCTTTTCCCCGATCCATAGGACAGAGAAAGTTCTGCATAGTTGCGGTGGAATATTATTCGAAGTGGATCGAGGCAGAAGCTGTAGCCATCATCTCGGAAAAAGTGGTCAAGCATTTTATTTGGCGAAACATTGTGAGCCGCTTCGGGGCTCCCCGAGCGCTCATATCTGACAATGGGACTCAGTTCCGAGGAAGAAGCATACNGACGAACCTTTGGGACTATATCTTGCGGTATCCGAAGTTGCCGTCAGCGCAGCTCTAGTAACGATATGTGATGATATTCACAGACTTGTCTATTATGTCAGCCACTCTCTGGTATCTGCTGAAACCAGGTACTCCACCTTGGAAAAATTCATGCTAGCCTTGAAAAAAGCTGTTTCCAAGCTGAAGCATTATTTCGAAGGACGAACGGTCTATGTTTACACGGATCAACCTCTGAAAGTGCTACTTAAGCAAAATGATTTGAATGAGAGATTGGCAAAATGGGCGATTAAACTCAGTGCTATGTATCTGGAATTCCTGCCCCGAAGGGCGATCAAGGCACAGGTTCTCGCCGATTTTGAGGTTGAAATGACCCGATCGACCATTTATCTCAACCAAGAGGATGATCGATGGACGATCCACGTAGATGGACCTGCGAAATCTGCTACAACGAAAGGAATGATAGTCAGCATATCGAAACGTAAGATCGGTCCTCACTTAAGACGTTTTATGAACCAAGCTTAGCCGGTAAAACCTAAGGGACTTTAATAGAACCAAGGTTCGGTGAAAGCCCGTAAAAGCTCATAATTAACGCAGACTACGCCTATTCAATTACGTAATTATTCCAATGACGGAATAAGAGTGACCCATACACCATGTAAAACGACTTATCCAATCAAAATTGACGTAAATAAACTAAATATAATGTCTGGGACCGATGGCTGACAACCTGTAAGTGTCCCCGATCTTATACTTGTTGGTTTATTCTGAAGTTAAGATGAACTACTTCGTTGAAATTAAAACTTGTTAGTTTATTCCGAAGTTAGTTATATCAGTTCATTTTGGTAATCAAAACGACTAAAAATGGAGGAAAATTTTATATTAAACAAAAGGAATGGCAGATACAAAGTAATATCTAACTAATCTGCCCCTCCTCTTGGTCCGTTCGGCGAGCCGCTTAAACTCTTCTTCTTGATCAGCCACCTTCTGGTTGACCGCTTTCTCCATCTCTTCAAAGAGATAGAAGAAAGGGTCCTCCTCTAGCACAAGCTCTTCCAAAGTTGGAATGACCTGGAACTTGCCATCCTTCTCCAGTGGCTCGATCATCTTCCATCGCTCGTCCGAAGGGGAAAGCCCGAACGTCTGGATAACCTGCTCTCGCATGTTATCCAGATACTTCGCAGTGTAAACCCCATGTATGTTGTCCGCTAAAGCGAACAACAACGGGGACTGAGCGAACCCCAGGACCGCCTCCCGAACTGAACCTTCAGACGAAGTGCGGGCCCTCGTCAACTCCTCATCCAAGGCCGCTTTTTCTTCTTGGGCCCGAAGGAGAAGCTCGTTCAGCTTATTCCTCTTCTCCTGGGCCCGACCTTGGACTTGGTTGATTTCTTCATCTTTGGCCCGCAGCTTGGCCTCCAGGTCGTTTATTCGTCCCTGAGCTACTTCCCCCACCTTCTCTAGCTCAGTGACTTTATCTGCTAAGAGCGAGACCTCCGTCGCTGCTCTTAGCAGCTCATTGTCCAATCGGTCACGGTCCTCCCGTACCGTGACCAATTCCCCGTGCTTGATCTCAACTTGCCTTTTCGCAAGGTCAAGTTGCTCTTGGACTTTTTGGGATACAACACCATCGCCTTGGTATTTCTCCATGGTGATGGCCGTTGTAAAAGCTTTCCTCAACATCTGCAAAAGACAATACATGGTTAAGGATAAAGCTTCGGGCCTCCAGGTCGTTTATTCGTCCCTGAGCTACTTCCCCCACCTTCTCTAGCTCAGTGACTTTATCTGCTAAGAGCGAGACCTCCGTCCCTGCTCTTAGCAGCTCATTGTCCAATCGGTCACGGTACTCCCGTACCGTGACCAATTCCCCGTGCTTGATCTCAACTTGCCTTTTCGCAAGGTCAAGTTGCTCTTGGACTTTCTGGGATACAACACCATCGCCTTGGTATTTCTCCATGGTGATGGCCGTTGTAAAAGCTTTCCTCAACATCTGCAAAAGACAATACATGGTTAAGGATAAAGCTTCGGGCCTCCAGGTTAACTAAGAATTACCTTAGATGTGAAGTCAAGGTAGCTTTCCATGATATCTTCCACTTGGACGTTATCTAGGTTCTGCTCCAAAAAAAGGCGGAAGTCCTTCACAAAGGAACTCCGCCAGGAGGACAACTTCCTTCCCTTGCTGAACCCTTTCAACATATCCAAAGCAACTCCCCAATCGGAGTTGGTCTTCGGGCCCTGCCCAGGTTCCTTCGAAACGATCCCCTTGTTGGGGACCGGAGCGCGACCTCCCTTCTTCAGCCTCTTCATCTCTTGCGAGGGTTCTTCTTCGGTCACCCTCTTCCCTTTTCCCAAGGGGACCGTCGGTAGGGAGACGTTCAGCTTAAGCTGAGGGCCGGGGAGAACCTTCTCCACGGGAACGGCTACTTGCAGCAACAAAGTAATACTCTTAGCGTTAATAAAAGAACTATTACCGATTTGATAGAGGCTGGATAAGCTCAGAGAACGAATCCGAGTCTTTATCACCTCCTCTACAACTCCAAATACCCGAAAGGCAGGCCCCTCTCCGCTTGAGGATTGCCCGCTGCAGCGAAGTGTCAATGTGCCCGCGCTGGTTGGTTGGACTGGGGGGTTCCCTGACCCCGAAGGGACCACCGTGCCTCCCGTTGCCGATTCACTTGCTTTGGCGCTGCTCGATGCTTCCCTTTGTCCCTCAGAAGGACGGACCGAAGTAGCTGCCATACGTTTAAAGCGGGCGCTCGGCATCATCTCAGTTGAATCTGCAAAACGGATACATAAGGATCAGGATTTAGTAAAACACAAGTACTATCTCATACACGATCCTTCTGATGGATCTGAATCTGAGCTAGAAGATAAAACCCCCTTCGGGGCAGGGGCTCCGGTCCTACCCGCAACACCTATCTCTATTAATCTTCTCTCCCGAAGCAGATCTATTCGCTTAAGGCGTGCTTCGGGAGGGGGGAACAACGCAAGAGTGTTTGCAGTGTCCGTGCGGGAGGGGTTGAACCTGCTTCGGTCCTACTGCCCTATGCGTGGGTGTGTTATGCGTGGCCATACTTTCAACAGATCCTCTTGCGGAGCTGTCATCCACACATAACAAACCTCCCACGCATGAAGAGATTCCTCTTTATCTATAATTGCGCACTCCTTGGTGCGCACCGCTATATAGTATAACTTACGACACCCCAACAGACCTTTTCCCTTTCGGGACCCAACCAAGAACAAATTAAAGAAATGTTCTAGGGTTGGGGCCCGACGCTATTGGTGACAATAAAAAATAAACGCTACAATGTACACGTAACTGCCCGGGAATAACGCAAAAGTGGGGCAGTGGATCTCTTTAAGCACGGCCGCTACAAAAGGGTGTAGCGGAAAACGAAGCCCGCACCTTAAAGAGGCGTAGCTTATTGGAATAGCGGACGCCGGCACATTCATCTCCGCCGGAAGGAAACAGGGAACATCTTCCCGTCCCTTCCAGATAGAGTAATGCGCCGGGATTGAAAACCTAGACCTAAATTCCTCAATGTCTAACTCAGACATAGAGGGATAACGCGTTTTATGAGGAGTCATAAGCGTTTACCTTAGAAAGAAAAGATTGAGAGGCGGTTTGGCGAAACAGCGGTTGAAGGCACAGAGCTTGACTGCAAGTTTTTTCTCACGAGAATGACGATGAGAATAAACAGTGCCCAGAACCCCGATTTAAATATTAATCTCCCAACCAATGGTGCGCTGCCACGTAATACTGTCCAGAACTGTGACAGTACGGACTGTACTCATCACGCCTTTTGAACTTTCGAATATGAAGAGGTGCGGGCTGGGATATTAATATTTAAAGAATATCAAGGGTAAAAAGATAATTTAAACCGATGTTAGAAAATTTTAAGCATAACCTGCCCTGCTCTAAGGCAAAGATCGGTCCCCTGGACTCTCACTATCTACAGGTACGGTCCCCAGTTATCATGAATGTATAAACATCATGTGATCGGCCTTGTATCACCTCTGCGATTGGCAATCTAGTCCGAGGGGCTAGTGATGAGAACTCTAGGACCGGGTACCCTGTAATGGGTGAGGCCCGATAAAAGTTGGGACAACTTAAATAATCAAAACGAACACTTACAGCCCATTTACACCTTTAGGAAGAGCGGCCCGATGTTCAACACATAGGACCGAAGATAACCTTAGTAAATAATAGCGTTATCTGCAAGCTGGCTCCGGGGTTCGGTCCGAACAGTTATAAAACGGTTACAGGCTCACGCGTTCCACGCTTCGGGCCCTGTCGCGTTTATCACGCCTCGGGCCCGATCACGCAGACCACGCATCGGTCCCAACCTCGTTTTACATCCTACGACAACAACCTCTAACAAACTTGTCAGAGGCGGTTACAGGACGTGGATTACACTCGCCGGCAACTCTATAAATACAGGGCAAGACGAAGGAAAAGGGAGGACCCTTTGGACGTAGAAGAACAGGCTGTTACGCTGCCGGATTCTTCTTGCTTTCTTTACCTCGTCATTTTCATTTAGCCTGTTTTGTATGAACTTTGATTCATTTCTTTAGTGAGCAGGCTAAGAGCATAATCAGCTCTTNTGGCTTTTGAACTGTGTATAATTCAATTTCCGATCCAAACGTTTTGTTAATTAATAATAGATCCCAAAAGTAAAAATAAGATAAAATATAAGGGCCTGAATGAGAAAATAAGAACATCTATTACAAAATCATCCTTCCCTAGGGTTTTGAAACCCTCACTTGTAGAACAAGAAGATGTCCAAGAAGAACGATCTCGCTCGACGAAAAAGGCTTCACGCATTCGATTTAAAAAGTAATTGGATTTTTCTGCCGAAGCTTCTGCAATCTGTATTGATACTCTGGTTTCTGCCTTTTATCGATTTCTTAGTACTTCTTGATTGATTGTGAAAACAGGGGAAAAAGAAGCGAATGGAAAGAGGGAAAATAAGCTTGAAGCGAAGAAAAACAAGATGAAGGTGATTTTTTTGAATTGATTGCTCACTGTGTTGCACAGATTCATTTTTTGTCTACTTTTCGCTGTAATTTCATCATGGGTTTCGTAAACCATGTCAAGACATCATTTTTCGGAAAGTAAAATGGAAGATCACATAGGGAAACCTATAATTTCATTATGAGTTTTGTTAACCATATCAAGAAATCATATAATAACTTGTTCAATCTTTTATATGTATGGTTTCCTCCCTTGATTCCGTTAGTACACGCTCTTCTTTCGTAAATTTGGCCAGACTCTATAATTTCAACATGGTATTGAAGGTGGTTTGATTCATTTCAAGTTGAAACCTTATGATTGGATTTTAGGGGAGTGTTCCACATTACTAAAAGAAGTGAGATTGATTAGATTTATAAGTGCATGAATTCCTCCTCTTAATCCTGTTCGTTCACGCCGTCGTAATTTCGGCTAGACTCTATAATTTCAACATGATATTAGAGCTGGTTTGATTCATTTCAAGTCGAAAATTTATGATTGGACTTGAGGGGAGTGTTTAATTTGTTCCACATTGTTAAAAGAAGTGTGATTGATTAGGTTTATAAGGGCATGAATTCCAACACATAATGACTTGTTCAAGTCTTTTAAATGTGTGAGTTCCTTCATTTAATCTCGTTCATTTATGCTCTCCCGTCGTAATTTCGGGCAAACTCTATAATTTCGACAGATCAAACAGGGAAACCTATAATTTCATTATGAGTTATATTAACCATAACAAGAAATCGAAGATCTCTTAAGGGTTAGGTGTAATTTGGTTTTCTTTACATTTTTAGGTTGATGGCGGCATTAAGAAGAAGAAGAAGGGTGAACGTGGATTTGCGGTAGGAAAGAAGAAATTGAAAACAAAGTTAACGCCATTGGCAAAAGCTAAGGCAGCTCAGGCAATGGAGGTAGACAAGTGATCGAGCGATGCTATAATCTTAAGGATATAGGCCTCTGATTGTCCAATCACAGATGCCTTGTTCTTACAAGGTAACATTTCGATGATAAACTGGATTTTCTCATTGCCCATATTTATCAAATGTTTTGAGAGATGAGAATTTAGATTGAGAAAATGGCGTCTTTGGTCCTAGTAGTTTGATCATTTTGGCAAATTTAGTCCTCCAAGTTTATTTTGGTATTTTCAGTCCTCGAATTTTGGACATTTGGCAAAATCGATCCTCCTATTTTGGAACATTTGGCAAAATCGGTCCTCAAATTTTATATTTAGTTCTCCAAATGAAATCGAACAAAATTGGTCCATGTAGTTTGATCGTAGTGGAAAAATTAGTCTCTGTATTATATAAAAATGAAAAATGAAAAATTACAAACTTTGGGACCAAATTTGCCATAAATATAAAACATGGATGATCTAATTTGTCAAATGTGGCAAAGTAGGATGACTAATTTTACAATAAATAAAGTTAATGGACTTAATTTGCCACAATTGTCAAAATTGAAGGACCAAAATTGTCAAAATAGGAAACTACGAGGATCAAATTTGTGCGCCGTCCATTTAGATTTACTAGGAACGACCTCTTTTCTGCATGAGTATCATTATCATTTTGATTGGTATATTGCATTACGCACCATGTTGTCGTCTTCGGTCGAGATATTGGTTAATCGGTTTTGACCAATATACGAATCAAAATGATTTTGACTGGTATTACTATTAAAGTGTGTTGCATATTTAGTTTTTATAGAAATATATGAATCGGATTCTCAATGATTTGTGATTCTCGAATGATTGTTGAATCGTATAGGTACGTACATATAAGGGAAAATTTTAAACATCAAAATGAATAAAAAATCTAAAAAATCAATTTTTTTATTCCATAATAAATTATTATATTATAAACTTTATTTTGTATTTGAGTGTATTTTAGCTTTTTAAGATTTATGATCATTTTTTATCATATCTTATTGTTATTATTTTTTTGATGATTAAGGTATAGGTTATTGTGGTGAGATATGATGATTGTAAATTTTTAAATATATTTGGTAAAATTACAGTATTATGATCGTCATTTATGTAAAAATATTAATATATCTTATATATAAAAAATAATAAATATGATTGATGAGAACTCTAGGACCGGGTACCCTGTAATGGATGAGGCCCGATAACATTTGGGCCGACTTAAATAATCAAAACGAACACTTACAGCCCACTTACACCTTCAGGAAGAGCGGCCCGATGTTCAACACAGATGATCGAAGATAACCTTAGTAAATAAAAGCGTTATCTGACAGCTGGCTCCGGGGTTCGGTCCGAACAGTTACAAAACGGTTACAGGCTCACGCGTTCCACGCTTCGGGCCCTGTCACGTTTATCATGCTTCGGGCCCAATCACGCAGACCACGCATCGGTCCCAACCTCGTTTTACATCCTGCGATAACAACCTCTAACAAACTTGTCAGAGGCGGTTACAGGACGTGGATTACACTCGCCGGCAACTCTATAAATACAGGGCAAGACGAAGGAAAAGACAGGACCCTTTGGACGCGGAAGAACAGACTGTTACTCTGCCGAATTCTTACCGCTTTCTTTGTCTCGTCATTTTCATTAGTCTGTTTTGTATGAACTTTGATTTATTTTTTTCAGTGAGCAGGCTAAGAGCATAATCAGCTCTTAGTCGAGTGGTTTTCACCCCAGTTCACGGGGTTTCCACTATATATTGCCGTGCATTCATTTTGGTTTTTAGCTTTTAATCGTCTTCCACATTTTAAAGAAATCAGAACCGAGTTCGTTTGTTGATCGAATCGGACGACTGTTGGTACCCCCTAAAAAGGGACCATAACAAAAATATTATATAATATTTTCTCAGTATAACATACATTATTCTACCATTATTTATCTAATGCTCTTTAAACACATATTATTCTACATTTTTTTCTAAAGTAGACTATTTAACAAAATATAATTTAAAAAATGGCTTTTTAGCAAAATGCTCAATTTGGAGCGAATTGTGTATGGGTTCGTTAAGAGAGGTTGGTTTACATGACTCTAGTTGTTTTTCGAGAACACTCCAATACTAATATGATTTTTAATTTAGATTAGACTCATTTAGTATAGCGATAATAAAATAACAATTTGATAATTGTATCGTATAAAGTTAAGATGATTTCGAAGTTACTATTTTTAGTAATTTCATCGTAGAAAATAACGACTAATTAAAAAAGTTTACTACTATCAATATTTATAATGTATGTAAAGCATAAATATCTTGAATGGAACTACTTTAAAATAAAGCAATATTTTTTGAGCAATAAAGCAACATTTTGTCATGAATCTTATAAAAAAGATAAGGTGTGATTAAGTTCTATTACACCGATTCTCCAATTTTCCTTACGTACCCATGTCGGATCGTGTCCGACTCTCCGACTCGCTACGACACTTGACACAAAACGATGTCGTTTTGATTTCTTCATTAATTATATTTTTTCTTCGTTAGAAAAATGACTTATATGCGTTCATGACTTTGTCATATAATCTATCTACTTGTGAATTAATCGTGTAAGCAATAATGGACCGAAATATGGTTGTTTTTGGGTAGACATGAAATATAACAACTATATTCATTTTTATAAAGTTGAATTATCTTATATAATAAATTGATAAACTATTTATAGTTTAAAAAATATAGTTTATGTAACTTTCAACAAATTTTAACATTATTTAATATTATTTTATTTAAAAATAATAGCCGAGTCGAAAATAATAGTCGAGTCGAGTCGCACCGAGTCGGTTGGACGAATCGGTGCCGCATAGTGATTAAATTGATATTTTGTAGGGACAAGATTGTAAAAGTCCACATCATTTTGTTTTTTTTCTTATGCTGCTTTTTTTAGAAGAGATAGTTTCATATTTTCTTTTAGTGTTTTTTTTATATTTTGATATTATAATGTATTTTTTCTTCATTCTTTATCCCACATTAATTTACAATGTTTTCACGTTCTAATTCCACCCGTAAACTATACAAATATCAATTAATTTGTATATTCTTTGATTTTGTATATATCGGTAATATGTGTCTTCTTTTCCGTACTTGTTAATGTATTTTATTTTAAAATAATTGATAATATGTAGATTATTTTATTTTTTCTAAAACTGGAATGTATTTATAAATATTTTTTATTTATATAATTTGTTAAAGTAATGTAAATAAAATGAATAATAAAAATTGTAAATATAGACATTATAAGAGTGATAAAATAAGTTTGCAAAAATATTGATATTAATATTAAAAAAAATGATAATAAAAACTAACGTGAAATATAATGAAATTAATAGGGAAAAAAAGTCAAATAGCGTAGACTTCAAATAATGCATGAGTAGTTGTACTTTTAAAAAAATTAATTGCACTCATTAAAAATACACAACAAATATATCAATATTTTACTGACATTATAATATCAGGGTAAAATTTTACTGTAATAGTTCAACTTTTTATGTTTGTTTTTCTAGCACCAATAAAAAATAGTATGACTGTATAACACTGACAACTTTAATGTTTAGCATTATAGCATTGATTTATTATTTAAATGATTACTTTTTAATTAAAATATTTTATCTTCCATGTGTCATGTATTTTGTGAATAAAAATTGTGAAAGAATCATGATATCATTAGTTACAAAATAAATACACATTGAGTTATATAATATTATTAATCATGATATACCCTTAAGTTTGAAATTTAAAATGTTATAATAATTGCCAATTCTTTAGAATATTCTTAGGATAATTAGAATAGACTATATTTGAGAGTAAATATTTTATTCCAATGGAAATAATCAAGTTCAAACATTACTGGTTTCAAAAAGGATATTAGAAAAATAAAAAAAATTAATATTTATTGTAAAAACAATAAGACTACATGAAAATATTAATAATAATAATAACTATACTTGATATTAACCACATTAATCGGCATTACCAATATACATAAAAATTAGACTAATCAATCCCTTTATTAGAATACCAATCAAATTATGATTTGATATCATTAAGGTATTTTATATAAAAATGTCTTAAGTGTATAATTATAAATAAAACAATACTCCCAACGTATTAAATTTCGTTGATTACAAATTACAAATTTTAATAATTAACTTAATTTTAACCATGCCTTTTATTTTTTTTATGTTAGCCTAAACACTAAATACATTTTTAAAAAATAGAGAATGTAACAACATTTTATATTAATTATCATCAATTACGAAGCACTGTTATATGTGTAATTGTTTAGGGTTTAGGGTTTTAATACATTTTATCTTCCATGTGCCATTAGGGCAATTACAATTACAATTAAATTGTAATTGTTGTCATGCTATACTCTTAAAACATTTAAATTTCATGATAAAAAACTTACAATGTTAGCGGTATAAATTTATTCCTATAATATTATCCATTATTGCAAAATCCAAATGTACCGTTAGTAAATTATATATCCATACGCATATTAAATATCAAATATTAATATTTATGGTTAATAATATAACTTTTATGCTATCAATCATATATCGAATGTGCTTAATACATTAATGTATCGCATCTACATTACTATATCAAAATAATAAAATTAGTTTTTCCAAAATTAATATCTTTTTCCAAATCAAACAAATTATGTTTTAATGATCTGATTAAAATATTGTCAATATTAAAATCCACACTAGCCAATATTGACAGATTTTTGGGTTGTCGGGTGTGTTTGAAAGTATAGAATTTGTTTCAATTTTTCATTTGGATGGATAAAATCTCAGTTAGGATAATTCAGTTTTTTTCATTTTGTGTTATTCTTATTTATAAATTTGGGGCTACACATTAAGATATCATAATAATATTGGTATTACACAAATTACAACATAATTAATATGTAAATAATTTTTAAAACAATTTCGAAACCTTCAAACTGAATAATATAATTGATAGCATAAAAATTATAATATTAACCATAAATATTAAATATTAATACTTGATATTTAATATATGAATACATATATAATTGGATGTTTTAAAAAAGTACCCACTACAAAAAAATGAATTTTACCAAAATACCCATTTAACCTATAAAATCTCATATAAAAAAAACTATGATATGTATTTTGGCAAAATAGATGTCTTGCAGTTGACATTTCTATTTATGCAAAATAGGCTATATAATTTAGAGTATATTTTTTTGGATTTTGAATGATAGATGGTAAATAGTATCAATAAAGTATTGTTATATTTATTATATATTTTTAATTCGATTTAATTAAAAACTTCTTTTAATATCAACATTTTGTCCTGGTTTTCAATATCAAACTTATTCCTCAATCTAAATTGACATTATTATTTATTTTGATATGTTATATAATATTTTGTATTGTTAAACTTGATTATAATAAAACACATACTAGAGTCCCGAAGCCCTCGTCACTACTGAAGTCCACAAGGGATGTGTGGTAGAGNCGTAATTTTACAGATTTTCAGAAGCATGTACCTGATCCAAAGAAAAGCTCAAAGGGGTCTTTTGACAGGGGTAATCTTTATAATCTTGCCTTTTGAACTTTGGCTCAAGTTTGTCATTTCCTTGTTAAATCCGTCAATTTTCTCGGTTTTAGACAAGAACTTACCTCATTCAACATTTATTATTAACCTCTGTGTTCATGGGATAAGTTATTTGCAATTTGGACATCATTTTGTTTGTGGATTTTGATATTTGTCTGAATGACACAGATGTTGCTCTAGCTAAGCTTGAAGATGAAAAGATGGTGTCTTTCATCAAGGCATGGGAACATGGAGAAAAATCCAAGGCAGAAAACAAGTCAGTCATTCTTCTTAACTCGTTTACAAATATGCATTTTGTTAACCAAAACTTAAGCTCTTGGTTGATGCCCTAAATTGTTCTTGTGTATCTTTTAGGAATAACAATTTGTTTTTTTAACAGATTTTTTTTATTCAAAACTTATGAGAATCTCGAAACAATGTACAAATTTAGGATTACATCAGGAATTTAAAATAGCTTCGTTTGGGGTTGGAATCCGTTCGTAATCCTAGTATGCACTTGAGTTAGCTAATCTTAAATCATTGAAGAGCAATTGGTTCCTTCTATATGAGTGTCTCCAAAGTAAGGCTATAACTGAGAATTTCATGGTCATTCTAACTAAATTTTTCGATGTTTTCTTCTGAACCAATATCATAACTTCTCCCCATGAGTTGTGTATACATGGTTTGTTAAATTTCTAGAGTCGGGTCAATTTCATGTGGGAGTGTGACGAATATAGCATATAAGAGGATGATACCATACCGTAAAAGACTTGAACAAGTCATTTACTATCGTCCACATCTAAATTCCGATGTGGGATAATTTCTTCATATTCAACATGGTTGCCTACTTCGTTGTTTCTATAAGAAAAATTCCTCCCAAAATAAATGCACTAAGGACTCTTCGTCCTTTGAGCACATTGTACAAGCCGAAGGGCTCACAATAATCCTTCCGTCCATTAACAAACTTGGTCGAAGGGAAACTTTCTTTTAATATCAACCATAGGAAGATTTTGATCTTCTTAGACCACCATTCTTGACACCAAGCTCTATTTGGAGTAACGTGATAAGTAGTCCGACTATTGTTTAATGTAATGTATACCTCATTGCCATCTTGCGACGAAAAAATACCAGATAAATCCTCAAATCCAAAACAATAGCCATCCTCTCCAACTCATATATCTTGACCAAATTAACTTCCATAAAGCGATCCCGTAGCTCCAACTCACTGTGGGATTGCTTCCGAGCTCTGTTCGAATCTCCGACATCTTCCGGAATAACGATTTGTTATTTTCATCTTAATAAACGGTTTAAAAAAGTTATGTCAAATTCCATACATTATTCTTAACTCGATTACAAATCTGTTAAGCTCTTGTTTGATGTCGAAAACTCTTCTAGGAACAACGATTTGTTATTTTCGTATTAATAAACTTTTTCGTTCTAAAAAAGTTGTGTATTTTGCTCTGATTCTCATAGCACCAAAATATGTTGTTGTCTTAATCTGATCAGGGCACAGAAGAAAATATCAGAAGTTATTTCATGGGAAAACACAAAGAAAGCAGCTCTTGATAGNAGTTCGTTTCTTTTGTAGTATTATATATATATATACATATAGAAACGGAAATGGTGGAAGCGGAAGCGGCGCCGGTGGAGGGTTGTCGGAGAAGCCGGAAGGGGTTGAGGCGATGGCTAAGGATAAAGTAGTGGCTCACGGCGCTGGTAAATGATATGAAATATCAATGAATGAATAGCGGAATTTTTTGATGGGTTTTCTTTTTCGATTTTGTCGTAATTTTACAGATTTTCAGAAGCATGTACCTGATCCAAAGAAAAGCTCAAAGGGGTCTTTTGACAGGGGTAATCTTTATAATCTTGCCTTTTTAACTTTGGCTCAAGTTTGTCATTTCCTTGTTAAATCCGTCAATTTTCTCGGTTTTAGACAAGAACTTACCTCATTCAACATTTATTATTAACCTCTGTGTTCATGGGATAAGTTATTTGCAATTTGGACATCATTTTGTTTGTGGATTTTGATATTTGTCTGAATGACACAGATGTTGCTCTAGCTAAGCTTGAAGATGAAAAGATGGTGTCTTTCATCAAGGCATGGGAACATGGAGAAAAATCCAAGGCAGAAAACAAGTCAGTCATTCTTCTTAACTCGTTTACAAATATGCATTTTGTTAACCAATACTTAAGCTCTTGGTTGATGCCCTAAATTGTTCTTGTGTATCTTTTAGGAATAACAATTTGTTTTTTTAACAGATTTTTTTATTCAAAACTTATGAGAATCTCGAAACAATGTACAAATTTAGGATTTACATCAGGAATTTAAAATAGCTTCGTTTGGGGTTGGAATCCGTTCGTAATCCTAGTATGCACTTGAGTTAGCTAATCTTAAATCATTGAAGAGCAATTGGTTCCTTCTATACGAGTGTCTCCAAAGTAAGGCTATAACTGAGAATTTCATGGTCATTCTAACTAGATTTTTCGATGTTTTCTTCTGAACCAATATCATAACTTCTCCCCATGAGTTGTGTATACATGGTTTGTTAAATTTCTAGAGTCGGGTCAATTTCATGTGGGAGTGTGACGAATATAGCATATAAGAGGATGATACCATACCGTAAAAGACTTGAACAAGTCATTTACTATCGTCCACATCTAAATTCCGATGTGGGATAATTTCTTCATATTCAACATGGTTGCCTACTTCGTTGTTTCTATAAGAAAAATTCCTCCCAAAATAAATGCACTAAGGACTCTTCGTCCTTTGAGCACATTGTACAAGCCGAAGGGCTCACAATAATCCTTCCGTCCATTAACAAACTTGGTCGAAGGGAAACTTTCTTTTAATATCAACCATAGGAAGATTTTGATCTTCTTAGACCACCATTCTTGACACCAAGCTCTATTTGGAGTAACGTGATAAGTAGTCCATTATTTTGTAATGCAATGTATACCTCATTGCCATCTTGCGAGGAAAAAATACCAGATAAATCCTCAAGTCCAAAACAATAGCCATCCTCTCCAACTCATATATTTGGACCAAATTAACTTCCATAAAGCGATCCCGTAGCTCCAACTCACTGTGGGATTGCTTCCGAGCTCTGTTCGAATCTCCGACATCTTCCGGAATAACGATTTGTTATTTTCATCTTAATAAACGGTTTAAAAAAGTTATGTCAAATTCCATACATTATTCTTAACTCGATTACAAATCTGTTAAGCTCTTGTTTGATTTCGAAAACTCTTCTAGGAACAACGATTTGTTATTTTCGTATTAATAAACTTTTTCGTTCTAAAAAAGTTGTGTATTTTGCTCTGATTCTCATAGCAACAAAATATGTTGTTGTCTTAATCTGATCAGGGCACAGAAGAAAATATCAGAAGTTATTTCATGGGAAAACACAAAGAAAGCAGCTCTTGATAGCAAGCTAAAGAAATATCAGGTAATCAATCAGCTTCTTCAAGGTTTAAGTAAACTTAATATACATCACTGAATGAATGAACTTGTAGGAGGATATAGAGAAGAAGAAAGCAGAGCATGGAGAAAAAATAAAGAACAAAGTAGCTGCAATTCATAAACAAGCAGGGGAGAAACGAGCTGTAGTCAAAGCACAACAAGGCGAAGAATTGCTTAAAATCGAGGAATCCGCTGTGAAGTTTCGTGCAACTGGTCATACTCCTCCAAAGGGACGTGGATGCTTTGGGGGAGCTTAATGGTTTGGTTGTGTTCTTGTATATATGTTATGTTTTTTATTGTGTTGCTCTTGTGGTGTGGTTGAAAAAATGTATGGTTTGTTCTCGTTTGAAGCCAAAGTTGAATGAAGATTTCAGCTGTGAGAAGCTTGAAGATTTGATTTGTTTTGTTTGTGTTCGTATTTGTTCGTTCAAATATGATGATTGGTTGAAGCCGAACGAGTTTGAATAAAACTTTAAAAGAACATGAATATGTTTATGAATGTTAGAATTTGAGTTTTTTTTATTATGAGAAAATGACTGTATTCCTCCTAAATTTTTATAATTTTGGTTAAATTGATCATTATAATTTATAATGATATATTTAATTTTCAAATTTTAAGATTTAGACAAATTTGATTATCCAAGATAAACCATTGACTAATCAAATTCTCAAATTTGAAATCGATCCATAAAATTTGATTTTGGGTGATAATCTTAATTATCTAAATTGAAAAACTTTTTGGATCAATTATGTCATACATAGTAAACTTTTGGAACAAGCAAATGCTCAAAGCCAGGATACTCACTTTGCGAGTTAAATAAGACGAGGTACGAGCTGATTTGTATAGTTCAAGTATCTAACAATGGGTTATATTTTGATGCTTGGACTTATTGTTTTGTTCTTTTTCGTGGCTCTTTAGATTGGATGGTGTTGATGTTGTTGTTGCATAGAATAAACATGTTAGGAATTGATGTTGGTTGATAGTCGAAGGGTTCGGTGGGTGGGTATGACCGACTAGAGAGATTATATACACTTAGTATCAGGGGTATAAAGGGGTTAATGTCGATCGGCGTGAAGACCAACAAGATGAAACATAACATGAAGTGATAATATTGATCGGTTTGATTGCTCTCATCAAGCAAATGTGATAAGTCTATTTGATAGCGGTCAAATTGGACTTAGATCGATATATCTTGTTGGCTACATATATGTAAGAAGCAATCAAAGATATGGAGATAAAATATTCAATAGATTATTTTATATAGATTAGATCTTAATTTGAACTCTATAAATAGTGAGTTTCATTAACAGAGTCCTAATTAATCTAGGATGTGACATATAGTTCTTTATCTTTTTTGTGATAGTGAATTCACGATCCATGTTAATCGGTTACGTGATTTTTTTTTATTTTGGGTTTTCACACTAAATCTTGTATCTTCTATGTATCTTCATTTACGTTTGGTTCTTATTGCATGAATTTGATTTGGACTCAGAATAATATATAACAATATGTTATGTCTTATAATTGTGTCAATGAAACTCTCTATTTAAATAGTTCGGATCAAGATTTAATAGAGTAAATATCCTACCGGATTTTATACAATACATGTAGCTAATAAAATACTGTGTGAGGACCTCTCAAGTTGGTCGATACCATCTTCAATATTAGGTTTTCATCTATCAGTCTTCCAATCCGATTAACATTAGCTCCTCGATACCCCGTATAAGTCATGTTGACCTACCAAATCAAATCTTCCACATTAAGTGCATTTGATCTCCCCAATTGATCATGTCCGGCTATCGAACCTTTCGAGTATTACCTCACCTCAATTCTTAACCATTTTTTTATAAAATCTATCATAATTGGAAGTATGATGTAAATTAGATTACTTTATAAGAAAGTTATAGATCATACAAATGATTTATTTAATTTTTTTTACGTCAAGTACAACTGAGCAAAGGGGAAACATATTCAGCTTCAAAACAACATGGGTAGCCATAATTTTCACAAATTCATCAACAAAAATGAAGGACATGATGATTTTCTGTCACCAACTCTATCAACATTATGCTAACACACTCTCCTCCCTAACAAATTCATCATAATATCAATATTACGCTAACAAATTGAAGCTCTAGTCGATGCAGATTATGGCGAAACATATCTGGGCCGGCCCATCACCCCTAACCCAACATCCAGTCCATTCGTAGGAGAAACCTTTAGGTTTTAAATATATTTTGTAACGGATATATTACCGTTAGTTTATGAGGATAAATACTCTATTTTGTATGGTGTTAGAGATGGGAATTGAACATCAGTACGAGTAAATTTGACGTCTGGATTCCTGCACTTAGATTAATCTGGTTTTAGTAATTTTAAAATTACATTTTCAATACTTAATCTAAGGGTGATGTTTGACGGTGACCCTCCAACTTTCGGGCAGTGTAAATGACATGTCTTCCAAGTTACGAAATTACAAATATGACACTTTGAGTTAACAAAAATATGCAAATATGACACCTCAAGTTATTACAAATATGCACATATGATCCTCAAACTTTAATTAAATACATGTAATACACATCAAGTAAACAATATCGTTAATATTGATCATCTAACAACATTGTTATTGTTTTACATCTGTTATGGTCCCTTTTTAGGGGTACCAACAGTCATCCGGTTCGTCAACAAACGAACTCGGTTTTGATTTGTTTTTATTGGGAAAACGATTAAGAAACTGGAAACAACAATGAGACAATGCGATTTATAGTGGAAATCCCATGAATTGGGGATAAAACCAATTGACTAAGAGCGAATTAAGCTCTTAGCCTGTTCACTAATCAAATGATCCATTACAAAATACAGTGAAGGCTTAAAGAAGATAACAGGGAATAAGAAAACAATAAGAACTCCGGCAGGGTAACGGTCTGTTCTTATGCATCCAAATGATCCTTCTTTTTCCGTCGTTGTGCTCTGTATTTATAAAGTTGAGGGCGTGTGTAATCCACGCTCTGTAACTGACTCTGATAGGTTTGTTAAAGGTTCTTGTCGCGCGATATAAAACGAGGCTGGGACCGAAGCGTGGTCTGCGTGATCTGGCCCAAGGCGTGGTAAACGTGTGGAGGCCCGAAGAGTGGAACGCGTGGGTTTGTAACCGTTTGGACCGAACCACGGAGGCAACTGTCAGAAACCATTTTATTTCGCCAAGGTTATCTTCGGTCCCATCGCGGAACATCGTGTCATTCTATCTTAAGTACATTGCTGGGCTGCACAAGTTCGCTTCTATCATGTGGATCAACCCAATCGTTATTGGGCTACATCTATTGCAGGGTAGATGCACATTTCTCAAACTTGAAGTATTAATTTTATATAATTTTTCGTAGAAAACTTATTTGTATAATTTATGAATATTGAGAACATTCCAATATGAAACGAAAATAAAATGGTTTTGATAGCTGTAGGTGTAATTAGCTTTATTGCTATCATTTCGCTTTATGCAATCAAATCTTCATGAATTCCACAAGTGCGTTATGTTTTCCTTCTGATGAAGTTTATTCTTTGTTGTTGGTTCATGTTATCATAAGAACAAGTTTTTTTTTCCCTTTTGTTGAAGCATGCATTATTTTTGTTCACTCTTAGATTCTGCGCATCTTGCTTTGTAATAGAGACAGGGCTTCAAAGGCTATCATATTGCAACATGTTCTGGGGTTTTAGTTGATCTTTTGAATGTAATATTGGGAATGGGTCTATGGAGAGAATTGTGAGATGCTAAAATTCGTGCCAGGGATTGCTAGCAGAAACTTACCGAGTAAGAGCAATGGAAAATCTCTAGTTATTAATGCGAATAAGCATTTGGGTGGATTGTTAAGAGATGGTAGAGTTGATGAAGCTAGAAAGCTGTTCGACGAAATGCCTCAAAGGGATGAGTTTACATGGAACACGATGCTAGCTGGCTATGCAAATGCAGGGAGGATTGTTGAAGCTGGGAAACTCTTTGATGAGATTCCTAAAAGAAGTTCGATTACTTGGTCAGCCCTTGTTTCTGGGTACTGCAAGATCGGGTGCGAATACGAGAGCTTTCGGCTATTTTACGAAATGCAGCAAGAGGGGCATAGCCCCAGTCAATTCACATTGGGTAGTATCCTCAGGCTGTGCTCTATTAAGTGCCTTCTAACTAGAGGTAAACAAATTCATAGTTACGCAGTGAAATCACGATTCGATATAGATGTGTTTGTCGTTACCGCCCTCATTGATGTTTATGCGAAATGCTTGTGTGTTATGGAAGCTGAATATCTCTTCGAGGGAATGTCTGGAGGACGAAAAAATCATGTTACATGGACTGCAATGATCAATGGATATTCCCTAAACGGTGATGCCGAGAAAACAATTCAATTCTTTGTAGCGATGAGAGCAGAAGAAGTCGAGGCAAACCAGTATACATTTCCCGGGGTATTGTCATCTTGTGGCGCTTTATCTGATCTTGAATTTGGAATGCAGGTTCATAGTTGTATTATTCATGGTGGTTTTAGTTCTAATCTATTTGTGCAAAGTGCGTTGGTCGATATGTACTCGAAATGCGCTGATCTAAGAAGTGCTTGGAAAATGGTCGAGTCCATGGAGATCAATGATTCCATTTCTTGGAACGCATTGATTCATGGATGTGTAAGCCATGGTATTTTTCACCAAGCATTATTGTTCTTTAAAATGATGCATGCTAAAGATATGAAACTCGACGAATTTACGTACCCCTCGGCTATAAACTCTATTGCTTTGATGAAAGATTTGGCTAATGGATACACTATTCATTCTTTAGTTCTCAAATCTGGATTTCAAGATAATACTCTGGTCAGCAATGCTCTTATTGACATGTATTCTAAGCACAATAACTTAGATTCCGCAACTAAATTATTCGACTTTTTGATCGAAAAAGATGTTGTATCTTGGACCTCTCTAATTACCGGCTATGCTCACAGCGGTTGCCATGATGAAGCTCTTATATTATTCTCTAGAATGCGGAAAAACGGAACAAAACCCGATTCCGTAGTTCTCTCGAGTTCATTAAGTTCATGCGCCGAGGTAACTTCGCTTACTCTAGGAACTCAAGTTCATTCGTATTGTATAAAATCCGGTATTGAAGCATCGTTATCAGTTAACAATTCTCTGATCTCATTATACTCACATTGTGGTTATTTAGAGCAAGCCAAACGAGTTTTCGACTCGATGAAATCGAGAAACGTGATCTCTTTTACAGCATTAATAATGGGATATGCTCAAAATGGTGAAGGAATGAAGTCAATTAAGCTTCATGAAAAAATGATAGCTTGTGGTATAAAGCCAGATTTCATAACTTTTATTGGTGTTCTATTTGCTTGTAGCCATACAGGTCTTACTAAGCTAGGGCAACACTATTTTAACTCCATGTTAAAAGACTACAAAATCACACCAGGCTCCGATCACTACGCTTGTATGATCGATCTTCTCGGACGATCAGGTAAACTAAACGAAGCCGAAGAGTTACTAAGTAAAATGAAAGTAAAACCAGATGCAGCAATATGGAAATCTCTACTCTCCGCATCCCGAATCCATCGAAACATCGATCTTGCAAAGAAAGCAGCATCGAATCTCTTCGAACTCGAACCGTATGATTCGGTTCCGTATGTTATATTATCTAACATGTATGCATCTACAGGGAAATGGGAAGAAGCAGCATCCATTAGAAAAGTGATGAAAACAAAGGGAATTAGTAAAGAACCAGGGCAAAGCTGGATGGAGATTAAAGGTAAGATTTACATATTTACGTCGAATGATCGGAAGCATCCGGAAGCCGGGGTTATTTTTTCGAAGCTCGATGAGGTAGTTATGGTTATAAGGGGAATAGGGTATGTTCCTGATATGAGTTTTGAACTACATGATATAGATGAAGATGGGAAAAGAGAGGGTGTTTGTTATCATAGTGAAAAATTGGCTGTGGCATTTGGGCTAATTAAGGTTTGTGAGGAGTGTTGTATTTATATATACAAGAATATTCGTGTTTGTGGTGATTGTCATAGTGCAATAAAGTTTATATCAAAAGCTTATAAGAGGCGTATTGCGTTGAGGGATTCGAATCGATTTCATCATTTTAGGGATGGTGAATGTTCTTGTGGTGATTATTGGTGAATGTTATCTTGTTTTGATTCGTGATTCAAGCTTAGGGATGCATGGATCTGGTCCGTACCCCGATCGACATCATCTCTTTATGATAGATTTATCTTATCGATCTTTGAAGTTGATCGATATTAGCCTCTCGATACCCCTGATCCATGATATGATGGAATTCACAACCAAATATGTATGTATATATTTTATTTAGACTTGATCAAACCAACCACTCAATTCGTTTAAATACATATTACTTGTAGTTTGATTAAATTGGATATTTTTAGTGGAACTCATAATCCAATCTGCTTAAGTACATATTACCTGGATTTGGCTAAATCTAATTAAGAATCTATGGGTCTACACCTCTGCTCCACCGACTCTCCAATTTTCCTCACGTACCTGTGTCGGACTGTGTCCGACTCTTCGATTCGCTACGACTCTTGACACAAAACGACGTCGTTTTGATTTCTTCATTAATTATATTTTTTATTCGTTAGAAAAATGACTTATATGCATTCATGACTTTGTCATATAATTTATCTACTTGTGAATTAATCGTGTAGCAATAATGGACCGAAATATGGTTGTTTTTGGGAAGATATGAAATAGAATAACTATATTCATTTTGTATAAAGTTAAATTATCTTATATAATAAATTGATAAATTATTTGTAGTTTAAAAAATATATTTGATGTAACTTTCAATAAATTTATCATTATTTAATATTATTTTATTTAAAAATAATAGCCGAGTCGAAAATACGACTCTTATACTTTTGCCGAGTCGTGTCGGATCGAGTCGTACCGAGTAGGTTGGACGAGTCGGTGCCGCATAGGTCTACACTAGTTAAGTTTTTATCGAATCTTATTTTTAAATTGGTATTGAAAATCATGTTTTTCCGGCTATTATGAACAATTGTCAACAAAGCATATCTCTTGATCATTACAAATAGATAAATTGAGCTTTAATAATTATTTAAGACCTAATTGATTCAGGTAAATGAATAAAGCCCGTTCAAGACCCTTTCGAGCCCAATTTATCAATGTTCAAGGTCAAGTTTATTTTATTCAAAACCCGAACTTATTTGTGTTCCTATAATAATATTGTTATCGCTGCTAAAAAATCAGCAATAACAAAATTTAGATCCCCTTTCATGGGTAGGGATCCTATGAAAAAATAATACGAAAACAAGAAGTAAAAAAACACGATTTTTATACGTGTAAAACTTTTCTGTAAATGAAAAGATAAAAAACCACCCAGACCGTAGCCTTGGAATCCAATATAAACATTAAATTTGTGGATTTACAACAAGAGAATAAGATGTAGAAATCACAAGGAAAAATATCATCTTTTGGGGGCATAGTCGTAGGTTTTCCGACCGGAAAAAGAAATAAATAACGGCCTCCTTTAGTTTATCAATAAAACTATCCATTAGATCATCAATCTAAGCCCTCATCCTTAACACTTTAAACATATTTATATAAATAATTAGTTCAGCCCAATTATGACTAACTAGACCCATCAATAATGGAGTCCAATAAATAATGAATCATTAATCTCTAAATTAAGCACAATGGTCTAGTAAATAAGTAACCCGATCCAAATACCACGATAAACTATAAACAATGTCAATTATCAAAATATCTCGATCTGCTTCATTTCTCAACTTGGAAATGACTATATAGAAATATATGTGTACTCGAATAATAAATTTTTCAGGATGATATCAAATATAATATCTATATATATTAATAATACAATATATAAAACCCTAATTCAAAAACCTCAAAGTAAGCCTTGTTTATTTCAAAGAATTCGAACCTTAAAAAACACTTGTTCGAACTGGATTCGTTTACACATCTAAACACGTATAACAGGTCAACCACATAGGCCTACAATGTAACCCCACAAAAGCAGCACTAAAATGTTGCAGCAATCTGCCGTTAGAAGTGAACACAGCAAATTAGACATCTATACCTGTAACTCTCAAAATATTCAAGTTCGGCTTTTCGAAACAGCTCATGATAAGGATCATTCAGCAACGAGAAACCGATTAATATTCCGGGAATCCTTAAGGTTATGATCATGTTTTATGAGGTTTGCTCTAAGAAGCATGCTTCGGATTTCATGTTCGAACTCACTACCGGTTTGCAGTACACGCTGAAATGTCCCATTTCTCTGGTCAGCATGCCTCGCGTAAAGGATTTTGTCATGTGAGTCGATTCGTGCCTGCATCATTCGTATGAGCTTAACACATACAACTTGCAATATGGGAGATACGATTTACCTGTATTTGGTCGTTCGTGATTAGAGATTCGAGCTCCTTCTCCAGGCAGAAAATAGTCGTCTTGAAGGCATTTGCCATCATATGAAGATCCAAAGAGATATATGGGAGTGTGTACTGAATCAAAGCTTTGCTTCGAATCTGTTGGTATAGAGTCTCCACATGATAATGTAAATGAATATCAAGCAACAAATTTGTCTTCATATTTCCAAGATACTCTAAACATGAAGCGTAGTTACTGAAAAATGAGAAAATGCGAGTAAATTTATGGTTTCGTAAATGAATATCAAGCAACAAGTTTGCCTTCAGATTTCCAAGATACTCTAGACATGAAGAGTAGTTACTGAAAAACAAAAAAAATCGAGTAAATTTATGGTTTCGTAAATGAATATCAAGCAACGAGTTTGCCTTCAGCTAGACATGAAGCGCAGTTACTGAAAACAAGAAGAATCGAGTAAATTTATGGTTTCGTAAATGAATATCAAGCAACAAGTTTGCCTTTAGATTTCCAAGATACTCTAGACATGATGCGTAGTTACTGAAAAACAAGAAGAATCGAGTAAATTTATGGTTTTGTAAATGAATATGAAGCAGCAAGTTTGCCTTTAGATTTCCAAGATACTCTAGACATGAAGCGTAGTTACTGAAAAACAAGAGAATTCAACTAAATTTATTCGCCGTAGCATTGGAAAACTAGTTCACCTCGTATAGAAATCATTGATAAGCTCTCTTACTTCTGGTACTAATTCCAGGAATATCCTGAAGTTTACATTGTCTATGACTTTGCTCTGCAACAATGACATTACAATTCATTACGTTGCAAAACAAGTTTCAGTTTAAAAGGTGAAAAGATAGTAAAAAATTTACTTTTAGTTCTGATCGATCAAAGGTTGCAAGTGCACAGAGACTACCATATGTTGCAACATCTTGGGAAGCAATTACTTCGTTGTAATGGTCACCCAATTCCGGTCCAGTTTCGAGAAACTACAAAAACAACCATAGCTTAAGAAACCAAATTCACATAACTAGACGTAAAAGATGCATCAGTACTGGTATAAAATACCTTCCTTGCAGCAAGCTTATATTGTTTCCCATCTAAATATGCTAAACCAGCAGCACACTGAAGCATCGCAATTGTGATAGAATCCAGTGTTTCTTGGCTTTGCTCAGCCTTGCTAACGTAGTCAGCAACATGAATAAACTGACCAGTCTCAATGCTAACAAGGATTGCGTTCAAACACATATCAGTAACATGTTTTGGTGTAGTGCAGTAATCATAGGTACGAACATAGTTCTTTAACGCCTCACCCAACTGACCATGGGCATAATAGAAATCTCCAAGATTATTATATCCCATACGAATACTCTCTTTTATAAAATTTGCCTGCAAAAATGGAATGTAGAGTTGATCATTTTTTCAGCAGTTCAAAAGATCTAAAAGGCAAAAAGTCCAGAAAGAAGCAGTAAATCACTAAAGAATCTACTCATTCTTGTCAGATTTTATGAGCCATATCCCACAAGATTCAAATTCAGTATAAAATTAACGCATATAACGACTAATAGAAAATCAAGAAACTTACTCTGTATGTAGTGAGTTTAGATTCGAGCTTCTTCTTTCTTAAAATTGCGTGTCGATCAACATCATCAGCCCAGGAATTATCCGAACCATAATCCGGTCCCAAACGCCCATCAATCTTAGCAACAACCTCTCTAAAAAACTGCGTATTCACCACCATTTTAATCTCATCATACGCCATTCTCAAAGCATCCAACTGCATCGAAGGCACGCCGCATTTGTCCGCAATGAAAAGCAAACGATTTATCTTCGTTCGCCCAGAATACAAATCCGCGTACGCCTCGATGTCAAGCTGTTCCCCACTAATAACGGGACGCCGATTCTTCGACTCGCCGGAATCTTCACAGTTAGCGTACACCTCATCGTCGTCAAGTACGCCTGCGGTAGCATCCTCTTCTATTACCATCACGAGACCAAGAGTAGAAGCCCTGGAGTAGAAAGTATCTTAGGGCTTTTGGAATCTGCCCCAATTCACCCAATCTTAATTTGGGCTTATAAGCCCAAACCAATATATTCTCCAAATATATAATTATTTTTATCATATTGTATACTAATTATTAATAAAAAATTACGACCTCGTTGATTCGATTCGATTCGATTTGGTTGTAATTGAACAACACTTCAAAATATCTAAATACATATTAATCAAATCATGACCCATACTCAATAAAGAATCAATGAGTCTTTATTTGTCGGTATTTATGGGGTACAATTATTAAACAAATCCTAAAAATCTTACATTATCCACTATTAGATGAATCATGGTGCAAATAAATCATGTTAATTAGTTAGAACAAGTAAGAGCATATGAGAATGAATTATTTTAGAAGAGAAATTGTGTAATTTTCTATGATTTATTGGGTCTCGGGTTCAGTTTTGCAAAAACTCATATGCTATCCAAATAATATCGGGTTTAAAAAAATAAATACAGATCCAATTTTGAAGAATACCAATTTTGAAGACCCATACCATAACCAATTCGGTTCAGATTTTATCCAATTTTATATCTTATCTACATGTTCAACATCCTAATAAAATTGTGATAATTTAAATATTGGCCGTACAAGTAAATACAATACATATAATATTTAAGAATAAGAGTTATTATAGCTAAAAAAATTAAAGAACATTTTAAAAATACCAATAAACTATCGATATACTAATTCTATTAATATGTAGCAACCCCAAATTTTAGAATAATGTAAATGTCGTGCTCTTAAAATTTGTAAAGAACACGCTAAACAACCAAAGTTGATATAATATGTATTATTGATCATCTTAGTTTCAAAAATTGTAAACATTATGTTCTCTAAGTTTAATAATTATATAGTTAGTTTCATATGTACAAAAAATATTATATTTGACTATAATTTAAACTTATAAAGAAGACCATTGGCAAACGGTTTCCAATGTTCAGATGTTTTGTATGCAATTTTCAAAACTTTGGAAATATACTTTTGCTCTATTTCAAATATCGGGGGTGACCCGAGTAATTTTCTCATTATTAACATATACAATATGGAAAAATGACATTAAAAATTATACTTATTTGATTTCACAGCTATTTTAACACTTCAAATTGGTCACATATGTTTAATACTATTTGACATTTAGATTATTTGTCATTAAATGAATACAGTAAATAACATATGAAAAACTGTAAATGAATTCGACTTTGAAAATGATTCGGAAGCAGATGCCAAAACTGCTACTTCTTTTGCACAAGCAGCAATGGTTGAATTGAAGCCCTATTATGGTTTGTAAAGTTTATTAGAAGCATCATTTATGTGACAAAAATTGAAGCATAAACTCAGCTTAAGATTTGTGTGTTAGAAATCGTACCTGAAGTCCCTTTCTAATACCAACCACAAACTTTACCACATATAGGTTTTATTTCGTGTCTCCTGCGCTTGGGTGTCTTAAGAACCAAACTCCTGCAACGCTCAAAACACAATAATGGAAAAAATTAGGTTTTGTTTAGAGTGTTTGGATGTTTTCCGTTTCTATTTAACCAATGTTAAACATATATAAAATAAATATGACTTTTTTAACCGTTGAAAATAACAATAACTAAAATAGTTCTATCTCAAAACATATATGATGAATAGTAAACGTCTCCCTATACAATATTTAAGAAATTGGTCAAAATATCCATTAAAAAATAAAACAAAATCAATGAAAAATCAAATCTCAATTAAGACAATTAAATATAATCAATCAATAATATATTATTATTTAGTTTATATTTACACTTATAAATGATTATTTTATTTTTATTTTGTATTATATTGTATACCACATATATCTTTCTCATTAATAATTTTTTATCTAATTATCCACTTAAAATGATACATTAATTGATATGTTGGTGTATTACAATAACCGATATGTAATTCGCAACTTTTATACATTCGATTTAGAAACCCTAAATTTAATAGAATTTCAACATAACTTAGTATCGTAATCTATACGCGTTTTTTAGTATTAACTAAATTTATTGACCTAGAGATAGCTTATCTGATGGCAATGCAATAAGAACCAGATGTCTAAATCACCTGAGAAAATATAAGAAAAGGGGTGGATATATGAATCAAAGACAAAAACAACATTAATTGTAATAATTACTTATAAATTTGGACTACATTAGTACGGATTATTAATATGTCAAAGTAGCCAACTTTGAGGACTAAAAGATAGATGTTATTACAGTCAAAATACGCGGGATTGTCGAGATACTGTCGTAGAAATTTAAGATTAAATGAGAGGAGAATTGTGATGTGTAGTTCAGTAAATAGGAGAAGTGAATCATAATTAATAATATTTGATTTATATTAAAATTTCGTGGGAGAGGAACGATGAAGCTCGTCTTGTAGAGTCGAGGAGACCAAAGGAGCAACCAAGTACCATGTAACTTAGGGAACCATAGGGTTGATGGAGTGACAATGGAAGAACCATAGCATTCACAGGACCCTCTCTAATATCGATCGTGAGTGGTAAGTCATTTTAGACAATCTAATATTGATTATTGATAGGGAAAATCGATGATTGAATATGATAATTCATAAACATTTACACAAGTAATTTTACCTAAAATGTGACAAATATTGCAATGGAGCAAAAATTTAAACATTTTGACACTGAAAAATAGTAGTATCGGTGATCTACTAGGAAATTTGATGGCTTGGGAATAAGTAAAGCTGAGAAAACTATTTGAGTTATTAGGATTTAAGAACATTATCGTACAAATAAGAAACGAGTAACTCCACATAGGGATGTAAGTGAGAGTCTAAATCTTACTCGAGAATTGAGTGTGGAACACATACCAAGTGAGGATCAAGCTTAATCAACATCGAGGCGGCTATACCGCGAACGAGATCAAGACCAGCACCAAAACCTAAATTGGGTAAAATCACTTCTACTCAAACCTAATGATTATGTCATGAAGCCCTTCTTAAAAGAGAAAAACATTATAAATACCCATAATGTCTTGAACAATATCACTACATTACTTACTTTTAAACTCTTGCTTCATCTTGCCATGACGATCATTTCATTCTTAGGTAGTCCACCAATCAATGAAAGAACAATGAAGAAGAAGAAAGGTGATGAAACCAAGAAGAAATATACCACTAGATACCTAATTGTAATCAAAGTTATCGGAAGCACGGGACCAATCAGATTCCTAGTGACCGGAGACGATTCCGTCAACGATGTGATCAAGAAAACCCTAAAGCTCTACGCTGAGGAGGGTCGGCTTCCGGTTCTTGGTTCACATACAGAAGATTTTAATCTCTACCCCACGATTTCATCGTTTCTCTTTGATGGTATGATTTCATGTCAAAAAAATCTAATGCTAAGTTTGTCTAATAAGAGTTGTGATATAATTAGTATTTGTGGTTTGCAGCACTAAATCCCGAGGACAAGATCGGGTCTAATGGAGCACGGATGTTCTCTCTTTACCAAAAGCCACAACGATGTCGTAACTCGATCAATGACATGATTGATTACACAAAGAAGAACAAATTGAGAGAGTGGCTCCACAAATCCCTAAGATTCAAGATTATTTCTTACTAATATTGCCTATGAGATCATGTAATAAGAAAGTATGTTATCATTAAATATTTATAACTAAGTCAATTACTATGTTACCTATGAAATCATATAGAATTACTTATATTGAAAGTAATCATTAGAAATAACTAATTAAGTCAATTATTATGATACTCATTTTATTTTTAATAATAAATTAATTCTAATACTATATGGTACATTTAATGATTTCATAAGACAAAAGAGTAGCCTATGTAACACCGACTCTTCAATTTTCAACACGTACCCGAGTCGGGCCGAGTTTGACTCTCCAACTCGTTCTGACACTTGACATTTGATACAAAACGACGTCTTTTTGATTTTTTAATTAATTTGATTTTTTTTCGTCGAAAAAGTAACTTATACACTTTTACAACTTCATTATGTAGTTAATCAATCTTTATATTATTTGTGCAAGCGATGATGGACATGAAAGTGGTTGTTTTTTGAGAGGTGGTAGAATTGATGAACTGACCCTCATTTTTATTAAGCTAAATATTATTATCTAATAAATTGATAAATATTTGTAGGCTTAGACGTAGAGTTTATGCAACTTTAAACAAAATTTAACATTTATTTATATATTTTGTTTATTTAATATTATTTTATTTAAAAATTCGAGTCGAGTCGAAAATCCGACTCTTACAATGCTGTCGAGTCGAGTCGTATCATAACGAGTCGGTCTTACGAGTCGGTGCTACATAGGAGTAGACTACGGTCCCACCATATTTTTTTAAAAAAATTAAATAATTTTTTGAACATTAATTCAATTTGGGCTTTTCAAAGTATGGGCCCTGGAAACAAAAATAAATTCATTTGAATATTCCTTATTAGGCCTCTTACAAAACTCCAATTTAATTCAAATCTTCACTTAGTCTCATTGGCACATTGTACTAATTGTGCAATGTGCCACATTCGTTAATATGATACGAGCTTGATTAAAGTGCGAGAAAGATTTGTTGATTAACAAAATATAAATATATTATATGTTGGATATTGTATAGAGAGATGTTCATGGGTCGAGTCGAACCCGACCCGGCTTGCATCGAATCCACGATACGACTCATCATATATACATATGACCCAAACTCAACCAACATTCTATTAAGTATCCACGGGTCTAAGTTTGACGGGCTTCTTTGGGTATGGTTTTTAAAAGCGTCATGAAATTATTTTATTTTCAGTTATTAGATGATGATAATCCCAACAAATTATGTTTCTTGACTTGAGAAGAATGAGAATAAATAATTTAAAAAGGAAAATGTGGGATTTTGTATTATCTATCGGATCGGTTATCCATAAACTCGAACCACACTAAAATAGTATCAAGTTTAAATAAAAAACTTAGATTAGAAACGAGACCCAATTTTGATGAAACACACCCGAACTAATTTTGTTTGGGTCTATCGAGTTTCCGGTCCGAACCCATCTATTGTACATCCATAATATTGCAATGAAGCATTATTATATTTTTCCATTATGATTTTATGATTCAAATTATTTATATTTAACTCATATATACATTTAAAATGCATATGCATTTAACGTGGTGGATCGTCCAATTCGATTAGTAGAAGATATTACTATTCTCCTTTATAACCCATTTCAATAACCACAATTAAGACCAAAATTTAAATTTTGAATTTATTGGCACTAAAAAACCAAAAATGATAGAATTTTTTATCTAATTTGGGTCACATAAATTTATAAGGTAAGTAGATTTTTAGATATAAATTGAATTTTAACAATTATTATCTTGCTAATAGAAAATACAAAGTAAATAAATTAAAAATTTTAACTTAGAATTTATGAATTAAAATCAACTCTTATTTTTAAATATTAAATATTTATTTAGTAATATTTCAATATTCGAAATATTACTATTAAAAGTGTTAAATTTTAAAATGGGCGGAAGACAGTTTTGGTCCCCAAAGTTTGGATAATTTGACAATTTTGGTCCCCAAAGTTTCCAATTTTGGCAAAACCAACCCCCAAAGTTTCATGTACGCAAAACCGGTCCCCAAAGTTTGCGAATTTTAGCAAAACCAGTCCCCAAAGTTGCGTATTTTCGCAAAATACGTCCCCAAAGTTTGCGAATTGTGGCAAATTAGGTCACCGGACGAAAATTAATTTGGGGATCAAAATTGCCAAAATTCGCAAACTTTGGGGACGTATTTTGCGAAAATACACAACTTTAGGGACCAAAATTGCCAAATCCTCAAAACTTTGGGGACTGTTTTTGCCACTGAAACTTTGGGGACCAAAATTGCCAAATTATCCAAACTTTGGGGACCCAAGTCGCCATTTTTCCATTTAAAATATATGATGGAAATATNATTAGTATTGAACGATAAATTCAATCTAATTTCATTGTTAAAGAACTACATAAACAACTTCGTGCATTTACCCATATGTACAAGAATTTGTATTAGAAAAAAATATAGACCAAAGCATATAGAAGTTATGAAACACGTTTTATGTCTGTAATAACGTTTTTAATAAAATAAACATTTTTTATTGATTTAAAATAATGAATTTTCCTAAGGTTTTATATTTCTCTCATATCATCCTTTTCTCTTTGGTCTTCCCCTTCTCCATCTTCTTATTTTTTAAACGAGTGGTGTTTGTAATTGACTCCTAAACTTTATAATAGTGTAAAGGCGGTGTCCTTAAGGTTTGTAAATTGCATACGAAACCCCTGAAGTTGATATAATATGCGCGATTGACCCCTAACTTTTAAATGTTGTAAACATCGTACCCTCAAAGTTTAAGAATTGCGTGGTTGGCCCCCGAACTTCCAAAACCGTTTATATTTGACCCTTATACTCGTTGATATTTTAAACGTCCCCAAAGTTTATATTTGATTTATTAACATTGAAAAGATGTTATGACTATATCTCCAAACTTTTAAAATTTTAAAAATAACACATAAATTATCAAAACTATTTATACGAAATAAGACAAAAACCGCTACTATTCACTCGAGGGTAATTTTTGAACGGTTTTGAAACTTCGGGGGCTTCTCACGCAATTTACAAATTTTAGGGGCATCACCTTTACACTATTTTAAACATTAGGGGCCAATTACGCAATTTTCTCTTTTTTAAACATTAATACACAAATTTCTATCTCAATCAGTGATACTTTGATATATTTTTTTAATTTTTATTTGATTTCGATAACTTATTTTATATTTAATTAACCGATGTTGAAACTTTTGAATAAAAAGTCTCTACTTCTCATTACCACGTCTAACATTTTGCGTTGCCAATAGCCTTAGTAGACAAGTTATACGTAAAAACCTTCATCAATACCCGTAATGGTGTGTATATTATCGATGTATCAACCATGATTAGTTACTTTAATTAAAATGGATTAAGATCGATAATTCTACTGCTAGACTACACCAATTCGGCAAAAAAATTTTGCCGTATTTTTACAGGTTGGATATGGACAACCCTAGAATACAATTTTTTATTTGTTTAATAATAATTACTCATAATTCGTATATTTTGAATAGATGTTGTGTTGAAACATTTGCGGTTTTTTGAATAATAATTGTCATACTTTGAGATAAAATCTAAAAATGTCGTTGTTATCATTTATAGATTTATATTTATTAATTGCCTGTCATCGTTTCCTTTGTAAGTTTTTAAGTGTTTTTTATTGTTTATTTTATTTAAAAATGGAAGTTAATTATTATTTTAATGGTTTATTAAATAATTGTCAGCTCTAAAAAGGTAAAATAAATTGTGAGGATGTTATGCGCATGAGAACACGCAAAGGATTATTTACTTTGCTTACTTCAAAAGCAAGTTGTGTTCTTTTTGGAAACCTAATTATGCTTCAGCTTACAGCCTTTTCAGATATTTTTTAAACGGTAGAGGACGGCGTGCCGGCGGCTTCTGCTCAGTTACCAACGCGATGGATTCTCAACTGATAGATTGCGCTGCGCTCTCTTCAATAGACTAGACGAGTTGACCTACCCGCTCCAGGTCCAGGCCGCTTATGCTCAGGCTCATGTCATGTGTGAATCGGATGAATTTGTTAGTCTTTTTTTTGGATGAACTTGTTGAAATATTAATAATGTCTAGAAATTGATGAAAAACTATAAATGATGAGAACCAATATAATAGTCATATTCAATATAATACAAAATTAAAACGATTACATTATTTATATAAAAATAAAATATCTAAATATTTAATATTTTTAAATTTATTCAAAATTATCTTTATAAATTTTGATAATTTGACCTAATTTCTTACTAAATTTAGCATATTCATTGATTTTAAGTTTGACTTATCCAATGTTAATTAAACATAATCATTTCAATATTATAAATATCAATAAATTTGGATTTGTTTATAAGAAAATTATGTGTCATACTAAATGATTGTAGTCTCATCCTCTATATCCGTACAATTCTCTATATGAAACTTATCCGATTCTATAAATTTAACATTTTATAAGAGTAAGTTCGGAAAATCCTAATTCACATTGTCGTGAGTAAGTTCGACTTAATGAAATTGATCCGTTTTAAATCTATCGATTTGAATTATGAAATTCAATGTGTAAGATAATTGAACTTGAGGGTAGTGTCTTGAAAAATGAATAATGTCACAAATTTGAAGTTAGAAATAGTGTAGTAAAAAATTGTTTAAGTTTTTTACGATGTAATCTATTAATTCTCATAGATTATATATGTACGCACACCTAACTTAAATTGAACCGAATCTACAAATTTAGGGTTTAGAAATTTAATGCGGACTACCGATAGTCTAATTGATTAGATCTTTATTTTTTTGAAATAATAACAACTATAGATAGTATAGAGAGAAATATCATCACTCCAATAGTAATTGAAACTTGAAAGGACAACATAATTTTTTGTTAGTGCAAAAAATTAATAAGTTAATTAAGTATATTTCTCATATTAATTCCAAACCTAAATATAAACACAAATCACAAATTCTAAATCTATAACAATTGTTAAATCATATTTGATTAGACTTATTATTAATTTTTAACAAATATGTTTAATAAACTTGGATTCGAAATTTTAACAAGGTGAACCGGTTTGGACTGGGTCACTAACATTAGATCCCGACCTACCATAGTTCATTGTTATTTTTAGAAATCTGTCATTTCTTAAATAAAATGGATGGAGTGGAGGTGTACGATCATTAAACAATTATTATAAATTCAAATTTAAGATAAAATGAGCCTAGAGAGTATTTGTTTAGCATAATATATAAGAGATGTTGATTGATAGGTTAAGTAAATTATTAATGATATCATTATTATTATAAATTAAAATACTTGTAGGTTTATATACATGTGAGATATTATCAGCATTATAAACTTACAATTGCCATTTGATCTGGGTACTAATAGTAGAAATTCATGGTTCAATAGATCGATGTATATATGTAACCTAGTTAATATAGAAATGTATCATATTGAAAATGATAAGTTAAACTAATTACTTATGATATTAATTCTTATAAGCTATAAGATTTTTATTTCCAATATTGGACAATATTTCAACAATCTCACTCAAGTCGTATTGACCGTTCAGATTTACTAGGTATGTTATATTGAGTAAGATGTTCATGAGCCTATTTCCATAAGGTTTTCTGTATCGGCGGACAAGCCCGTATGGAAATACGGGCTTGTACGCTTGATTAACCGCTACATCAGAGCCCATGGTAACATGGGCGCTGATGTCAGCATACGAAAGTGCTGTCCATGGACAGGGACTTGGGCGCCCCTTGTCAACGGACATCCACTTAATTTTTTTAAAATAATTTTGTAATTATATTATTTAATATATATATATATATATATCGAATTTAAAAATTATTTTTATAGATTATTATTTTATTTGACAATTAAAATATATGATTTGATTTAAAATTCAAAAATTTTGAAATATTGATAATAAAAACACAGTACGAATCAAAAAAAGAAATGCAATTGAAATAATAATTTGATAAATTTGCAATATTTTCATATATTTCGATATACCGGTTGTACGATGAAAACCGGGCTACATCGGTATTTGGACCGGAACCTCCCGGGAAAAAAAATTCGTATAAGTTCGAACAGAAACAATGAAACATAATACATACAATGATGCAAATTAATTAATAATGTTTAAACGTCGATGTTATCGAAATTAAAACTATTATAATTAAAACATAATATTTATTGATAAATTGAATAGTAAATAAATAAATTTGATAAGATAGAAAAGATAAAATGAAAATTGAAGAGAGAAAATAATGTGTACGAAAGAGAAATAAAATAATGATGTTGATGAGTGAGAAATTTTAGAAGTAGAAAGAGAATATGATGTGGATGTGATAGAATGATGATGCGTAGAAAGATTTATACCGCGGAAATAGTTTTGGATGATGACAAGGTTACAGATAGTCTAAGGCTACATGTAATTTTTTCCGTGCCCAAAACCATTTGCAGAGTATAAATCTATTTATATATCATCATTATCTCACATTTACATCATATCCGCTTTTCACTTATAAAACTTCTCACTCATCTACATAATTTTTTATTTCTCTTTCATCTACGTCATCTTATCTCTCCAAATTTAATTTTATCTTTTTATCTCATCTATTTTATCTATATATTATTCAATTTCTCATTAAATATTACATTTAATTTAATATTTTTAACTATTTCGTTTGAATTTGAGTTTCTTTTTTATAATTTCATGTTCCAAATTGTTATTTTTTTCAAAATATCCAATCCGAAACAAGTTAAGAATTTAAATTACGAAATTAATCTAATATGCATCATTTTTAACATTATTATATTTTTAGTTATAATATTGTAAATATTATATAATATTTAATTAATTATATAATATAATTATATCAATTATATAATTAAATATAAAAAAACAGTTTCTGCGGACGTGGCGGAAAACTGACGTATCAAATCGTATTTGCATACATGTTGGGTTGCACGATTGTTCCGATTCACGCAACCCAGCGCACCTGGTGCGTGATGCTTTGGGTGCGTTCAGGGTGCAATGATATATATAAAAAATAATCGTTTCACTTTCAATTTCTTTTCTTATATGCGGGCCAATCCTTGTTTTCTCTAGTGCTGTAAATCCCCTCTTCGAACTTGCAAACTCAGGTACGTTACCCTCTCATCCGGTAGATTAACCAAAAGTGAAATAAGCTTTTTCCTTTTCTTGTTCATTTTCTCGTTTCTAGACTTCTAGGGTTTGCTTTTTCTCTTTCTCAATTTTTAGACAACTAGAAAAATGAAAATGTTACAGAATATTCCATTTTCATTTTCTTTTTCCTGTTTTTTAATTATTTGTTTAGTTTGTTTACATTTTCAGAATTAATTTTTTTTGGATGTCAAATATAGAAGATCAAGAACATGAGCATAATTTTATAGTCCCTAAAGATGATCCAAAATGTCCATTGTGGCAATTTATGTTGCTTTGTAAGAGAGAATCTGATTTAGGTGGGAATAGAGAAATAATTTGGACTTTTGGTAAGAAAAAATTTACATCATCTTATTCTAAAGTTAGAGCCCATTTATTGAAGACTAGTAAAAAAATAGGAGGATATTCTAACATTGATTCCACTACACTTGATGAAATGAGAGAAATTGAGAATAGTGGAGCAACTTTAAGAGTAAAAAAATCAGGAGCAACCTTTAGTCATTTCAAAATAGGATCAAGTTGTTACATAAATGTTGATACTGATGTGACGGGAGCTAAAAGAAAATGTCACCAAATGATAGACTCAATGCTAAAAAATCATCCACTTGCAAAAGATATGCGAGATGCAATTATTGCAAGAATGTTTTATTCGGCTGGGATTCCTTTCAATGTGGCTCGTAATCCTTATTATGTAGAAGTCTTTCAAGTTGGAGCTGCACAACTAATTCCAGGTTGTTTTAATTGAATTTATTGATATATTTTTTTCTAATTTTATTATGTTACTCATGAGTAATATTTGTTCTTTGATAGGGTACAAACAACATGGATACAATGTTCTTAGGACTAAATTATTAAAAAATGAGAAATCTAAAATTGAAAACATTTCATATGTTATTCAAAAGACTTAGGAGACTAAATTTGTGACATTGGTTAGTGATGGGTGGACAAATAATAAAAAACTACCATTGATAAATTTTTTAACTATGAATGAATGTGGAGTATAATTTTTACAAGCGGTTAACTGTGAATCTGAGTTCAAAGATGCTTTGTTTATTGCTTCCCTAATGGATATGACCATCAACCAAATTGGAGTATCAAATGTTGTGCAAATCATAACTGATAATGCTAGTGTTTGTAAAGACGCGTGAGAAATTGCAGAGACAAAATATCCTAAGGTATTTAAGTGTATATACTTAAAGTGACTATTTACTTGTTTATATATTATGCAATATTGATTTGTTTTTATAACATTATTTAGATTTTTTGGACTCCATGCATGATGCATACACTAAACTTGCTTTGTAAAGATATTTGTTCACCGAGACCAAATACCGAGGCTTACACACTTTGTCGTTGTATTATAGACACTACGGAGAAGATGACGAAGATAAATCATTTCATCACTAGTCATCAAAGGAGGTTTGCTTTATTTAAAAAGTTTATAAATTGAGACTTTTAACTATTGCTGAAACACGTTTTTCTTCAATAATTATTATGATGAGACGATTTAAAGTAGTTAAACAAGAGTTAAAGTCTATGGTGGTTAGTGATGAATGGATTAATCAACGTGGATGTCGAAATGATGAAACCCAGAAAGCTAGAGACTTTGGTAATATGGTTTCATATAGATATTTATGGGATTCGGTTGATAATGTGCTAGCTTTCACCGCTCCTATTTATTCTATGCTCAGAATTTGTGATACCGATAAACCAAGTCTTCACTTGATTTACACCATGTGGAATTCTGTTTTGCAAAATGTCAAAAAAGCGATACATACTTTTGAAAATAAGAATGTTGATGATGATGAAAGTCCTTTTTGAAATATTGTATGCGAAATGCTAAAATTTAGGATGGAACAAAGTTTGACTCTTCTGCATTCTTTTGCTCATATACTAAACACAAGGTAAATAATTGATATTCTTATTATTTTGGTTTTCATATAATATTTTTATATTTTTTTAGTTGATGATTTATATTTGCATAAATGTTATTCGATAGTGTTGGATCACAAGAATTGAGAAATGAACATCCTAACATGGCATCACTTCAAAATGATGAAGTACTCATTGAGTTGAGAGGCAAAGGATTGATGCGACTATATAGTGATCGAACAACACGTTTGGCGGTTCTTAGTGAACTTAGATGATACATAAATGCAAAGTTTTGAATTTAGCTCATTGGATACTATAGCTGAAAGAACCGTTATGGATGGAATCGAGTGGTGGACATGTTTTGGTGGTAAGACACCTCAAATTCAAAGTCTCGCATTCAAATTACTTGGTCATGTGTCATCTTTCTCATCATGTGAGAGAAATTGAAGTACTTATAAATTCATACACTCGGCTAAGAGGAACAATCTAACTTCTCAACTACCCGAAGATCTTGTTTTTGTGCATACAAATCTACGTCTATTGTCCAGGAAAACATCAGAATATAGCGAGGGTACTTCAAAGATGTGGGATATTTTGGGCGACTTTTGTGAGGTAAACGATTCTACTTTTTTGGAAAATAACAATCTATCTTTAGATAAACCAGGTTAGAGGTGGATTTACTACAACAAGAAATTGATGAATTATATGATGTTCCATTATTTAGAGGAGATGACAATGCTAGTGACATAACAAATGTTGATGTGGATCTTGATTTAGGTTTCTATTTTACCTAGATTATATGTTGATATTGGAATTTAAATTTATAAAATCTCAAAACTTTTGTTGTGTTTGTTTCTTTGTATGAATCAATCTTAAATTCTATTTTATTTCATATTTAAATATTTTTATATTTATTATTCAACGCATCCTAATCGGATTCATAAAAAAATAACGAATCTTGCATCCCGAATCACGCACCCCGCACCTTAGTTGGTGCAACCTAGCTTACGGGTAGCCTAAGACTTGTTTAGCATTTGTGGATAATGTAATCGAACTGAATCGTTTGTTGATTCAAAATTTTCATTGATTTATCTAACTAATGATGATTTATCGAATTATTGGCAAATCAATATCAACTATAATAGCGTCCCAAGCATGATAGTAAAAATTTGTCGAACCACTGGACTCTAGAAATACCTTATACCGATGGGATTGATTTGACCGATTTAATAGAAAAATAATTAATAAAATTACAAAATAAAAAGAAAATATATTTCAAAATTTATTTTCTTAACAAAAACTCTAAAAAAAATTTAAATTGTGTAATTAGATAATATAAAAAAAGTTTATAGAAACATATTTTTGCACATATTTTTACAATTAAAGAATTGGAGTTTTAGGTATAAAAAAATTAAAAGATCAAATAATAATATGAAGTAAAATAAAAAAAATCAATCTAACTTAATTTGAGGGTTGATCTTCATAATTTCCCTCGTACGTTTTGTCTAACTCCTAGCTGTATACATAATACTTTAACTTACTCAAAAAAACAAACCGATTTTGTAACCGATTTTTTTGGCAAAAAAACCTGTCTAATCAGGTTTTTAAAGTAATTAAACCGGTTTTTTAAAATACACTATTAATCGGTTCGAATCGGACCAGTAATGTGACCGATTCCAGTCGGACCAGTCTTATCGGCCGGTGCGAACATGTTTTAGAACTTCGAGGAGGATGGAGTAATTGGGGCAGTAAATGGATAGGTTAGGATTGTTGTGTGAAATTTCAGTTTGCTTGAGTTTCCCAAACGTGAACGGTAGTATTTTCCAGTACCCGTTCCAGAATGGTGGTAAAATATGCAAAATAAGTAGCCTCGGGATGAGACCGTAACGAATCACAAACTCCGATGATAGAAGCTAACCAAGGTTTTAACAGCCGAAATAGCTGATTCTCAAGGAAACAGATCGTCTAAATAAGCAAGCAAGCTTTGTATCCCACCTTCTGATTCAATTGATCTCTTTAAAACATCATTGCTTGAGCTGCATATTCTTTTGGATGCTCGAGACCATTTAATTTTTCATTCATTTAGTTTAATGAATAAAAATCTTAAAATAGAAGATAATATATTTTGTATTGATATTTAAAATAAAAGATGAAAAATATATATAATATATTTGGTAGTGATATAATGATATCTGATCTGAAATTGAAAGTGATCTGATCCGATCAAATATATATAGTTCGGATATTCATATAAAAGGATTTTCATACAAACCCTAGTAATCGACAATTATCTCCTGAAATCCCAAGTTTAAACTATTACAAATGGAGTTCGGGTGCCTCGGTTCGTAGCACAAAACAACGATATACTCATTTGATCGATCTTCTTTCCTTTTGTGAAATAATTTAAGAACAATGCATGTTATGAGATTCAAATCAATTCATTCCATTCAACAAAAATGCAATTTACATCAATGTGAAGAAATACTAAAAGATACAGATTTATGTAACCAAGAACTCCATTTGTTCTTCTTCTTTACATGATCAATCATCGCTTCATTACTACGCTTCTCCTTCTCGTAAAGACAGAAAATTCCTCCATTTAACCCGATTTTCTCTTCGGGATCAAGCGCTGAAACAAACCCTAAATCAAAACACAAAACTAAAACTCTTAAAAACAGTGTTACTTCCTTCACTCACCATTGTAACTAGAAGACGAATCCCCAGCACATAAATAGAAGTTTTCGAGCTCCGATTCGGCTACCGGAACCCGTCTTTCTAGAGCGTAGCATTTTAGGGTTTTCTTGATGACTTTTTCGACAAAATAATCGCTGTTTACCATGAATCTNATATGATAATCGTTAAAAATCATGATATCATCACAGCTGTTAAAATCAATTGTGACATTATCGTAATTTCAGAAAAGACTAATTACCTTATTGCTATTAATTATAATATAGTTATATTTATTATTTTTATATATAAGAGTATATTAATATTTTTACATAAATTACTATCATAATACCGTAATTTTACCATACATATTTTAAAATTCACTATCATCTTATTTCACATCACCTCACCACACGACACCACATTGCACCACACCACCAAAATTTTTAAAAATTATACCAAACAAATCCAATAACAATTTTTCCGATTATTAAATTTTAATAACTATATGGGCCTTAATAATTGGGCCAGAAATCTTTGGACTAGAAATGACATCCCCGATCTTACACTCGGTTTTCTCAAACCGTCATTCCCGAGCTTTACAGGGATGGTAACAGGTCCAGAAGAAACAAAGCTCCAAGCTTTTCTAGAGTGGATAAAGGCTAGAAAAAATATTACTTTTTATTTTCAGATTTTGATGGCCGTAGTAATTTCCAAATGTGCTCACTGATACAGGCGAATGGAGCAGAATTACGGGGCTGTAAGATCAAATACTGCGATTCGAGTAAAGGATTCGGAATTTTTTCGTCGAGTGAAAACCGTGATGGTAACAATCAGTTTTTAAATAGTACTTTGTAGAGATTCTTATACAGTAGAATTGAATAATAATCCAAATTTATTGAATGAACGATTTTTATTGTAATCGCTCATTTTCCTTCTTTGTAAAGGGTTTCGAAATAATCGTCCTTTGATGCAATTAAGTTAAATAATCCAGTTCTAGTATGTTTCTTCATTTGCAAGATGGGTAAAATCAATGTTTTTGCCACCTTCTGTTGTGTTTTGGCTAATCAAGTATCGATAATTCTATTATTTTAGTATAAAACTTATTTTTCCATGTCTTATTTTTGTGTGCTCTAAAGGGATCCTTATGGTGGTTCCACTGTATCTGGCCATTACTCCTAGGACTGTGCTAGAAGACCCGTTTATGGGACTTGAATGTCGATTAATGTTCGAGGATGGAGATGTTGATGATAGATTACTGATAATGTTGTTCTTAACTGTCCATCGACTTCGAGAAAATTCTTTTTGGAAACCGTATGTAATCTCTGAGTTTTTCACTTGTTTTTTCAATTGGAGTC